>CAIGQQ010026964.1:15886043-15911205 GCA_903798035.1 Danio albolineatus | reverse complement strand
TTATTATTATTATTATTATTATTATTATTATTATTATTATTATTATTGTTATGGTTATGATTATTATGATTATTATTATTATTACAATCAAAAACAGTATTGTACATAATATTTGTGTGAAAACCATCACATTTTCTGGACTTTTTTTAGATAAAATTGCTTGCAACATTTCATAAATTATTTACGCATTATTTAAGGTTTAAAACATTTCTGCTAAATCAAAATAGTAATTAATTTGAATAAATCAATAAATCAGTACACACATAAAACAAGATGAATACAGTCAATTACAATAAAATACTTCAAATTCTTACTAACTATAGACATTTATAAAATATCTAAATGTGTGTGTAAAAAATCTCAATGTATATCCATTGCATGTTTTAATGTCCAAAAAGAGTTGCATAAATGTTTGTATACCTTTGAATAATTGAGCTTATATAAAGTTAAACACATGTAAAAAAATTTGTGAACATAAATAAATGATTGCCGCCTTGTTTCAATCTCATTTTAAATGTTGATTTCATATCAAAAATAGAACTGTTAGCCTGTTATCCAGATGCTGGAAGTAGAATGTTTTATAATGTTTTAGCACATATTGTTTTGTGAGCTGAATGTTAAGCAGGTCTGTTCACCATCAAATTAGCGCCGTGTTTGCTAAGTGAGATACTGAAAGCGTTTTTGGATTCAAAGGTTAGTTCAGGACATTTCCATCAGGTTTATCAGTACTAGCAACCCATTCAAGTGATCCTGAGTGAACTAGGCCAGACCTAAATACTGTTATGTGTTCGCTTTGTTGAATACTTAGTTCTTTGCTTTCTGTTGAGGCTTTCAAGGGCATATTTTCCTCGGATCTCTAGGGCCTCGTGTCACTTGGCATTAGCATTGGTGGCTTTGAGCCTGAAATAACATTTCATGCATGAGATGTCAAGACTTTGGTCATATATATTCTGAGTTAGAGAGGCAATCCCTTTTCTAAATAAAGTTTAAAACATGCCAGAGTGATGACAAAAGGTCAGTTAATAGGTCCACAAGGAAATATTTGCTACGGGCTTGGCTATAAAAAAAGATTCTGGGAAAATTGCATAATAGGTCATATTTGCAAACACAAGAGCAAGCCTCCAAATGAGATTTAATTTCTGTGCCCCATCTGCTCATCGTGGATGTTTCATTTAACTGCCAGAGCTTTGTTTGTAATGATTTTAGAGTCAGTACTAAACTGACAAAATAAATATTGACTATTTTCAGTATATAGCACAAATAGGTGACTATCACAGGTACAAGTACATAGCAGGTGTAAATTACACAACTAAAACTGTTTTGAAATGGTTCCTTCACTTGTAAACTTTAAAACGTAGTAGTTTTACAAACAATTTCCATTCCTTAACTAAAAATGTCAGGCAGAAACAACAGTTCCCTCTCAAAATTGGAAAATTAGTTATACCTAAAAGGTGTTTTAGTACTGTCGCGTGGCTGCCAAGGAGATAAAACTGCACTGCCCGTTAATGTACATGCTTTAAATAAATAAAACATCTGATGTGTCAAGAACAACAACAAAAAACAACAACATATTTTAATATAAAGTAAAATTGTGTAATTTTATGGTAAGTTATTCATTTATTCATTCATTTTCCTTCTGCTCAGTCTCTTTAATAATCTGGGGTCGCCACAGTTGAATGTACCGCCAACTCATCCAGCATATGTTTTACACAGCGGATGCCTTTCCATCTGCAACCCAGTACTGGGAAACATCCATACACACTCATTCACACACATACGCTACGGCCAATTTAGTGTATTGGACTGTTCGGGAAACTGGAGCACCCGGAGGAAACATACGGTAACACAGGGAGAGCATGCAAACTCTAAACAGAAATGCCAACTGACCCAGCCGAGACTCGACCAAGCGACCTTTTTGATGTGATGTGAGCTACAGTGTCGCCCCCAAGGTAAGTTATATTTATATGTTATAGTTAGGCTATGTTGTAAGCCATATTTTAGACATTCAAAAAAAGTGAAAGCAATTACCTTTAGCTGTCAATTTTACCTTGCGTTATACATTTTTAATAGATAAACTAATGAGAGTGTGAAAAGTGTTTCATTACTCTTAGTGGAATAAAGCTGCCCACTTGTGTATTTTCAAGGGGGACAAAGATGTACAACTGGTAACTTTGTGAGTAAACGGTGTACGTGGCCGTGATGATGGATATCAATAATATCTTCATATTAGCAGAGCCTCCGCCGTGTTGATTGGATGGACGAGACGCTCACATAAACGTCAATCAGCTGGTCGTCATGGAAACAGAGAGGCGCGTAACCCGCTGTGCTGAGTTTCTGCGCCCGCCAGATCTGCGAGTGGATTTATAAACGAATCTCCTCGCCCATCACAACCGAGAGAAGAGTTTACGTCGTTCTCTTCACTTTACAGGTAGGTGTTTTACTTATAATTCATGTAAGACTTTTTACGTTTGAGTAAACATACTAAATGTTTTGCCTGAGTGTTATACTAATACACATAAAGATGAATAAGTAACGTTCTTAACCGTTTAAATTTGCCACCATAACAAAGCCGTCACAAAATATAAAACCGTCGCATACTAATTAATGTTCATCATTTCATAGTCTTTAGACTTTATACGTATATTTAAGGTTATATATTGCTGTTGTCTATCTTTTAAAGAAAATGTTGAGAGATAAAGTTAGTATTTGCCATTAATGCTATTTCATTTAAGTTTTATTGTTATTCAAAATGCTTAGCCAAACTTATTTATTATTTTTTTTAAAGATTTTTAAAAAATGCTTCTGACTGGTGTCACACCCAGTTTGTTGTTTTGTAAACACTGCACGATCTCCGTCTCTCTAAATAGGCTGTTACATACACCAACATTAATATTTGAATTGTGTAACATGAAAAGGAATATCAATGAAGACTTAAGTGCAATACAGAAAGCCTGTAACTTCATCAAGATGATGTTTTGTTTTGGTTTTCAGCATCTCCACATCTTTATGCTGATAATATGTACGCTGAAACACACCCGGTTGTGTAATCAATCCTATATTCCCAGTAAGGACTGTTATTGACTTTGGTGCTGTTTGATTAACCATGTCCACACAAGAGAATGAATTATCCGATGGTCAGGAGAGGGTGGGCTTAAAGAGAAAACTGACTGGTCCGCCGAGACTTCTGCTGGGGAAGTCCAAATCAAAGGAGAAATTGGAAGGTAAATCTCAGAGAAGACAAAGAGAAGCTAAATCTTGTGACGGCACAATGGACAATAATGATCAAGAAAACAATGATGGAAAAACCAATGAATCTTCACATATTACCCACAACAGCCCTCAAAAAGCCTCAGGAGAGACAGAAACTCAGCCAGAAGCCCCAAAAGATACCTCAGGAATTCTTGTAACATTGGAGGAGAGCGAAAGCAAGAATGACAATATGGCAAGTAAAATAATGACCAAAAGTACTTCAAAAGCATCAATTAAGAGGACATTTTCCTCACTCCTCAGGCGTGGAAAGAGGAAGGAAGGTGAGTCTTGGAATCCAAAAGAAACAAAGAAAAATATTAACAATGCTCAAAACAACACATGTGAAAATGATTTAAGTGATGCACACTACAAAGAAGTTCATAATGGAAAAGGTAAAAAAAGGGGTTTCTTCGCCGTTTGGTTCATTTCTAAGAGATCTGCAACATGTAATGCTGGTCTAGGAAGGGGATGTAAAGCGGAAGACGATAGAATGGATTCTGAGGAGACTGCAGCACCGAAAGGTCTGACATTCAAAAAGATCTACCGCATCTTTTCTAGAAAGAAGAAAGCATCCCATATTGATCAGTTTGAGTGTAGTGCCCCCAGCGCATCACAAACTGAAGTAAATGATCAACTGGATCAATCACCTTCCGCTGTGATGGACAGTTCCACGCTGAAGATAGAAGACAACCAAAAAGAAAATCGAGAAATGCAAGCAGAAAGCATTCCAGAGACATTCACAATCAGTGCAGAGGTCAGCATTAACACAAATATTGAGTGTAGCCCGACTGATGAGGAGCAAATATGTCCTGACCAAGACCTGAGTGTGAATAAAAAAGAATCCCAGGAGCTTTTAACTAGTGGTCTTTTGAATTCTGAGGCTCTGACATCGAGTTTTATTGATTGTAATATTGTGCCCGATTTGCCAGGCACATCATCAGATGATGATCTTCAAGTTTTAAAGCCAATTGAAAATGATGTAAAATGCAGGCCAGTGATTACTATACAGCATGCAAACTCATCAGAAGAAGAAAATGAGAATGACGCACCACAGTTTGATGCTCTTACAGTCAATGGGTCCTGGCAACATTTAAAAATAAATGGTCTAACAAACAACACACTACATCCAGACATGGACCAAAGCCGATGTAATGAGAGCTTACTGATTCAGACAGCAATTTCAATGGTGCAAGCAGCCATCCGTGGTGCTGTGGAACAGTTCACAATTGAGCAGCAACACAATCAGATAGGTTTGGACCATGTATAACCAACCACCCACATATACTAACTCTGTATTCAGCGAATGCTTTCTTATTTCTTGAAAATGGGATATATTTTGATGTAAATGATGAAATGTTAAGAGAGGAATTTCTTGTGATTTTTAAATGTAAAATCTAAATATACTTCCATTTTTCCATGTATGCATGACTGTTTTGCATACTATGTAAAAATGACAAAATCCACACCATGCATATACATAAAAACTGCAGTAGCCTTTGTAGCTTGCACATACACTTTAAATTATTTTTGCACTCTTGAGCTTTTAGTTTTTAGTTATTTTAGTTTTTATTTAACTTTTTAGTTTTTTATATATATAAAAGCATAAACATTTCAAGGTTCAGATATTCTAATGTCTCTTAGAATAGGTCAGTTGATAATGTATGAACAGCAGCTTGACACCTGCACTAGAAAAATTTTAATCCCATGCACTCATTGCCTGTTATCCCATTTTAATATGTTTTTTTTTCAACTTAAACAACAGTTGGTTCAACTTGTGGGCGAACTAAGTAGAGCAAAAATCATTAAAATTGTATGTGTGAGCTGTCTGTACATTACACACACACACAAAACACTATGCACATGCTATCTTGAAGAAAACAAAATTGGCCTCATGCACACTTTATGTGGATACACTTAAAGATTCAAGATGATACATTTTTAGGCATATAAACATTTTATTTTAAATATTTGTAAATAAAATTATATCTATCTATCTATCTCTCTCTCTCTCTCTCTCTCTCTCTCTCTCTCTCTCTCTCTCTCTCTCTCTCTCTATATATATATATATATATATATATATATATATATATATATAAATCTTAAATATATAATATACTGTATATTAAAGTAATTTCTAATGCTGTATTTTGTACTTGGTTGATTAATCTGTTGTCCTTTTTTTCGCCATTGTGCAGTTTTATTTAATGTTACCTTCTATTGTTCATATATATTTTTTTATACTGCAGTGTTGTTTCAAATGTCACTGCTCTCTAGTTTCTATAGCAATGAATATCCCACATGACACCAACACGGCACTAAGCCATATGTTTGTTGCGTAAAACTGGCTCCCATCGACATTTAGGCGATGTTTTTATAAAAATAAGTGATGGGAGGACCCAAATGTGCGCATAGGTTGTTCATTTCGCAAGTAAACGAGGCATTGACTAAAGCCTGCAGTTAAGTTGTTAAATGTTGTGCTAAATGACTAAATGTGTACTGTACATGACTTGGCTTGTACATGGCTTTGGGAGTAATGTGTAAGGATAATTATTACACCAAGTTGGCAGCAGAGAGAATGTTTGCTTTTGTGATTGTATACTACTCTCTTGTGGCACTAAGATGCTACTACAAGATGGTCAGTTACAGGAATACACAAAAATGAATAGTATGTTATCATTAACTCAGCCTTGCATGGTTTAAAAACGTATATGAATTCCTATGTTATGTGAAACACTCACTGTTTCTTTAATGGGGGCCAAACTCCTGACGAAATCCTATTTCTTTTCATGTATAGACAGACATCAAATTTCCTTATATCACCGATTGTGGGATAGAGCTTGATGGTGAGTAATGATAACAGAATTTTCATTTTAAACTGAACTATCTCATAAAAATCAGATGCAGTGAAATCATAGAAATATACAACCGAAGCCTATGCATTATAAATCACAGTTTATTCAGTGTGCCATTTATTTAAAAAAATAACCAAACACGTTATCACACTATGGCACTGAGTGCTGATGATGAATCAAATCGAAAAGGGACTTTTTTAAATGCACTACACAAGTCACACAAATAACACAAATGCAAGTTTTGCTGATTTAAAATACTCATCACGGTACACCAGCTTTGATTTGAGTATTTAGTGAATATTACTGCAAAACGTGGTGCTTCGACAGCTCAAATACAGCACAAAAGAACCATGTCTACCATCAGTGATGTCTCAAAGTTGATAAATCATTCTAAATAAAACATTTTTGTCATGTTTTTGACAGCTTTTGAAAATGACCCGTCTGCTATTGAAATATGACTGAAGCTATGTGCCATTGCATTTTTTTGTCTAGATGTGCTGTTAGACATTTACAGTGGTATTGTCCCATCTTTGTAATTATGCACTGTCTCGGGTTTTGTAGTAAGATTGTTAGCAAACTTGGACTATACTCTGCTCCATACACAATATAATCATGAAAGTCTTTCAACATATCAAAAAGCTTTTAGAAAAGCACCAGTTGCACATTCATTTGATAGATTATTCTGATTGTGTAAATGTCTTGGACAACTTTGCACAAATAGGCACTATTCACTGTTATCTTGAAAATGTTTTTTTAAAAATAACTGAATTTGGTTAAACTGGCTGAGCGATAGTTTAAGTGCTTTTTACACAGAGATGTTTGGCAAAAATATTCTAAGGCACTGAACCAGTTTCATAGGAAATTTGATTTGGGGAGGAAATCATTTAGACTCCACGCTCAGTCAGTTTCACACATTAGGCCAAAACTCTAAATATACAAGAAATAATCATACTATTAGCTTTAAGCTGGCCTCTGAAATCAAATACTTTTCACTGGTACTTTGCCAAATGTGGCACTTTATAGTGCTGTTTCAGTTTGATGTACATGTGCTTGTCTTTTCAATGGTTTTTTTATGTAAATTGATCAAACAGTGTTCAGTCATCCATAAGTCAGCAACATCATTATACATCAACACTACAATCATCAACACTAAGTTTTAAACAAAACTCTTGTATGTTTTAACACTGACAGAGACTTTAAGACAGGACAGAAGTGCTGAGGCAGAAAACAAAGACATTGAAAGGAATATTCTGGGTTTTATGGCATAATGTTGATTAACAAAAAAACTGCTTTGACTGGTCTTTCAATGTTATTGAGAGGCCATTGTAATGAAAGTGAATGGGGCCTTTTTTTGATGAGTTATAAACAAATGTGATGCCTATGTATTTTTACAAAAACAATAATACAGGAATTCTTGTCAGGATTTGTGTATTGTTTGATCTGTTAAAAGAACAATTTGTATGATTCGCTGTGTTATGCTCAAAGTAAATATTATTTACTTTTATGCAAAAAAAGCATCGTTGGACAGTATGTAAATACTGCTGGTGGACACATGTATATCTTCAATGTTTTTCTGTGTCTGTGCTGGTTCTCTCCAGAAGGTGAAGGAATGACTGGTAAATAAATTGTACTTATTTGAACTAGAAACCTTATCCCGCTTACATGAGCAGTCAACGTGGACACCTGTTGTTTATGTGCCTCCTCCATTACATTATAACCTAGTGTTGTCATCTGGTGGGCAAACTAATTAGTGCAAATCCACTTAAGGTGCGTATTCAAGCTGAGAGCAGACTGAAGCCAAAGTTTTCATTATCATTAGGGTCAGGGCAAGTAAGGTGAATATTGAGACAAGTCTACTAGATGGTACCTAATTGTACTATTTGCAGTTGAGCATTCTTTTTCTTTTATTCTGAGGATTGCTTTTTTATATAAATATATATTTTAAGAAAAGAAGGTACGAGTGGAATGTATATTTGTGGGGGGAAAAAAACATTATGCCATGAATGCTGTCAGCTGATCTTATCTTGTACTGAACCCAGAATATTCCTTTAGCAGACTTTGTGTGTTGGCATATGTCAAACACTGTCATTCCACAGTCACTGCATCTACGCTCTCCTGAGAGATCTCAGAGTCCAGAGAGTAGCAGGAGCTGCCGTTATCCTGAGTGTCCTTGGCTGCCTCCTCTCCCGTGGCTGTGGTAATATCTGGCTGGCCCTCGCAGCCGTGAAGCAGCTGCCCGCAGAAACGGCTGTAGCGATGGTATCGCAGAGGCTTGCCCACATGGGCAAACATGTGCTCCTGCAGCTGGCTCTTCTGCGAGAAGCGGAGGTTGCAGACGGCACAGGCCATCTTTCGCTTTCTCGTAAAGGCTGCCAGTGGGCTAGCGCTTCTCCCAGTCCCACCACCTCGCCTGAGTTCCACAGCCAGCTCATCAGCCAGGGCTTGACTCTGCCGTAGAGCCTCCTCCAGACTACCAGAGTCTATAGGTTCCTTAAGAGGCCGTCTCTCCTCCAAGGATGTGTGTTCCCCGCTTTTGTCCTCTGATGGGCCTTCCATCAGTGTGCTAGACTCAAGGGCACAGGCTGCGTGGGTAAAAAGGTGCTCTTGTAGGCCTTCAGGTGACAGACAGCGTTCACCACACCGAGGGCACAAAAGCGCCAGAGGGCCATCTCTGAATAGACCAGCTTGACAGGGGCTCACCTGGGCTGGGGAAAGAGCTGAAGGCTCCTTTTCACCTTCCTGTTGTTCTTCCTCTTCTACCCGTTCCTGTTTGATCCGTGCCGAAATGTCAGAGTCGTCCCCGGAGGCCACTGAAGAAGCAGCATGAAAGCTTTGTGGCTGTTGCTCAGATGCAATGCCCTCCAGTCCTACAGCGAGAGCTAAACGGCCATGTGTGCGATCAGCCCGTGTGCTCGAGCGCCCATCCTCAGGGTCCCGTGAGCCACCAGCCTTCAGGCCCGAGTTTTCTTTGTTGGCCAGCTGAGAAGAGATCTGAATGCCATACAGATTGGACATACGGATAGCGTCAGAGGATGCATCAGAACCACCCTCGCCTGCTTTACGGCAGAGCTGGTACGCGTGGAGGAACTTGATGCCTTCCTGAAGTCTGCCCTGGTCTACAGGTTGTTTAGGACCCATACCTGTGTACATGATGTGTAACAGGTAGCTGAAGACATCTGGTTGAATATCTGTGGGCTGGATCTTGATGCACTCACTAAGAATAAGAGAAAAGGCATTTAAAATAGCCTGAACAATGTATTCTCCTTTAAATTATGGTTAATAATAATGTCATTTGGTCAGACGGGTTCTATTGTTATTATGCAATGAATGCTTATCCTCTCACTTATTTAAATATAATTGCATATACATGGAAGAGTGGAGATCACATTGTTTGGCACTCTCTTGCATTTGTCTTCTATGGACAAGCAGCATTTTAGGGGGACTTAGTTTAGTTTCCCAGTTAGTAAGTAGAAAGAGTTTGTTTCCCAGTTAAATGTGCTTTGTCTGTTAATAAAGTAACTTTACCACCAGGTGTCATATTGATACTAATAACTAGATAGTATCTAAAAATGTTCTCTAATTTCACTCAATGTTCTTTTACAAAATAATATAAAAATGTCATGTCTTATGCTGTCCTTTATAAGTAGCTTATGAAATGTGCTTAAAATATTGTGTTGCTTCCATTAGGATAACTTCAAATAGGAATAAGCAGTGACCTCAACATTTGTGTAAACTGTAGGGTGTTTTCTATTTTCGATCTCCACTGTATGATGAGTGACCATTCATTTCAGATCATACACATTTGAACACTTCAAAATAAATTTGAGTTCACCTGGACTGGTGGATAAAGATCATTTTGAAGTAGTTTGAGAAGGCAGCGAGGACTGCACGATGAGCCTTGAAGTATACGTTGCCAATGGCAACAGTGCAGTCACACAGAAAACCAAACTCCCTTTGGACGTTCAGCTGCTGCAGGAGGAACAGACTATGGCCAGACACGTCCATCTCAACCTGTTGCACAGAACATATAGACACTCAAGACAATTGAATTCATACACTCTCAGAAATAAAGGTACAGGAGCTGTCACTGGGGTGGTACCTTTTCAAAAGGTACCCAAAGAGTCCACAGTGGTACCTCAAAGGTGCATATTAGTGCCCAAATGTACCTAAAAAGTACCTTTGAGGTACCATTATGGACCCCTCAGGTACAAATATGTACCTTTTGAAAAGGTACCATGCCAGTGAAAGCTCTTGTACCTTTATTTCTGAGAGTGTAGGCATAACTTGAACAGACAACTTGTGTTGTGCTAGTATAGTGGCATTTACTTTGATTAATCAATGTGATTTATTCATTCATTCATTCATTTTCTTTTCGGCTTAGTCCCTTTATTAATCCGGGGTCGCCACAGCGGAATGAACCGCCACCTTATCCAGCATTTGTTTTATGCAGCGGATGCCCTTCCTGCCACAACCCATCTCTGGGAAACACATCCATACAGTCTCATTCACACACATACACTATGGACAATTTAGCTTACACAATTCACCTGTACCGCATATCTTTGGACTGTGGGAGAAACCGGAGCACCCGGAGGAAACCCACGCAACCACGGGGAGAACATGCAAACTCCACACAGAAATGCCAACTGGCCCAGCCGGGGATCGAACCAGCGACCTTCTTGCTGTGAGCCGAACGTGCTACTCACTACGCCACCGTGGCGCCATGTGATTTATTCATTTCTAGTAATATAAATTGTCAAAATCAAATGCAAATAAAAATATTTTTACTTTATAAAGTCTATTTTTTATGTCCGTATTTTTTTCACGTGACATATTTTGAATATTTGTCCTCTTTTGTTCATGTCAAGTACAGAAACCTTATTAAAAACGTATCGATACTACTTCATAATCATGTTATTTTAATATTTATATAGTTTTAATAGCAATTTATTTTAATTAAAAATCTATGAAGCCAACTTCTACTTTTTTGTGGATATCCATATTCTCTCTAAGTTGCCTACTTGATATGATTGAGCATTTAGTGCTAGAACTAACCAATGGAGTCTTTGAGAAGAACCTGAATTGACTTAGTGACTGGCGACCTCTATCGATCAAAATCGCCATAACATTTTAACCATTTTTGAGACGTACCAGATGTTTACATCTGGCTAGAATTGCCCATTTTAAATAGTGAACGCATCTGTAACTTACATTCTTGTGTTATTTATGCATGCTCTCCGGTCATTTGATAAGAAGTGTTTTCTTCTGAAGCGGTACGTTCTTCTGAAAATGTAACATTGTAGCCTACAGAAGAATGGCATAATGATTCATTGTATCAATTACACTTTACTTAATATGCAACGACTGGATTGCGTTTAATGTTTACAGTTTACCTTTGCATGCAAACCGGGAACTGACATTACCTGACAGAGACTCTTAAAACCATTACACAAAAGGACATTTACAAACAGCAATTGTTCGTCGCATAGAAAAAAATGTCATGACTGAATGAATGGATAATACCCCCACACCGTGTAGAATCTACTAAGCTCATGTTTCTCTGATATTTTTCTTCTGATTACCAGCAGATTAGTCCGCGACAATCATTTTCACACGTCTGGTCTACACCGATCAAGTGTTGTCGAAGAAACGGTGTACGTTTTCATGCACCTTGGCCAACAAAACATGCATGAACCAAAGCATAGACACAATGCATTCATACGGTCCCAATAAAATGCATTCTTACCAACTACACGAGAGAAAGGGGTAATAATTTCGTGTTTGTTGCAGCAGGAAAATTCTCTTATGGTCTCGCGGTTCTTCCTATGCGATTGACGGCTTAGCTTGTTATCCGTCACGTGACCGTACTGTACATTAGCTGATCCAGACGAACGCATAGTGAAAACATACAAAGCAGGCGCCTGACTTATATGTATGTGCTCGTTTTTTGTTATTTTCTGTCGACCGGTGGCTCAGTATAGCTGCTTTAGCCTTAGCTATTGTCTCGCTGAACAAAAAGCGTGAAGTATAAAGCATTTGACAACTTGCATGGACGAAAGAGCAAGCCAGTTTTGCAAAAGGGTCTTACAGACCTGAGTGGTACACAAGCTATTTTACATACATTAATGTGCTAATTCATTAAAAGGTTTTCTCAAAATAGTTAACCATTTATAGAGACTAATGGAGTCTAACGACTTTAATAATTGAAAATGACACCTTTGAATGTATGTTGATTTAAACATTTATCATATCCTAGACAGATATTATGAGGTGTCTATATATTTTCTATTTGTTAAGTGTTTACGTATATGTATGTATGTATACATACGTATTTATATCAAATTTGAAAATTGTAATTGTTATTATTTTGCAGTTTTATGAACAGATATTTTTGTTGTTAAAAACCTTTGCTAAAATGCTAGGCACGATGGTGATGACAGCTGGGGAAAGACTTTTAATTTTTAATTTGAATTATATTTTCAATACATAGGCTATATGAAATGCACTAATACCAGCCTAAATAGATATTATAGGGAAAGTGTAAATAGTCTTAATGATATTACACGAATGCTTCTATTTAGTTTTCAGACCGACTGTTCGCCTAGAAGACCATATTTTTCACAGATGGTTTGGTTGCATTTTCACTGTGCTGCGCGTGCTGGGGCGGGCTGGATTTGCGTGAGCGGGGCCGGATCTCAGTGCGGTGATAGAGCTCGCAGAGCGGCTGTGCGGAAGTTCTTTCATCCGCGCTGAACAGAAGGGGCTTCGCCCTCGAGATTAGCTATTCTCGTCCCAAGTTTTCGCTTGGACGAAGGCAAAAGAGGTGGAACTTCTTCGCTCCGTGTTTTTACTCGAATTCAGTCGTTCGCTTCAAGTTAGCGCCCATTACCGTGGGTGAGTATTTTCAGTGTGTTTTGCGTGTAAACAAGAGCTGCAGTAATGCGAAGCTCATAGCGTATGTGCGGGAAGCTGCGCGGGGGTGGCACTGCATGCTTGCGTGAGAGATCTCCCTACGACAATGGTCAGATAGACTCCGCTCTCCTCTCTCTGAAGTAACGCAACATTTTCAAACTTGATGTTTTTACTACAGGTAGTCGTTTGGTCAGATCTTTGGTGTGTTGTCCAAGTAGTTAGATTTTACTTTTAAGTGCGGTATGATTGACAGCCACAACGCCCGCATGATTCGGTCTCTAAAATAGGCCAATGAGAACGCGGGGGCGGGATGTAAACCTCTCCGCTTGGCTCTATGGTGGAGCCAAACGATATAAACCAGCACGGTTTAAACCAACTCTTTTATTCCAATTAATAGTTTAAATACAGTTTCGATCTTTCTCTGTCATCTAATTTGTGTATAGTTTTTGATCATTCGTATATATTTTTCGGAATGTTGTTGTTTTATTGAAGGAAATTTGCACAGAAACCAATTATCTTACTTTATAAGCTGTTCATCGTTCCTTTATTAATTATGATAGCCAGAATTTGTTAATCCAAGTTTAACCCTGTATTCAGTTTTACCTAAGCGGGTGCATATTTGGTTACAGTGCAGTGCATAACATGTTTACGTGAATTATTGTAAGTAGTTTTCTTTATTTCTTTTGTTGTTTAAAAAGTAGACAAGTTGTTTAGTATTGATTATGTTTCTATTTGATTAGTGTGTTTAATTATTTGTATATAGATTTATTATAGGTTTAAAATGCTGTTTAAAAACGTGGGGTCAGTAAAATGGGAATACAATGGATACCTTTATTCAGTTAGGGTGAATTAAATTGATAAAAATCACAGTAATGATTTATAGAGCTACAACAAATTTATATCAAAGAAACTATGTTAATGTGAACTCTATTCACCGTAGAATGCTTGCAATTTTGATGATGCCAATTAACATCATGTGACACTACAAACTTCCCTGCAAACTTCAAATGCTTAAAAAATATAAAAGGAAATATTCATTTTAAGTAGAAGTTATGTTTCACAGTTTTATTTCAGTTATATTTTTATTTTTATCATTTAATAGTTTATTAATGTAGGTATTTTTATTGTCTATGTTTGAACTAGTGTGTTGTACGTTATATATTACAAAAGACGTGTAATAGGACCATCTCATAGAAGTATGTTTTTGTTTTGTTTATTTAGTTTATCCCATTTTTTTTTGTTGTGTGCATATTTGGCTGTTTTTTTTTTTGGACAGCATGTCAGGTTAAAAATAATTAAAAAAAATCTTCAGACCTTCCATTTTTGCATGCTCATAATTAGATCAACTATTTATTTTGCAAATCAATAGGTCATCATGCTAGTCATAGCCGATGGTTGTCTGTGGAAAGGATTTCTCAGACTCGGCCCATGCTGACATACTAAGTGTTTTTTTTATGATTCTTTACAGGGTAATGGCAAGGCCAAGCCACAGTGAGCATGTCCTGCAGCAGCTCAACAATCAAAGGGAGTGGGGTTTCCTCTGTGACTGCTGCATTGCCATAGGTGACATTTATTTCAGGGCTCACAAGGCCGTATTGGCGGCCTGCAGTTCTTACTTCAGAATGATGTTCATCCGGGATCAACAGGGTTCTGCCCGGTTTGATCTTAGCAACATGCAGATCAGTGCAGAGTGTTTCGATCTCATTCTGCAGCTCATGTACCTTGGCCGAATTGCCGTGGATCACTATGAATTTGAGGAGCTGAAAGCATCTATGGCCTACCTACAAATGTACTACATCCCTGACTCACTCGAGGACCTAAGAGACATCCGAACATCCAATCTCACTCCCTCGTCCTCTGCATCATCCTCTTCCTCATCCAGCTCCTCATCCTCATCCAGTGTGGTTGGAGGCAAGATGATGTTTGGCGTTCGAATGTTTGAGCAGCAACGGCCGAGCCCTTCTGAGAACGAACGTGCAACAAAAGCCTCAACCACAACTGCTCGTCAGACCATTAACATCTCAACTGTCAGGCCTGCTGAAGATGTGGTCATACCACACCCTCCACCACACTCAGAGACCGTTGTTGACCAACCGTGTGACTTGAGAAAGAGAACATCAGGCCGAAGCTCTGCCATGAAAGAACGTCCTCGTTTTGGTCGCACATACACGTGTGATGACTGTGGCTTCGTCTTCAGCTGTGAAAAGCTGCTCATTGAACACATCCTCACATGCACCAATCGCAAAGCTTTCCAGACACCCAAAGTCAGCAAAGAGGTTTACAGTGACACTGGCAAAGCTGAAAGTTCAACTTCAGAGGGTACAGATGAACACAGAACACTTTGCAAGGGAGAAGATGAGTGGTCGGACCACAAGCCGGACATGGAGACAGTGATCAGGTCTGTAGCCTCTGGCATGGACAGCGAAAATGCCTTCTCCAGGAATATAACCATTAAAGTGGAACGGGACGATGATTCCGAGACTGATTTGGAAACTATAAAGGTCGTAAAGGTAGGGAACCTTAACTTAGGCAGCTGCAAAGTTCGTACCAGGGCATTCAAAGACAATCTTGCTGATCAGATAAAGTTTGACAGTGAGGAAGAGGCCGGAGTGTCTGCAATGGATGCTCTGGAGGGCAAAAGCACAGAGTTGGACACCGATCTAAAGGTGCGTCGAATCAAAGAGGAAAAGCAAGATGGCACATGCATTCCATGCGAGTTGTGCGGAGCCCTATTGACGGAGGAGGAACAGTCTGCTCATTACATCTCCAACCACATGGGACATATCTGTGCCTGTGGAAGGTGTGGCCAAGTGCTCATTAAAGGCAGGCAGCTGCAGGAGCATGCAGAGCGCTGTGGTGAACCCCAAGGGGCCGAGATGGACTCCCCAGGTGAAGATTCGCTTCTACTTGAAGATGCCGAAGCTATGGAAGAAAACTTGCTGGAAGGAGCTGACCTGGGCTTTCGCTGTCCACTCTGTGGTTTGATATTTGAAAGCGAAAGTCTTGCAGTGGAGCACACGTTGGCTTGCCCGGAACAGGAACCCTTCCGACCTGTCATGTTGGACGATGGTGGCGAGCCAGACCATCGACGCAAGCATTTCTGTGCAATTTGCGGCAAAGGTTTTTACCAAAGGTGTCACTTGCGAGAGCACTACACTGTGCACACCAAGGAAAAGCAGTTCACCTGTCAGACCTGCGGGAAACAGTTTCTGCGTGAACGACAGCTTCGGCTGCACACTGACATGCACAAGGGAATGGCGCGATATGTCTGCCCTGTGTGCGATCAGGGTACATTCCTCAAACATGATCATGTTCGACACATGATCTCTCACCTGTCTGCCGGAGAGACTATCTGCCAGGTGTGTTTCCAGATTTTCCCTAGCGGTGAGCATCTGGAGAAGCACATGGATGTTCATCTGTACATCTGCGGTGTTTGCGGAGAGAAGTTTCGCCTCCGTAAAGACATGCGGAGCCACTACAACTCCAAGCACACCAAGAGACAATGAGACGCCTCTCTCTGCTACCCTTGAATCTTTAAAATAAGCCATACTGTAAATGTGAGAACCAATCTATGCACTTAGACACCAATCGTAACCTTTACAACTGCACTTTCTGTGTGTATGCAAATTCTTGATGTGTTGCTCATTGTATTTTTTTTTTTTGGTGAGTTATAGTGCCTCAAGCTTTTGTCTTCATTTTCTAATTCCTAGAGATGGATATCCAGACACTGGTTAAGTCTAGATATTGACTAAATCACACTATCGGTGGTGTTTCAGTTGAAAATGCTATTTAGATCTGTAGTTACAAAATAGGCCCAAGGCTAATCGTTTTGGTAATATTTCTTCATGAAGCTTTAATGATGGTGCACATTGGCTTGTGACATTTTGTCATCATTTTTACTTTAGTATTTAAGAACTTTTGTCAGATGGGTCACTGTGTTTTGTTATTGGTGGTGCTCTTATTTCTAGTGAACACAGCACATACTTTTCCGTTTTGTTCTGTTTCAAGTAGCTCTTGTGTCTTTACCTGTTATCGTATGCCATGTTGAATTTTGCTTAGGGATAGTTTACCCAAATGAAAATTCTGTTTTCTCACCCTAATGTTGTTCTGAACATGTTAAGACATCTTTTGCAGAACACATCTTCGTTTATTTAACGTGCAGTGTTCTTGCAGGGAAAGTCAGCAGTGTACAAAGTTGCTTTAGAACCCACTGACTTTATTGGTAATGCAATCTATTAAAACTAATCTTCAAAGTTGTTAAAAACATCTTCTCTTGTCTTTTACAAAGAGTGTAGGTTTGGAACATAAATGGGATAAATGACAGATTTATAGTTTTTAGGCTAACTATCCCTGTAAAGGACAGAGATAAGAAAGGAGAATAGATTGCTAATATGTGAACTGCTAAAGGGCACTTTCCCTCCTTGCACCAGAACACTAAAAATACTGATAAAAAGCAAAGAAAAACACTCATGTTGATGGCTTTTAGCTTGCTGTATGCTTGATAATCACCCTGAAATCTATGCAGTCTGTTGTAAATTCAACCCTAATTTAGCGTGCATTCACAGAGTTGATGCGAACAGCGTGAGCAACATCTATTGTGTGTAATTGTTTCAGTATCCCAAAGATCTTCATGTAATATTCATATAAATGGAAATGTAAAATATCTGAGTTTATACGTAAACTGTTTCTAATAAGGATTATGTGATATACAGTACGTATCAGCCTATGCTGAATTTGTATAAGCAATTAAGCTATATGCTTCTATCCATCTAAAGCTTAAATGGGCTTTTAAGAGGTCTTAACATTTCTGATATTTCCCAGCAAGCATTTTATTTGTGCGTTTAAAAGACATCTAACAGACGTCTAAACAGGTCTCTTGTAAAACAGAATGACATTGTTAGATGTTGATTTTCACTGACAGCACAAATTTAGCCTTGTTTTAGCCAAGACGTCTATTAGATGTCTTGTAAACACGAAATTGCTTGGTGGGTTCATACATTGTTGTGGCTTGATGTGAAGTATGTGGAAACAATGCTTGCACAAGGGTGTAGGGTAAATTATTACATGTTTGTATTAATAAACAAGCACTTCGCCATTTGATATCTTGTCTGAAGTATCAGATTGGTTTGTTTTCATTTTTTCAAAGTTCAATCTCTCGGTGTTCTTGGCTATGAGATGATACAGATTAATATAGACACAGTGAATGATTGGATTAAGTCAGACAGTCTGGCTGAACTCGGGACAGTTAGTGCTCCACACTTCTGTTTGGCATAAATTGTCACATTTAAAGGGATAGTTCAGCCAAAACGGAAAATCCTGCTCACAGTTTTCTTGTCACAAAGCTGTTTTAATTTCTTTTTTCTGTTGAACACAAAAGGAGTTAGTCTGAAAAATGTTGGAAACCATTAACGATTAACCTCCATAATATTTGTTTTTCCTATGTCAGTGGTATCTAACATTTTTCAAATTATCTGTTTTTGTGCTCAACACAAAAAGGAAACTCATTAAGATCTGGAATGATTTGAGGGTGAGTAAATAGTGAGTATATTTTTATTTTTGGGTGAACTATCCCTTTAATTAAGCTCTGCGGGCTAACTCAATGTATGGATTGTGCAAAAGTATAGCGAGACTGAGGTCTGTGCTGCTTACTTGTACTTTTTGTTGGTGGGGATTATAAAACAAAAAGGATTATTATTATTATTATTAATAAGGACCAAAATTACACACAAAAAGCTCAAATGTTTATGCTGGCCGTTCAGCAGTGTATTTGACCTGTGTTGTGATCTAAAGTGGGGGAAAGGTGTATATGAGCAATCGAGATATTGCAAGGAATATATGCAATTGTTTTGATCATATTTTTTCAAATTCCTTCAGTGTTTCATATGTTCTTGCATTTAAAAAAGGTCAAATAAAACTTTCAAAATTGGTGATTTGTGTGCTGTATTTAACAGTCAGGTTTACCAAACATGCAAACCAGATCTTCTTATTGGATGTCTTAAATGTTTGATCTTACAATGTTTAATTCATCACATGAAGTATTTGCTGTAGTCAGACTACATGCCCACTGCTGAATTATTATAGTCTTCTGACTGTGAGCAGCATAACATTTGCCATGCAAATCATCACTCCAAACCCATCCGGGATATGCATCCCCCTTTTTAACCGACCATATCGCACACAATAACTTGAATAGATCTTTCTCTTGTCAAACTAAATAACGTTTCCCTTATTATGGTGATCTTTGCAATGTTAAGATTTATGAAATTACACAACTGCTTTCTTTTTAACCTGCAACATCTCGTCAATACATACAGTAGTAGCTTTAGTTTTTGAAATGGTTCATCAAACTAAATCGAATCAACAACATGCATTTTAGATTACGAATAATTTTACTTCATTTTGTGTGATAATGCAATGCTTTCCTCATTTTATTTAACATGCAATATGCCCGGGTGATGAAATGTATTATTTCTAATGTACAGAATGACAGTCTCAACCTCAGGTTCCAGATGTGCTCAGGATTGCATGACAAAGTCGTAGATTTAAAGGTACTGTAACAATGTTGTAAATAATATTAGTTTTTTTTTGCACAGACTGATTTTATTCCTCATAAGACCCCACTGTATTATTGGGAGCCACGGATATTAATTTTCTATTGTGTTTGGTTATTTTTGAGTTCTCAGATTGCTAGGCGCTGACTTGAGGGTGAGTAAATAAAATTAGCTTTTTTTTGGTGTATTATCCCTTGATGAGTGTTTGTATGCAGTGTTTCACAAACCTCTAAAGATTTATATAGCATACACATGATTTTCAGTCTTTTTGGTGTATCACTTTTTGGATTGCATGTCCATATAATGGTTTTCCTCAATGCTGAACTCTAAAAATCATCCTACCCCTACATAGCCTGCTATAATTATCTGTGAAAAATGCCCAAACAGGCCCTATCTCAGGCTCTCAAATGAGTTTATGTCTGGTTAAAAGCCTTTTAATGCCTACATGTTCCCCTAACAGCTTGACTGCCTTTGCAGCCAATGAGCTTGTGGTTTTGGAAACCATCTCTAGATGCCTGAAAACCTCATGTGGTGCTTACTGTGACGCATACAAACTCTGTATTTGTCCAACCAAATTAGCTTAGCGTGGAAAGGAACTTTTCGTTCTCATTGGGTAAATACCTAAGATGTCTAAAGCTGTTTAATGAAAAGACCCTTGATTGGAGCTGACATGTTCTTCTATAATGAGACTTTTCTGAAAAGACTTTTAATATTTCAAAGAATTTTACCTTACATATTTAATGTCAAGACATAAAACAACTACACTTTGTATTATCGGCTCACCTTCTAACTTATTTGTAACTTATGGCAGGTGGCGAATTCATGTAAAATCTTATCAGAGTTGCTTTTCTGTTGTTTACAGCTTGATTTTTCCAGCACGTTTGTTCCTTAAAAGCTCACTGGCTGTCATGTCTTGTTCACATGCTTTTTTTCTGCTATTCTTAGATTGTCCACGTGGTGGCACTGTTTTATGCTTATCGATGCGTTTGCAACTTGAATGACCACAATATGAACAGGTTCTGTGCTCAAGCCTCACGAGAGCAGTTGAGAAGTTAAATGTGTTTGCTTGGCCGACGAAATGCGCTCTACTGCTGAATAAGTAATAGTTAACATGGTTTATGTATCCAGAGATTACTTCATATACGAGCGTTTATAACCTTACTAGAAGTAGCCTACCTTTCCACCCCCCTCCCGCCACAGGTAATGATTTTTCGTGAGGTAAACGATAATGTCTTGGCTTAACAGTATGTTTTGCATTCTTAAATATTGCTTTCTTACAGTGTTTCTAGGTATCTAACAATAATAGGTATAGACGCCAATAACCTGCTAAATCACAAACAGTTTACCTCTGAATATAGCAACTAGTAGCTTAATTTACGTGTACTTCACGTCCAACTCTTAGTCCTCTTTTTATCTGTAATTTAGAGGTCAATTTGTAATTTTTAATTTTTTGAGTCACTTTATCAAAGATGCTAAATGTTGCCAAATACCTAGGTTAACTAAATATTTTGCTAGGGTAGTCTGAAAAGTTAGTAGGCTAATGCATAGCATACTTTAAAGATGAGTTTGAGAAGAGGTGGAGAAGCAGGCTGAAGTGAAATTGTTGAGTTAAATGTGTTTATTGCTTATAGCTTATACTGTTTAAGCAATTCATTCATTTTAATGTTAGATGTATCTAAATCAAAACCTTTAGGGGTTTCTAAATCTAACCTTTTTTTTCTAAAAGTTTTTTTAAGCAATAGGTGTGCATCCATCCAATTTACTCACAGTGTATATTTCCTCAATGAGTCTCTTCCAAACCTTATTTCCAAGATCCTGCTTTGCTCTGTTTGGTCAATCTGCAATTTCCCAGTCTGTTGATTAGTCTAACAAGTTACAATATCTGCAAAGTGCCATTACCTGGATTACCTGATCAAAGGTGGCTTCTTGGAAAGCATGACTTCAGCTGGAAGTTAATCATTTTTGACTTTTTTTCTTTTTGTTACAATATGAACACCAAAATGAACAAAAATGCAAACTCAAAGTCAAGATATAATATTCAAAATTTTCTTAATTAAACTAAATCTATGTTCAACAGTCGTGATTAAAGTGAAATGTGAAAAGTGTGAATGAAGATGTGTTCACAGCATTATATTTAGACCTTTCAGTGCTGAGAATAAAAACTAATCACACAGTTTTCTATTGAGCTTATGTTGAGCTGACTTTTTTGTTGAATCAATCAGGCTCCTTCAGATTAGGCTCTCCTTAAAATACCAGAATTTTGTTGAGTGTGAGATTATTATTTGCATTTTGTTTAGGAAATTATCTCATTAACGGCAAAGTGTGGATATAAGAGCCTTAAATGCTATTTCTTGGCATGATTTTAACTACATGAAGCAACAAAAGCATTTGAGAACAGGTCAAAATAGACAATAACAGACGAAAAACAACCAATGGAAACTTAAGGTTGTCATTATCCATATTAGGTACAGATAAACCTGTTCAGTTCAATAATCAGAAATGGAAGTGGTGACAACTTGATTTGGCAGTTCTTTTTTTTATAGGAAACAATAATTATTTGTAAACACAGCTGCATCAAACCACATGTAATATTAGAAAAATCATAGCTGAGGCACTTTTGCATCTTTAACCAAAAACGATTGCATGTAAACTCAAAACATGGCTTTATCTGTGACATCTCTGCCGCAGTCTCTCTTTCCGTTACACCCAGCTAATTGAATTTCTTCTCCATTATCCCTAATTATATGTTCCAAAACAGCCGAGTTCTGCCTTGGATCACAGGCCCACAATGCCCGACTCTAGTGCCCCTCTGCTTTAGTCTGGTTTACATGATCTCCTTTTAAGGCAGGTCTGTTTGTCATGACTGTGGGTGTCTGGTCCTCACGGGAGCTGGTCATGCTGACTTCAGTAATGGAGAGTCTTTCCATAACACATCTTACACCCACTCCAGTCATATGTTTACAGGCAGGGTCCTCTTGAAGGTGCACTTCACAGCACTTTCCAGCCACCTGGTCCTTTTGTAGTCGCTTCATTATGTGTTATTTAGCACTGGCTCTGGCTGTGATCTTTCTTGGCGATATTAATCTTTCATGAGTTGATGGATTGTCTGTATAGGCTCATGTAAACCACAGGATGCTTCTAGAATGCAGATGCTTTTGTGGAGAGTGACTTAAAAGGGTAGTTCATCCCAAAAATGAAATTCTGACATCGTTTACTTGCCCTTTACTTTTATAAGTTTCTTTCATCTGTTAAACACAAAAGAAGATTATTTGGAAAAAAGCAGAAAAGATGTATTCAATGACTTCCACAAATATCAATAATTAAAGTATTCCAACTTTTTTTTAGAATATCATGCTTTGTGTTTAACAGATGAAAGAAACCCTTAAATGTTTTAAACCACTTGAAGGTGAGTAAAATAATGAGTAAATTCAATATTGTGGGTAAACTATCACAAACTATCACTAACTATATTAAACTTTATCACTAACTATATCGAACTATCACTAAATATATATAATGGAATGATATTTGCTGTTAATTTACTAACACTCAGCCACGAAAGTTTGTTTCAATTCAGTAGTGCATTAAAGAAGTTTTTGTGTTTTAGTTTTGTTTTAGTTCAAATTGTAGTCCTTGATCTTTCATGAAATGGAGTCTGTGCCTCCTTTCTACTGGGCATGGGACGATAACCGTTTTCAAGGTATACCACGGTTTGGAAAAGTCAAGGTTTTAAAACCGCCAAAATGTTCTGCTATACCGTTATAGAACTTTTTTATTTACATTTTTTTTGTAGTTTTTAGGACAACATTATCTCCAGAAGAAAAGATATTCAAAGATGCTGTTTTAAATCTGTGTTTTTGAAACTAAGGAAGACAGCAGAAGTCAATGATTCACTTGAATTATTTAGTTGAATTAGAAACAGGCCAATATTGCATCTTTTTCTAATGCTGGTTCATTATTTCAAATGTACCCAGCAGGCACACAACATCATAAGACATCATTATTAGGTTAGATTTAGGTCATGACTAGGGCCAGACGGAATCTGCGGACATTTTTTTCTATTTCTGCGGAGTATTTTGTTAAAAATCTGCGGATTTATGCAGAATGATTTTAGGAGTATCATAACCAAAATCTTAATATATGAAATAAAAGGTAATATCTTTTTAACTTTTATTTAATGTTCACAATGCGAATCCAATTATATCCACTTTAATTCAGAAACAAAGCAAGTCTCTCATATAATATATCTACTAAAAGACAGAAAATAGTACTTTTCAAACTGTATTGTAAAAAAAATCATATGAATATCTTCATATTAGTCAATATAATTACTGAAATAAATTTGAAAACTGAATATAAATTTACACACATTTACACCAGTAAATAAACAGAATCAATGATGGGCCTAGTCATGACCAAATTCAATGTCTAGCCAGCATCTAAGACCGTTACATTTACATCCAGTAATGACGTCAAATGATGTTGTTATTTGGTTGATATTAGGTTGTGTTGGAAAGTGACCAAAATCCAATGTCAAGTCAACATCCTAAACCAACATCATATTGATGTCCAATACTCACATTTATTCGTCAGGTATGGCAACCAAAATCTAATGTCTGATAGACGTCATGTACACAAAATCAATCAGATGTCATGTTGACATCATGCGCCTGCTGGGAAGAGGCACGACAAGTTTGTGCAGATTTTAAACAGCACCTCTCGTGATTTCCACTTGTTTAGAAGTGACATGTGAATTGTAAATAACTAATTATTATTGTAAATGAAAATAGATGACAAACAGCAGGTTATGTTTTTGCTTTTTGGTATGTAACCGTTTGTCACAATAAGAGGCAAGCTTTGTTTGAGCATGGTTCAGTGTTGTGCACCGTTTGTATTATTACAGTGTCAGGCATTAGCTGTGTATTAAAAATGGTAATTCCTGTGTTGACGTTCCCTTCTCTTGTTGCATGCGTAATGACAGTTTTCTGCAAACCAATAGCATACTTTAGTGAGTCTAGCTCCACCTTTTTGGTACCATACTGTTGTGCTAGGTATCCTTAGGAAAAGTGGTAAGGAACTGTTTGCTATTTTGCCACCTTTGACAGTTAAAACAGAAATAAATGTGTAGTGTACTGTACTTCTCAGTGGAAATGGTCCATAAGTACTTTGAAAGTAATAAACTAAATTAACGGTGATAATTTTGGTGATGAATTGAAATTTATTTTCAACATTGTTTATTTTAATCCACAGACTCATCAAATCACCCTGTTTAGAAAGTAAAAGGAAGTCTGGAAAACAAGCCTGAAGGTGAGTAAATTTACAGCAAATTTTGGTGAGCTGTTCTTTAAGATTGAATGTTTAATGATTGAAACGTCATACAGTTCTGACTGACCATATGCCATTTTCTTGTAGATTAATTATGATAATCTACCCACTCTCAAATGTGCCGTTTGTAGCTATATTTGAGATTAGACAGTCAGGTTTTATCTAGTCCCCATAGAATATGTTTAATTTCATTTATTTACTTACGTATTTCTTCTTCTTTTTCATGTTATTATTATTATTATTATTATTATTATTATTATTATTATTATTATT
>CAIGQQ010026964.1:15859620-15884475 GCA_903798035.1 Danio albolineatus | reverse complement strand
GTGTGTGTGTGTGTGTGTGTGTGTGTGTGTGTGTATGTGTGTGTGTGGTTTGTCCTCTCATAACCCCATTAAACGTCAGGCTCTAGAAGCCGCAGACAGATTTTACTGAGGAACTTCATTCACAGAAGGAAAGAAAGGGCAATCCAGGTGAAAACCATCAGTTTTTTGATACAAACTCATACCATAATTGATTAAAAAAGTGATTCAAAGGAAGTATCATTGCATAAGATTTTAATCCTAAAAGAGGATGGACTTACCCTAAATTTAACCCAACGTGCACTGCATGTGCAATAAAGAGCAATTACTAAGAGTATTTAAAGCATATCGCTATTGTATTTAATATTGCATAGCAAATCTGTGAACTGAATGTGGCCTCCTTGTACTGTAGAAAGAAGATATTGTTCGTATATGCTTTGTTTCTGTTGATATTCGCTGTTTTAACCAATGCCAGGACATTACCTAGATATTAAAGTTTGAGGACAAACTTTATGGTGGCTTGAGAGAGCCTGTTGGAAGTAGTTTATTTAGTTTGAAAAGTATCAAGTTTACTAGATGAATGTTTAAGATCCCTGCAATCAACAATGTAGCCATTTTAAAGACTGAAACAAACCACTAAACAGCTTTAAAGTTGATCCCTGTATCTGTGGTTGATATAAGCACAGTATTAGCATGTTGTTAGCATGTTTCTAGCATGAATTACCATGTTGTTACCATGAATTAGCATGTTTCTAATATCAATGAGCATGTAACTAGCATCATTCTTACATAGAGTAACATGTTGTTAGCATGATTCTTGCATGAATTAGCATGTTGTTAACATGATTCTAAAATTAATTACCATGTTGTTAGCATTAATTACCATTATTTTATTATGAATTAGCATGTTGTTAGCATGACTATAGCATGAATTAGCATGTTGTTTGCATGTTTCTATTTTTCATGTTTGATACACTTTTTCTTTTATTTTCTTTAACTCTCAAAGTGTAACCATTGGCTTGCATTTAGTTTTCGTTTTATTCATTTATTTTTTATTTTTATTAATAATTTTGTTAATAATTATATTAAATTATTATTCATTCATTCATTTTCTTGTTGGCTTAGTCCCGTTATTAATCAGGGGTCGCCACAGCGGAATAAACCGTCAACTTATCCAGCATGTTTTTTAAGCAGCGGATGCCCTTCACTGGGAAACATCCATACACACTCATACACTATGACAATTTAGCTTACTCAGTTCACCTATACCCTAGGTCTTTGGACTTGTGGGGGGAAACCGGAGCACCTGGAGGAAACCCACACAACCACGGGGAGAACATGCAAACTCCACACAGAAATGCCAACTGACCCAGCCGAGGCTCGAACCAGCGACCTTCTTGCTGTGAGGCGAACATGCTTCTCATCGCCACCGCATAATTATATATTATTATTTGTTATTTTTTGTTCTATTAAAGATAAAAGTGAACAAATTTCCAATTTGCAGTGAACTATTACTTTAGCTCAAATGTTGCATTTACAGGGTTAAAAGTGCAGAGCATTATGTTTTACATTATATACAATAATATCCAGCTCCTTCTGTTTTTAATGAAATATTAAATAAAAGTAGTAAGGAAATGCTTACGTTGAAATAGCTGTGGCATAAACATGTTTGTTCATCTGAAGCTAATGGGAATGTGCTATTTGTTCGGTTGAATGGAACGCAGAGGCTTAATGTGATAAAGAAATCCCTATGGAGACCCGATGACTGAAGCGAGATATTTATGCCGATGAATACAATACAATTTGATATCTAACCTTATTGTTCTGTCTTGCAAGTTGCTAATATGTGTTCGATTGAATTTTTTAATTGGGATATGATGTCAGATATGTAGCTGTAAGAGGATAATGTATAGTCTGTGTTTTAATTAAGCACTCCACTGATTAAATGTGTCATCTCCCTAATGCTCCATCCATTCATTTCCCACAACCCATCAACTCCCCATTTACAATATGACATCTTACTATAAACTCATTTGCATTGATTGACGTACACATAAAAAGCATGCACAACAAAGTATCTGAGACTCTTCTGCAGGGTTTGGCTTATATTTCACACATTTCCATAGAGACTGGTGATTCAGAGCTTCTGGTCAGTTTTTAGCATGAGGCATTTGTACAAATTTCTTGTACTGCTGCTGTCTTGAAATGCTTTACAAAGCACGGCTCAAAACTTATATTATGGTAACTATTTACAATATTTTACATGCTTAATGATGTAAAAAATATCTGCTTTAATAGTTTAGCATGAACTAATTGTGGATGAAAGAATGGACTAATCAGGAATTAATGAAGGACTAACCATAGCCATGACTGGAGTCTTGAGGATTCATTGCTGTTTCCGAAATCGCCCCCTATTCACTATTCCCTACTTTAGTCCACTAATATAGACCACTTGAAGGAGTGAGTGAATTTGATTACACAGTCCACCGAAAGGGATGTTGTTTTGTTTGTATTTTACTCTGATAAATACCTTAGACCAGTGATTCTCAACTGGTTTGGCCATGGGACCCGCATTTTTACATGGTCATCAAGCTGCGACCCAATTTTTTAGGAACTATAATTTCAGAAATTATAATTAATTTGTTTGTTAACATACACAATAGTGACAGATAAATCATAAGAAAATCACAAAGACTTACAAATAAATAATATTTTACTGCTGTCATTTAACAAAATGTATCAAATTATAGAAATATTACAAAGTAAAAACGACAAATACTGTAAACAGCGGTTAGGGTAGAGAAATGTTCAGTTACCGAACTAAACTGAACTGTTGTCGTGCACGAATTCCAAAATAAAATTCTTATTTATTTTTTATTTTTTTTTGACCCACTAAAAATGTTCCCGCGACACACTTTTGGGTCACGACCCACCTGTTGAGAAACACTGCCTTGACGGTTTATATTTTCAACTTCTTGGCCAGACCCTGTGATAGGTAATAATAATGTGTCTATTAGTAATGAAACAAAGACTTTTGATTTTTGTCATGGATATAAACGATACTTTAGTTATATAATATTTTATTTTGAAACTTAGGATTGTGCTTTAGATGTCATCTTGTGGTCAGACATGTAAATTCGTTCTGTGCATGAACTCTCACAGTGCATTATTGGTATTCTGATGCTTAGTGTACATTAGTTGTAGAGTCATTATTTCTGTGCATTGTAGTATTGATTGAGTACACTTCATAACTTCCACTATGGCTGACTCTCTGTGGTCATTAAAAATCCCAAGGCACTTCTCGTAAAGAGTAGGGGTGTAACCCCGGTGTCCTGGCCAAAGTCCCTCAATCGGCCCTCACGATCATGGCCTTCCAATCATCCCCATCCTAAGAATTGGCTCTGTCACTGTCTCTCCACTCCACTAATAGCTGGTGTGCGGTGAGCGCACTGGCGCCGTGGTCCTGTGGCTGCCGTCGCATCATCCAAGTGGATGCTGCACACTGGTGGTGGTGTGGAGAGAACCCCCTCATGATTGTAAAGCGCTTTGGGTTTATGGCCATACACAATAAATGCGCTATATAAATACACACATTACATTACATTACATTACATATGGTTTTGGACCCCACTAAAAATGTCTGCTCCCTCAAATAGTGCACTATTTGAGCATATCGGGGGTGATTTGAGATACAGTCCATGTATTAACAGCAGCCAACTTAACTAGCACATGTTTGTTAGTTAACATGTTAATTAACCACAAATTGTCAGCTTCATTAGATGGAATTTTTAAGAAGAATGAAGAAAAGCAGATCACATGATCTCATGATTTGTTGAGGCATGTTTATGGTATGACTTTACTTGAAAGGTCCCATGATGATGAGCTGATTTTTAATTAATCATTTACTTACAAGAGCTCGTGATTTGTGCGTCTTTTTAAGTCATAAATCAAATGATCTGTTACACATGTAATGTTCAGCTATTTAACGAAGTGAGTGATACATAAATGTTAAATATGTATTCTTCGATTAAACAGCTAGTGCTTTTGACAGAAACGTGCAGAAATTTGCTTGAAAAATAAGATTGAAATTGGTAAATTATTCATAATGTAATTCATTTTCACCAAGTTATCCATTATGCCTGAACAATGTACAAAAATAATCAAGTAATGCAAAAGCAGATCATATACATTTAGATAAAAACCTCCATGGAAATGAAAAGTGATGGGAGATGCCATCTAAATAGGTCAAGTCCAACATTTTTGATAGGCTATTTAGCGGGCATAGTGCTTTAAAATTGTGATAATCCAAAATCAGCTCAGTCATTGGGGCTACATATATGTTTGCACCATTCTCTTTGGAAATTAATTGTGATGCTATCCATTAAGGCCTGAATCAGGACTACACCGTTGCATATGCATGAAAAGTATTAAAACAATACAAGAATGCTGCAGATCAAGTGAGTTAATTTTCTCGCAACATCTGTCTTTCTTCATTCCACTTAATGAAGCTGACCATTTGTTAATTAACATGTTAACTAACGAACATGTGCTAACACATAATAAGGTGACTTATTAACACATGAATCCTCATGACTCCAGTAGCTAAGTTTAGTCCATTAATTCCATAGTCATATTAATTAATAAATACCCTTTTGGTAAAGTGATGCTTTATAAAACCAACAGTTTCCTGAGATAACAATCTGCCCAACCATAACTTAAAATACTTCTAAGCGGAATAGCTAATAGTCTAATTTAGAAAATATGCCTACAAAATAATAATAATAATAATAATATTTATTATTATTATTATTATTATTAGTAGTAGTAGTAGTAGTAGTAGCTGTAGTAGTAGTGTTGTTGTTGTTGTTTCAGTCATGCTAATTGTCTCTGTATTCATTATTATTAAACATCAATATTAATGTATTTTTGCATATAGATGACTTTGTGACAAATACGTAAATATTAAATGACATTTTATGTTTAATTCCCAAATATGGTGGTTAAATATCACATTTAAATACATGTGCAATCAAGTTCATACAGGATTAGCTTAGTAGTTTGTAACTAACTCTTCTTTATTTGTGTTTATTTGAGCTGAATCAACACTATTCTTAAAGTTTTTTGGGGACAACTTCATTGTTATATGTTCAATGCATTTAAATTTGTACAAATAATTTAGTTAACTTAATCAATTTGTGTTGGGGCAACATGAAGGTATTGTGTGGAACCCAGCATTTTTTACAGTGTAGGTCATAAACGTTTCATAATGCGTAGGATATAGTTGAATAATATGACATTTACATTTGACATTTTTATTATTCTATCCTGTTTTGCCTCAAGCAAGTAACCATTAAAAAGTTCCAATCAAAATATGATGCTGGTTTAATAACTCAGTGCACTGAATGAAAAATACGTGTTTATTCGTTTATCATGTTTTGCTTATTATACATCTTGCTCAACCCACACTGATTTATAAAAGACACAAACGATTAAAATGTTGACATTGGTAATTTTGCACAGTGTATTTTTCCTTCTTTATATTCCATTCCTGAGCATCTTGATCTCTATAAGCAAACTTGCTTTAAAACAGTGTGTAACTTGCTCACAATCACTACACAATGAAATAAACGCTACTGAAGGAAGGCTATCCAACATTGGCAATATAAATGGCTCATTATCCTGTTTCTCCAAGAACCAAAATCCTTTCGCCTTTTCCTATTGGATTATACAGCAGTCCGTAACAAATGCAATTGGCCAAGCAGTTTTTCAAGACTTTATATTTCCAATATAACCTACGTTGGCTAACTTATGTCAATATACTCTCTGTTTGTAAATTTAATACTGGATGTGGAGCTAGGAAGTAATCTCTGTCACTCTGCTCCCCATATGACCTGCACCAGACCACTGTTTAGTGTCTGCAGCTATTTATGGCATGGAATGATTTTTACTTCTTTTGGATCTATTTTAATTGTATAATACAAACTAACTGGCAAATTTAGTCTAAAATGTAAGCTACCGGATATCATTTATAAAAGAGCATGGCTGAGATTACCAGTTATCAAATAGAGTGCTATACTGCTTATCCAATTTTCTCTGGCCTTGGTTCCAGAAGTATTTTTCCCAATTATTTTTAAGGAACATGTTTTAAAAATTGTTGTATGGAAACCAAACCAAACAGCTCTGAAAATAATCATGACTTCATGTACTTTGGTTTGAAGTAAAAATAAACATAATATAAATATATCAAATATTTAAGAGTGCCATCTGAGACTACAGTGTATAAAGAAACTATAATTTCCATGATTGAATTGAGCACTAAAGAGCTTTTTTGTGCTGGTTAAAAAAGTAGGTAGGTGCAGATTGTAATATTTTGTATCTATGAGACTTATTTCCATGATCAACAGTAGATTTAAGTTTAGTGTATCTTTGTTTCTATTTTCTACATTTTTGAGCAATATCTGGCAACATTGAGTCAAGATGTACCTTATTTCCTGTGATTTCTTACACTGTGTACTTGTGGACTACACAGAGTTTTTGTAAATGTAGTGTAGTGAAATACCTGCAGTTAATATACAGATCTACTTTTCTGAAGTAAATTTGATTGGTGAATGCAGTTGTTACTCTTGTAAATATCTGAACTGTATGTACAGAAGACAATTCAGCACTAAAAGCTGAACTGACAAAGGAATTTAGCCACAGTCTGTAGCCTAAAGAATCATTTACAGATAATGTTGCAATAAAACATACACTATTACAACCTTTTAGTTTACAGTAGATCTATTTTTTCCTATGAAAGGTTTACCCGTTCAAAATAAATTCCCCTACTTAGAAAATAATGGGATATTTACTTCTGGAACCCAAAGTATTGCACTCTATGATTTATGAGAGCATTCCTAGCAGGTAGGGTCAACACAGTTTCTGTCCTTGAAAAAGAAACAAAAGAAATAGAAACTGCATCAATGCTTCTATCACATTCGCAGTTGTTGTTTTTTCTTCTCTGCCCAGTCATCGCCGCTAATGTCATATAATTACGTGCCACACAAATAATCTGGTGTCACACACCAATTGGATTCTCTGTGTCCTTGGTAACCAACTCCTCCTGCAACGGAGACGAGCCCTCCATTAATTCCAGACCATGTTCTGTCAAAGAGGAGGCGTCAGGTCTTGCACTGTAACTTGTCCAGGATGCCTGGTCAGTTGTGGGAGAGGCTAAATCCCAATTCTTACTGGCATCGTGTCCAGAACTGCCATAGATGGTTTGTTTAGAAGATGGTGTGACTCCATGTGCCAAAGAAGGTTCAATTGACTCAGCTGCTACTAAAACACTAGTTTTTGACACATGGCTAAGTTCTGCTGTACTGAAATGTCCTGATTTTTGCTGAATGTGCGTTGAGGCAGATGTACCTGCTTGGTCAGTGTTCTTCATTTTTGTTGTGGGGATATCAAGAAGGCCTTCATGACCTTTTTTATCACCCCAATGCATTTGAGAAGTAGACAGGTCATATGTTGTTTGTGTTGATTTCGGGCTAACCAGTGAAGTATTATTCACCTTGTTAGTAGTAGACACGTCACTTACTGAGACGTTATGGTTTATAGCCATAACTGCAGTCGTCACCAAAACATCGGGCCGTCCAGACACTGAAGCAGACGTTGGTTTCCATATCAAACTGTAATAAATAGCCAGTATTATAGCAGCCAACGACACCGACAAGACATATGCGAATACAGTAGCCAGTCTCACCCACTTTTTATTGGTTTTAGCAGCCATTTTAGCTTTTTTGTCTCCTGTGTATGTCGCCGGTTTGCCCCTTTCCATGTTTGGCATAAAGTCCCGTTCCCTCATGTTGGCGCGAATTCTCCCTCTGTGCTCCTGTACGCCGTCCGTCTTGTACGCTTGTTATTGACGGCTGATTGAAGAAAACTGCAGACGGTTTAATGCACAGCGTTTGTCGAGTATCCACGCCGCTGTGTTTTATTCATTCATCATTCCTCCAATTTTGCAAATCCACAGCAGCAGTGTGTTTCCAGCATGACAGCGGCGAGTGGAGGTTATTCAAGCAGAGACGCGTCCAGGGCGCCTGGGTGAGCGGTGGGTATTATAGCGATGAGCAAAAGCAGAGCTGAGATGCGATTGATAAGCAGAATGACATGTGAAATGACATGTAGAGAACCTCTGTGTTTTGCGATGAAGGGGACCGATGGAAAATGAAAGGAGGTGGGTCTCACCAGTGCGCACTAACAAGTCGCTGCCCACAGCTAAACGTCATCCTGTCAGAATCCCCCTGACTGTGCTGGGGTCGTTGACATATAACACTGTTACATTTAAAGGGAAACTGCACATCATCGAATGCATTTGAACGCGAACTAATTAATATTAGCTCACAAAATAAATGAGAAAATACAATACATCGATTCCTCGTGCATTAAAATGAATGAAATTGTCTTATGAGCAGATTTACATCAACAATTATTTGATGGCATGTTAAAAATACAAAGACATATTTTATAAAAGAAAAAGTAAAGATCGCACGTGCAGCCGCACAATACAATTAATTTTAAATCAGCATACTTTGCCACTATATCATTGAGATCATGAAATTTTACATTTGTCATTAAGCAGATTTTTTGTTATGTAAAATATAACATAATTGAAAATTATAACAATATACAACCTTTTTTCTTTCAGGCATATAGCCTATATTTTTTTATAAATGCAGGCAGAATAAGTAGCCTATGTTGTTTTATTTGACCTAAACGGCTACACCAAATTATGAAAATTAAACATTGTTTCATAATGGTGGCAAGTTTTGGTCACAGGTCTTAATTTAGCCTTATTGTTTTTTACATGCTATTTAAAAAAAAAACTTTTAAAATATAATACATTTAGTGCATTCCTGGGATTTGTTACTAGATCTTTGTAAAAGCCCTTTTCAGATGTAGAACTGTTTTTAGTATTGTATTTGTTATGCGATGGAATGTTTGTTTATATGCTGTATGTGAAGTTCCTGTTTTGACATATTTGTCATAAAGTACATGGATGCCACCAGCTGGGCAAATAGCTACACTACAACTAAAGCGAAAGCCAACGTGAAATGATGCATACACAGTAATAAATGCCTAATTTATAACAATCAGCAAGCATGCATATATTTATTATTATACTATTTTGCACATGTAACAGTTTGACATTCACTGAATGGTCATATTGATAAAATATTGCTGTTGATTAATTCAATAAATAAATAAACTCATTAACTTAAAGTAGATTTGAGTCAGGGAGAAGAGAGTTGATGTTAATTCTATATTTTTCTAAAGTGAGCTGTATTTTTACTCAGTCAGTTTTCTTTAGATTAATCTTTGACCTGAAAATGAATTTATTGATGACAACTTTTGCCACTAGATGCTATAACTTTTGGCAGTGTTTTTTGGCGGAGGGTTTGGCACAGGTAGAACCATATCATTAACATACTGTATTATAATAAAACTCATATAGGGCCAGACAGAATCTGCGGACATTTTTTTGCTATTTCTGCGTAGTATTTTGTGAAAAATCTGCGGATTTATGCGGAATGATTTTGGGAGTATCATAAATAAAACCTTAATATATGAAATAAAAAAAATAATACCTTTTAAACATTTTTTTACAATGCGAATCCAATTAGATCCACTTTATTTGGTAAACAAAGCAAGCCTCTCAGATAAAATCTTTACTAAAAGTACTAAAATTGTACTTTACAAACTGTATTGTAAATAAATCATATGAATATTTTCATGTTAGTAAATATTAGTACTGAACTTATTTGAAAACTGAATAAATATACATTTACACCAGTAAATAAACACAATCAATGATGGGCTAAAATCTGCGGAAATCTGTGGAATTCTGCGTGCGCAGATTTCGTGTGGACCTACTCATGACCAATAATCAAATATAAGCTACTTGCATCCTGAGCTCATTTGTTATATGGTTTTCTTTACCCCTTACATTTTATTCAGTAGCTCGTTTTATCAGAATAAAAATGACAGAAGTATTCAATCTATACTGTATATGCTGGGTTCCTTTGTTTTGTCTGTAGGCTATACACCAAAAACAGCATCCACACAAACTTTCAATAATAATATTAATGAATATTCAAACAGAATGTTGGCAGACATAACACAATGACAAAAAATATATATTAAATCATATAAAACAATTTTAGATAGGTTTGAAATTGAACATCAGGATGTTTGTGATACATTATTTTTGTTTTAAACGTTTAGTCTTTTGTTTCCCAGCACCGGGAGTTCACAAGTTCATGTAATCTCAGTGCTGGGTTGCGGCTGGAACTGCATCTGCCACATAAAACTTATGCTTGAGTAATTGGCAGTTCATTCCGTTGTTGTGACCCCTGATAAATCTGAGACTAAGTTGAAGGAAAGTGAGTGGGTTTAGTCTTTTTTATTTTTAAATCAGAAGTTCCCTATTTGGTGAACGTATTACACATTCAGAGGAAGTGATGTCAAGGACAAAGTACATAAGACTGTGAGAACTGAGAGCAAAAGCTGTTACTAAACAAAGAAAAATGCATCTGTTCTTGTGCCCATGTCTTGCATTGCTGCTCTGCTTTGTTTATGCAGGTAATACAGAACAAAATGGCAGTCAGACTTTAGAAATCTTTCATATTAATATTATTGTTATCATTATTATTATTATTTTTGTTGTTGTTGTTGTTGTTGTTGTAGATTCAGAGATTGATGAAATTAAAGCAGGTAAGTAAATAAAAAAATTCTGAACTTAATATAAATAAACAATGAATACTTTAATTTAAAATATAAGATTAAGTGTGAGTTTGATTTGATGAGTTTTTTTATGCAATCTTCTTTGACACATTTGTCTGGTAAATTGAATATTTACTCAGTTACTTTTATCATATATTTTTGTAAAGATGATGTCTTTAATTCTCATAAGGTGCTACTAAGCCTGTAGAAATCGGAGAAACTGTGATTTTGCCCTGCCTTAATAAGGTGGAACAGAAGTCTTGCAATAAAGTGACATGGCTGTCTAATGATAGCCCTACTGTTGAACTGGTCACCCTTGGCATACGCAAACCAGACCGCATAGATAGGCAAACCAGAGTGAGTCTGTTGACCAACTGCACCTTAAACTTCAGCCATGTCAAGCCCGAAGATATTGGATGCTTCACCTGCCGACAATTTTCAGGTCCGGGTGGAGAACAAATTATTGAGGATGCCAGCATTTGCTTGTATATTAAAATAGGTATAGTAAAGACTGTTTAATTGTGAATGCTTATATTCATCAACCTTTATCTTGTCTAAATTTATCTTATATATTGATCTATTTATCAATGTTTACATTTCTCTTTCAGACACTACCACTACTACGACTACTACTACTACTACTACTACAAAAAGCTATGGTAATTTGCTTTTAGATTAAATAAAATTTTTACAGTGAAAGTGAAATAATATTTTATTTTTGCTATAATATAATGCTGTTGCCATTTTTTTTTGTCAAAAAGTGTTGATTCTAGAATTTATAAAAACATTAATCAAGTGTCATGTCATATATTTGTAAATGTTTTAGCAAAATGAACCCATGTCCTCCCAACCATTTTCCCCTGATATTATTAATAGGTTTTCCCCCATTTTGTTCCAGATGCAACTTCCACGGACAATAATGTTATTTTATCACACAGCTCTGATGACAGTAAGTAAAATATTCATCTGATTATTTCTAAATATCTGTGTAATTATCCTTGAGAATTTCATACTGTGCTTTGTTCAATGTCAATCTTATATTTGCATCTGTCATCGGCATGTTCTCATTTACAAGTAGTTCAAAATGAGTTGGATGGATGTTTATGCTTTTACATAAATGTGAAATATTGCAATGTAAGAAATATCCATTATTTATCCATTAACTTGTGAATCATTGCTGTTTTACTTTTTTTTAGATTTAGAATGATTAAAATAGAATTATTATTATTACAATTATTCAAATTGCATTGTGGGACCTTGTTTACTGCTCCGACAATGTTTACTGCTCCGAAAAGTTCAATAAAGATATTGACTTTTTATCATTTGAAATTACATATTTTCTGGGTTGGTCTTTATAGTGCACAAAAAAATTTATGACATGCCAGCACATTTTTTGTTATTGTACAGACTTATATATAATTCAGTATATCTTATACAATATATTGTTTTAAACAACTAAAATTAGTAGTTTTAAATGACTTAAAGTAAATATCCAACACCAAATGTTGGCAGAGCAGAGGATCAAGGTCCCATATTGAAGTTTTAAATGAAAAACACCATGAGCTATGGGTAGGGCCAGTACAAATCTGCAGAGTTGTGCGGAATTATTTTGGGAGTGTCATAACTAAAACCTTAATATATAAAGTAAAAAGTAATACCTTTTAAACATTTTTAATGTTTAATATGCAAATGCAATTAGATCCACTTTATTTGATAAACAAAGCAAGTCTCTCATATAATATATCTACTAAAAGACAGAAAATAGTACTATACAAACTGTGTTGTAAATAAATCATATGAATATTTTCTTATTAGTCAATATTATTACTGAAATTAATTTAAAAACTGAATAAATATAAATGTACACTCATTTACACAAGTAAATTAACAGAATCAATGATGATCTGCAGAATTCTGCACGCACACATTCCGTGTGGCTCTAGCTATGGGCAAATAGTTAGCAAATATTTTTCTACAGTGTTGGAAAAAACATCTCAACATCTGCTGTGCGTAACATTATTCTGAAGTTACATCATAACAAGACAAATATGTAAAAACACAATCCAACTTACCATGTTTATATTATGAAGTAATATAATACTTACTGTATTTCAAATTATTTAGTGTTTAAATTGTTAAAGGGTATGTCCATAAGTTTAACAAAGAAGGGGATTTTGTGCAAAGACATTATCGACAGATTGTATATTTACAATGCAAAAAAGTAAATAAATAAACTAATAAATGAATTAATTAAAAGATTAAAGTAATGTTTGTTTTCTGTTTTTATTTTACAGAACTGTTAATAATTATAATCCCTATAGTGGTTGTGGTTGGTGCTTTTTCAGTGGCCGCACTCATTATTGCTTGGCTCAGAAATCACAGGAGAGCACAAAGTATGTGGTCATCTCAGGTCATGGTCACTTCACAGTCTCCATCGCATCTCACACCCTGTGCTTACTTTCATTCTAACAATTATATGAAGAAAAAAAAGCAGCAATTTAAAACAATATTTTAAATGTTTATTCCAGAACATTCTGACTCAAGAGTTTTATTTTTGTCAAAATCACGGGTTCACTTTTGTGGTGAACGTATTGCACATTTTGAGGAAGTGATGTCAAATTTGTGTCACATTGTAGGAACCGAGAGTGCAACCTGCTCTCAGAGGAAAAAATAGCTGTATTTTCATGCCCATATATACTGCCAGCAAAATAGCAGTCAGACAGTGACCGTTACTCATAATTTGAAGAATTTTAGCAAATATGTATGCTGCATATTAACAGTCTTACTACTTTGTGCTGTTTATAATTAAAAAATAATAATAATGTGCACCTTTTTTTCTTTTTTAGTGACAACATCGTTTAAAAAACAAAACACTCTGAAACCGGAAACCAAAACTACTTCACACCAATTCCACAAAGTGGGTAAAATGCAAATGGTATTATTCAGAATGTTAGTTTTATCTTTTCATTCACTAATTTGACATTCTTCTATTCTGACTGCTTGAACAGGGTGAAGATGTGGTGACTTACGTTGAGTTAAACCACAATGTACTGAAACCAAGTAAAGTGGACACAGACAACGAATACCGAAATACTCAATATGCAGTGATAAAAATTTCCTAATTGCCATAACTGTTATAAATGAACTTGAATTGTACGAAATAAAATAAAATATGTTGCTTTTGTAAAGAAAATGAGCCGTGTGTAGAAGTACATTTGTATGAAGTATGAAGATTCCATGAGGTCATTGTCTGTGTTTTTAAATGCTATATTGAAATGTTCAAAACTGTTGTCATTTCATGCATTTTCATATAAAGATAAAGTCTCTACATTTATTACTCAAAAATATGTTTTCTGTATGTTCAAACTCTTGCTATTGTAAATGAGCTGAAACAAAAGGATTATTGACATTCTCTTGGGGACAACTGTAAAAACTAACAAGCTTACTTCCTTCATATTGTCCTAACACAAATTGGTTGTGTGGAATCCAGCAATATTTACAATGCATATAAATTAGCACAGTATTCCAAATTGTGAAACTGTGATTTGTCATTTGTTTCTAACAATCATAAAATAAAGTCTTATTTTTGTGGAAACTGTAAAAATAATGTATTTTCTTGTTTTAGCTGTATTACATTTTGCTCATCATATTTCTGTCTCATTCTACATCTTACACAAACTATTGAATTAGTCTCTTAATGTTCATATGAAAGGAACGTGAATATATTTTGTGAAATTTTTGATATTTTGTGAATCTAAAAGCAAAATAAATTAAACTGAGGTTGAATTTTATGTTGAAAAATGACTGAATCCTATAGTGTGTTTTAGTTACCTAATAATTCATTCGATAAAGTCACTATGAGAAATGAAATCTGAGGACAGAGAAGTTTGTCTATATGAGAACAGAGATTTTAAAAGCTACGCTGATCCTTGCAAAATTTTTTTGCAAACTTTACTCATCAGTGGTTTGTTATACTTCCCATAAATCCAATGAGTCAGGAGGGCAAACTGTAGGTCACCCTCAAGAATTAACTTTTTTATTTTTATTTTTTTTTTTCAGTTTTTAAGATACCATTATTTGGTGAATTAGAATACAGTGATTAGGGTGTTTTGAGGAGTTGTTCACATTTTACAGTCAGCCTATACATTACATGTGAAAATTGAAATCACAACACCAAAAAAATAAATAAATAAAAAAAAAATCTAGTAAACAACAAAAAAAATTACTGGTGCATATTTCGTTAAATTGACAATTTATTTGTATCTTTCCGCTCTGAAACTCAATTTAATGCAATGAATAATTCAAAACACTGGAACTCAACACAATCTCATTGCAATTTCTAACTTTCTTTCTTTTGTTTTTTACAGTAATGGCTAATTTGTCATGGCAATCTTGTTCATACTGTACATTTTCATATAATCTGCTATACGGTTGTTTTCAGAGGCTGGGTTACATTTTTGCATGAATGAGTTTGTAAACAAACATCTATAAAAATTATAATGGAAAACTTCATGTAAAAGCTAAGCTATACTTTTGAAGGCTATATATACAACTATTACAGCTGAAATTGTAATGACTGACAAATATTTTTTGTGAGGGTTGTGTTTAGGGGTAGTAAACATTTATATTTATAAAATACACATTGTGTACATTATGCCTGTGGGTAAAAAGAGATAGCTATACAAACATGTCTATTTTTTCCATATAAGTTGCTCTATAAGGGACTGCAAGGGAATTTCCTCAAACATATACATTTGTTATATCTTTCAATTGTGGACTGCTGTTTTTGTCATGGTGAAGCTGTGATGTAATCACTGAGTTGAACCACAAAGACATCACAAGAAAATAATGACATATATAAACTAAATAATAGCTAAAAATGTTTTTTTTTTATTACAAAATGACGTCCTAAACAATCACGTTTCATGTGTATGTTAAATAACATAACTAACTAATAAATCAATCAATCAATCAATCAATAAATAGTGAAATGACTTAATTTGAACTGAAACATGAAGACAGGGCAGGACATAGAGTAGCTCCTCCCCTTTAAAAAAAACATCCAATAGCATATCGTTTTTAATACAGCTTTACAATGAAAGTGGGTGAGCTTAAAGTCTCCATGAAGCAGAAGCTGTGACCAGTATTCTTTTCATATTGTGACGCAGTTCCTAGAGAAAGGGAATTTTAAATGAGCAAACAGTGGGCATGAGCTGAATGGATGTAGTAAAGTAGGCATTTCATTCAGAAAGATGTGGAAAAGGGATTTATAAAAGTTATTACAAGCTGTCAATACTTACAGTTGATCCAGCTTGGTTAAGTATGTTAGCCAGGTCCATTACCTCAAAATCACGTAATCTGATCATTTAACGGAAAACAAACAGGAAGTGCATTTTCAGATTTGGATCAAAGATTAGAAGGGCAAACAATTTTTTTTCCTGTATGACATTTACAGTTGAATAGTTCACCACAAACTAGCAATGTGAGCTAACAAAATCATATGGTTAGTTTTGATTTCTTGGGGACTTTAAGCACATATAGCAATAGCATCTTCAAGGGCTCGGGACATGTCAGATGGTGAGCATTTGATTTGTTAAAAGATTTGATGAGAAACTGAAGTATGAGGTGGTGTCAAAAAAAAGTTCTATTTTAGTGAAGTGGCACTGCAAGTTTGGATGCTGACATATGGACATATTCATAAACACTGACCAGTGGTGGAAAGAGTACTGAAAAATCATACTCAAGTTAAAGTACCATTATTTACCCAAAAATGAAGTGCGAGTAAAAGTATCTGTTGTAAATATTACTCAAAGTATGAGTAAAAAGTAGACCTGTTCAATGTACTCAAGAGTAGTGAGTATTACACTGTAGAAAAGTTGATGCGTTTACCGAATGTTGTTACGTTTACACATCCCTGCACAAACAACGTGGTGTATTCTTCCTATTTTTGTTCGTTCCTTCCAACCTTCTTTCAATTATTTGTTTGTTCTCTCCTTCCTTCATTCATTTGTTCGTTTTCTTCCTTAGTTTGTTCAGTCCTTCCTTAAATTCTTCCTTCATTCTTTCCTACCTTCATTTGTTCACTCATTCTTTCTTTCATATTTTTGTTCGTTCCTTCATTAGGTCCTTTGTTTATTCGTTCGTTCCTTAATCCTTCCTTCTTTCTTTCCTTCCTTAGTTTGTTCAGTGCTTCCTTGAATCCTTCCTTCATTTATTTGGTTCTTCGATCCTTCCTTCCATTCCTTGTCCGGTCCTCCCTTTTATTTAGCCCTTCCTTTCATTCTTCATTCGTTCCATTTAGTGACTGTTTAAGGCTGTTTGGTGATTTCAGTCATCATACGGTCGACATCCATTATTTTCAGTGACATGCAGTCTATAAAAAGTCTCTGGATCATTGCGTGTAAAGATTTTGGACATCTTCTTGGACATTTTTTATGTTTCCGAAAGGTTTTCTGCATTTATAAAGCACCCATGTCTTGAGGTTGTTCAGTGTGATGCGATTTACTTTCTATATGTGTTTTAATTGGACAGGAATCACAGGACTGATCTTTCACTTTAGACAATGACCATAGACAAGAAAGAAATAAAGTAGTGACTGCAGGTTGAAGGAAAGTAGTGGAGTAAAAGTACCAATACTGCACTAAACATGTACTCAAGGGATAGTAAAAGTACAAATTATTAAAACTACTCAGTAAATTACAATAACTGAGAAAAACTATTCAATTACAGTAGTTTGAGTAGTTGTAATTAGTTACTTTACACCACTGACACTGACATAGGGAAAAACAGCGCCTCAGTGCGTCCACGTCGGGGTGCTGCTAAAGGGTTAATGCAAGTTTTGTCACTGTTTTAAAGCACACTAGCTTATCGATATCCTCATACTGATACTAAAATCTAAGAAAACATAATATTGATATCATGAAGACTTTAAATGAACTTTTCCCACAATGTGCAGCATTTATAGCTCACTCAAAAATGGCAGGGGAGCGGGGGTGGGGGGGGGGGGGGGGGGGTTGGGGGGGGGGGGTGATGGACAACCTAATAGTTTAATGTTCAATCTGCTTGAATTTGTAAAAACTAAGTTAACTTTATTTATATTGTCTCAAAACAAATCAAGTGTGTAGAACCCAGCATTTTTACAGTGTTATTTTAATGTCAATTGAATTAATAATTTCCTTTAATTATTCTAATTAATTCATTGTTAATATCAGGGAACATTTCTTAATTGCATTATCTCTCATTTTATCAAATAATTGATTGTTCAAACTCTAAAAGAAATGAGCAAAACCATTAATGAATAGGAGAACCGTACACACTAAAAAGTAAAAACAAAACAAAGACATTTAGCTGTGAGGGCCATGGAAATAAACCAACAACCAAACAAATGCACATCCACCTCACCAGGGTGAGAGTTTTTAGCACGAAAAATGAGGAAAAGTGTGATCTGAAAAGCGTTTCCTTATCTCTCTGCACCTCTGGCTAGTGTTTGGTGGTTAATGAGGTGAAGCGATGTTTCATGTTGAGTTGAAGCAGTAGGTGTGAAGGTCCTGCTCTTGACTCCACACGGCCAAGCTCAAGAACAAAAGGCCACAAGACTGTCCTTGTCTTGTCCCACAGATCTCTGACGACCCCCCTCAAACCCCCCAACATACACAAGCACGGCCCATTGACCAGCACATACACACAAGCCCAGCATGAGGCAGACCGCCGGAGCCGGGCCAACACTGCACCATTAGCATTTTAAGCACAGGATGGAGAGAATACACTGGAGGTGTTGTAGAGCACAACGGCTCATCAGTGATTCAGCTACACGTTTTAGAAAGATCCAGGGGTGTAAAAAAGGGCTAAAATAATGTTGAATTACTGATACTAAGTTTTAATTATATAAAAAAACTTGAGTTAATGTAAAAAATTAGAGGTCTTAACTGTACTTAGTTTCCCCCAAAATGGTAATTTAGCATTTCATCGCCTTGGAATTATAAGGTTCTATCTGTGTTCTGAATGATATTTGAGATATTGAGCTTCAAGTTTTTGCATTCCATACCAAACAGTATGTTTGTTACGTTTGTTTTTTTAAATAAAAAGTCTTAAAATGTAAACAACTAATAAAAAAAAATCCCATAATGTAAATAAGTTGTCAATTAATAAGAACATGTCAATAACTCAATTTTGTCAGATAGAACCGTATAATTCTAAGGTGACGAATTATCTAGCATTTATTCATGTATTTCTTACATGCTGTAGAGTTTTTGTCTTGCTTCAAGTGCAAATATCGAGTCAAATATAGTCAAAACTGAGTAAGTTTTTTTTAAACTTTTTTTCAAACCGAAAGCAAACATATACTTAAACCACTGGCAGACTGCTTGATTTTGGGAAAACACTTTTTTTTCTGAAAACAAAACTTTTTTTTTTTTTACTTATTTTAAAAATGTTCAACAGTTTAAGAGTTTTTTATATATATATATATATATATATATTTGGACTAGAGACAAGACAAAAAATATGGAGGACCCGTAGCCTAAGACTAGTAGAAATACAAAATATATATTAAGTCAATTTATTACCAGATTACTACATCTTTGTGTTCAAAAGAGGAAAGAAACTCAAATAGTTGAGTAAAAGATGACAGATTTTTCATTTTTGACTAAACAATCTCTTTTAAATATTAAAAATAGTCAAAATAATTTGTTTAAATTAAAACCAGAAAGCAAGGGCATCCGCTGCGTAAAACAAATGCCGGATAAGTTGGCGGTTCATTCCGCTGTGGCGACCCCGGATTAATAAAGGGACTAAGCCGAAAAGAAAATGAATGAATGATAAAACCAGAAAGCTTAAATTGTAGCTTATGGCATCAGCAATGCCATGTTTGAAGGATTGTAGGACTCACATGGAAAGCAAGAACAGATTAGATATTTACGGCCAGCTGAAAAATAAAATCCGTCGGCCAAATGCATAAACAGACAGTGTGAATGAGATTCTAGTTTCATCATCAAAGCATCTTCTAATGGAAAGTGACATAAACAACATACAATGCTTTGTCAGACAGAGGTTTTATTAAACAGGGAAAACATGAGAAACAGTATATAAAATACATCAAATAAAATCTTTAGATTTATGGTGAGCTTTTATAGCAGAAACATCTGAGATGAAGGTTCTAACTAAAGCTGTAATGTGTGTCTGGTGTGTAGAAGCAAACATCTGTTTGCCGAATCTCATATGTACATGAGGGAGGAAAATAAATGTAAAAAAAAGAAATGTAACGAACTTTAGAAGTTTGTAAAGAACAAACGTTGATTTCTTGAATCAAATTAACTTTGTCACTTCAACTTACATTACTTAAATGGTCTTAAAACATCAAGTTAAAACCTAAAAACTAAAACATAAGTACCACAAAAAATGTATGTTGTCATCAATTTTTGATCATATCATTTTTAGTGTACAGTAATTAAGTAAAATCATTCAAATATTTTTCAACATACTTAAAAATGAAGGGGCTACTAGCAGTGATGGTTCTATAATGAAGCTGAAATGTGAACCTTTAACATCTATGGATCATTGTTATTCCATAAATGGTTCTTTTAGTTCAAAAAGATTCTTTGTATTATTAAATGTTCTTTTAAAATGGTTCTATTAAGAAATGATCACTAAAACATTCTTTGAGAGCGCCGAAAAATGTTTCTTCTATAACATTGCTGTGAAACTTTCTTTTTTGGATCCTTATGTTTTAACGATGAATTCACTAAAATATCCATAAACGTTAACAGATTTCTGCATTCTGTTATTATTGCTATTATTGTATGCTTTTGAATTGCATTATGGGACTTTAATCTTTCCTCTAACAACTTTTCATGTTTTATATGTTTTTTTATATACATTTTTGATGTTGAAAAGTTTAAAAAGTGATTTTCATTGACATTTTTAATAGTTTGAATGTATTCATTTTTGTATAGGCATTGTAAATCATGGTACAAAAACCTGGTTATAAACTGCCAGTTCTTTTTCTTTTGTTCTACAGACTTATTCCTATATATATACATGACACGAAGGAGCAGTGGGTAGCACAATCGCCTCACATCAAGGAGGGCGCTGGTTCAAGCCCCGGCTGGTTCAGTTGGCATTTCTGTGTGGAGTCTACCCCCACAGTCCAAAGACATGAGCTGTAGGTGAACTGAATAAGCTAAATTGGTCGTGAATGAGTGTGTATGGATGTTTCCCAGTGTTGGGTTGCAACTGGAAGGGCATCCGCTGTGTAAAACATATGCTGGATAAGTTGGTGGTTCATTCCGCTGTGGCAAATCTTGATTAATAAAGGTACTAAGCCGAAAAAGAAAATTAATGAATGATTAAATAGTTTCAAATGACTAAAATGTCAATAAATGTCACTTTGTTAAAATGCAAAGTAGAATTATTTAACATCAAGAAAATTTTCAAGTTGACCGAGAAGAGTTTAAAGTTCCATAATGCAATTATTAGTTGTAATAAATACGCAAAAACACTTTTGAATCATGAAATACTAAAACTGTCAACGGATATTTTTAACAGTGATCACACGTCTTAAGTGGGATTATACATTACAGTCTTCTCGCAGGCCAGATTATGTTTCATAAACAAATCAGTTGATATGGAGTTTTTTTTTTGGAACTGGCTATTCAATAGAATTGAACATGAATAAAGCAGATAGCTGTAAAAGAACGAATAAAAACATGCTTCTTCGTTGTTTTAAGCTTGACACCAAACCTGTAGAAGATGAACTGAGAGGGAGAGAAGGGTGGATGAGGTCAGGCTCGTGTTTTTGTGGGGTGGTGGAGGGTTGGAAACAAAAGGTCCTGTGAAAAGCCTGCAAAAGGTGGACGTGCAGAGGTGTTAAAAGTGATACCCTGAAGAAACAAGAGGCAGATATATGCACCTCTCTTTGCCATTTGCACACACTGTCTGCCTCAGCACAACTCCAATCAACAAACACTGAGCTTGACCTTGTGCAGTGTGAGATAAGTAGAGTTTGAGAACATACACAGCGATATAAGTCAACGTTTGCGTACCTGTTGGATTTACTGAACCCTAAGAAGGACACAAGTTGCGTGTGGGGGTGAAAATGGAAAACAAGGGCTTAATCCGATAAAAGAGGGCATTACACTAAACATCCCCAGGTATACTGAAAAATCTATCTACATCTGATTGAAACTGGAGCCCAGGCTTTGGCATGGAAAGAAAACACTTCAAAGCCATTGTGTGAGGGAGTTCACTTTGAGCTATGGAAATGGAAATTTGCAGCATTCCTCAATGATAATTAGGCAACTGCAAAAGTGCAGCCAAGCTTATCTTTAATTACTAAGGAAGCTGCAGAGCCTATTTAGACTTTGTTGTCTGTTTAAGGTCTTTTTTTTTGTTTTTGTTGTGGTATTGCTAATGCAAAATAACAAACATATAAGGGAACTGTGCAACAAAAGTTCTTTTCAGACCACCACGTAGAAAGACTGTTTATTTGTTTCCAGTAAAGACCCTTTCTAAATAAAGCCACATTACTGTAAAGATTACTCTAACGCTAAAACTAACAATGAATATCCTTATTAACCGGTGACAATGCAGTTGGAAGCTATTTTTGTATTTAGGTTAGATTCATTTAAACAAAATCCCCTTGGGGTAATAAATTCAGACTTTTGTGGTGCTTCACAAATATATAACCAACACTCAAAAAAAGAATACTAATACTAAGAGAGAATAATTTTTTGATTATTGCAAGTTTATTGCAAATCTGTATTGCTTCAGGCCACAAAAGTAAATTCACAATGACTTGTAAAACGTCCAATGGACCTTAACAATTATCCAAGGGGCATCTACTCAAAATAATTATTTCACAGGTGTGTATTGTCTTTTATTAATTTATGTGCCATCCTCAAAGAGAAATGCCCATAATCTTGAGCTCATGTAAATGTATATTATCATTCATTTGCAGTGATCATCTAAAGATTCTAACCCTGTTATTACATTTGATGGGTGCAGTTTCTTTTTGAACGCAATACACCAAATACCCAACATCAAAACATAAATAAACATAAGTACATAACTGTAAATTTTTAACATGAATCACACATTAAAAAAATAAACATGATTATATATTATTTTCACAATAAAATGAATGAATTTTTAAAGCATTATAAACACTATTGTACCTATTCATATATTTATTTATTGATCAGTATGTACCCTCAGATGGTAGTTAAAGCTGAAATTTAAAAAAAAATCTTTTTTATCTTACTTTCTTTACTTCTTTATTTATTATTATTATTATTATTATTATTATTATTATTATTATGATTGTTGTTGTTATTACTTGTTTTATTTATGTATTGTTTTGTGCAGCTGGCTTCGTACACTCTTGAAATTACTGGTTAATTTTTAACATAATTATTTTAATTATTAATTAACTGTACATTTTACACAACATATCAGGGTTTCAAATCATTTCAGGCTGTAAATAAGAAGATGTTGCAAAATACAAGCAAGAAGACAAATACATACATGCAAAAAAAATAATAATAATGTTTTGTATTATTGGTTCAACTGACCTGCTACATCACATTTACTCAATACATGGTTAAATCCATATCCGCTTTTTTTTTATATATATATAGGCTACTGTCTAAAATTGAGATTTTATGATAAGGTTAAACTCATAAAAGTTCATCATTGTTCACTAAATATACCCTGGAAGTGGGCTCATAAACGAGTCAACTGGGCTTTAATTTGAATGTACTATTAACTGGCATGTGATGGATGCTAACATTTTGGGTAGTCTGCATGATAATAATAATAATAATCAACTTTTGTGTCTATCAGTAGTCCTCGCTTAAACAGCTTCCATTGATAAAGGTGTGTGAGTGTGAGTAGGGGCTCAGTGATTGACAATTTCCTGGAGGAGGGTCTCTCTTATCATGTGAAATGTCCACTTCTCGCGTCCAGCCTCGCCTGTGATGAGCACGCTGGTTCAACGCACACAATGGATTAAACTTGGAGTTGTGAGAAGGTCTCAGTTTCGCCATACCTGAATACTTTACGAAACTGATTAAATCTCAGAGCTGGAAAACACAACAAACAAGGTACGTTGGCTAAATGTATATTGTTGAGCCTTGTTTACTTTGCACGATACCGTTTGTAATTTCTTTCTTGAAATAATTCGGTCATGGAGAGTAATGTGACTTTTTATCACATTGCGGGAATTTTTTCGGATATATTGTGTTTAGTCCCCTCAATTTAGAACGAAAACGATAATAACTACACACTAAAATGTGACGAATTGATTAGTTTTGGTAAAACTGAGTTGTATTTTCCGCGCGTGTAACGGAGACCCTTTGCGTGTTGTGTTTACCTCACTGTCCTTTAATAAGTGAAATCTGCTAATCATTTATTTCCCACGTGTTTTGTTTCAGACTAATAGGCTACGTTTTACTCGTTAGACCGCCCAATAAATCAAACAACGGTTTTGTTTATGTATATAAGGAAATAAGAGCAAGAATGTGTCGTTTGACCTACTGGCCTAGAACAAAACTCCAATGAATTTTTTTCAATACCTTACATTTGCATCATAGCTTTTGGGAAGTATGCTGCACAAGTTAAGAATTAATGCATATTTGCTCCGTATTTCATATTTTAATTTTCATTTGACTATCTGACCATTCTTAAAGAGAAATGCCCATAATTTTGAGCTCATATTATAGTAAATGTATATTATATTATTTCACATTTAAATTTTCATTTGACTATCTGACTATGTGACCATTCTTAATGAAAAATGCCCATAATTTTGACTTGAATATGAATATCTGAATATGAATCAAACAGTATCTAAATGTGACCACTGATTTATGTCTTGTGATATTTATTTCTACAATATAGATCAAGCAAATGCTTTATAATAAATAAGTTATTCTTTTCTGGCAGTCTGGGAGCTTTGCGTCTCTCAGAATAGTGAACTGAAAATTAACTCTTTTGGGTATGTAAATATGTTGATATGAAATTAAGTCTTTTATGAAATTAAGTCTTTAACTTCTTGCATAGTTACCAACTGAGTTTACAATACATGCATAAGCCTTCTAGACATGAGTAAAATGAAATAAATAA
>CAIGQQ010026964.1:15841198-15859220 GCA_903798035.1 Danio albolineatus | reverse complement strand
CAAATATTTTAATGTAAATAATAATTTTTATTTTAATGGAAAATACGATGTCTCAAGGCGTTTCTGGCACAGCTTCCAATAATCGTCAATGTAGTGTAAATGTACAATGTGTAATTACATTTTTTTGGAGGTGTGTGGGTATGTGACCGCGTGAAGGCTGCGCCAGACCATACCCGTCTGAAGTATAAATCAGCCTTAACAGAGTGGGGCCACGTGACCCCCAGTTTTTATTGAAAAAATTGACCTGGAAATATTTGATCGATTATAGGTTCTAAATGTCGATTTTGATTACTTTTCGATTAATCGCCCAACCCTAATATGCATTCTAATCATAAAACTAATACATATCTTTTAGCACAAATTTAAGTAGACTCTTTCAGTTCCTCAGTATTTCAGTATGTTTAAATCTATCATCGTCATATTTCTTTCTTGTTTGTGTAGTTATGATTCAGAGGACAGAGGTGGTGCTCTCAGTCCTGGGGGAGCTGCAGGAGGCCACGGAGTGTGTGGGTCTTGATGCCCTCACTAAAGTTGCGCTGGAGGTGGAGCAGGTCCTGGCCCCTTTCCAGCTTCCTACAGCACCCTGCTCTGAGATCTCCTCATGGCAGGGCATCGACGCAGTGGCTCACAGGCTGTACCCAGGAGATGCACCCACAGGTCTGCTGCCTCTGGTCTGCAAAGGAGAAGGAAACCTGCTGTTTGATGCAGCTAGCATGCTTCTGGTGGGATCTACAAGTCTGAGTATGGAGCTGCAGGTCAGGACGGTGGTGGAGATGCTGATTTGGAAGAGGTACTACCTGTGTGGAATGATCGACTCAAAAGTGATGCTGCAAGCTGCCAGATTTTCTCTGTGTGCTGAGGAATCTCAGGATATGCTCAATCTGCCCATTCAGGTGCTGGAGGCCATCTTCGATGCCGATGTCAAGGCCTCATGCTTTCACGGGTCATTTGCAAACATGTGGCATGTGTATGCACTGGCCTCTGTCCTGCATTGCAACATTTATTCGGTTTATCCCATGTACAATTTAAAGATTCGGCCCTATTTCAACAGGCTGATTCGCCCAAGGATATGGTCGAAAGACACAGAGCCATTGACCCTTCACATCATGTGGTCTGGTGACCTGGAGGCAGGCTCCGTTTTCAAACCCCACAACTTTGTGGCCCTAATTCATGCAAGCGACCTCAAAATTGGGAGCCCCAACAGCGAGCAGCGAATGCCCTTGGTGAAGTCCCTGGAGCTTCAGAATCAAGATGCTCAGCTGTCTTACTCCAACCTCAAAGACAAGTTCAACATCACCAAGAGCACCTTTTACCGTTGGAAGAGGCAAAGCATCGAATACCACAAGAAATCAGTGGCAAGGTATGAGGCCAAACACTTTTTCCTGACGTCCTACAAACAAGGAAAGCTCATTCCCCTAAGCCAGTTTAAAGAACTTTTCCCAGAAATTCCAAGGTCCACGTACTACGCGTGGAAGCAAGAGCTTGTGTCCTCTTGTAGCCTCTCCGGCGGCTCCACAGGGGAGTTGAGTCCTGGAGACAGCACTGAACAAGACTACTGGTCCTCACCAGAAGTCAAGAAGACACCAGGCCAAGGGAGCTTTGCTAACATGTTGGCCTTCAAATACGAAAAACTGGAAGGAGAACGTACCCAAAATGTGACCTTAATGCAAGAGGCGAAGAAGAGTCTGCAGGACTGTATTGTTGCAAACACCTCGTTCCCTTACAGAATCTTTAAAAGAAAGTTTCCAGGCATCTCTAGATCCACATACTACAACTGGAGGAGGGAAGCCATGCTGTTTATGCCTTTCAAGGAGCACTCTGGCAGCAGCGAGGAAGGCTCGGATGCTGACAAATCCCAGAGTCCCAGAAGTCAAGTGTCCCCTGCTAAGTTTGACAAACAGAAACTGTCACCAAGATTGAGAATCTCCAGACGCAAACACAGAAGCCTGAGGCTGGCATACCACCGGAGGAAAATGTTGAGGGAAGAAGCCAAAATGCACATCCGAAGGTCAAAGATGTCCTTCATCAAATTCAAGCTCAAGTTCCCCACGGTTTCCTCCTCTTTCTACTGGCTCTGGAGAGCTTCTTTGAACAGGAAACCTGAAAAGCCTGCTGTGATGTCTAACTCTGAGGAATCCAAGAGCTTGGCCGTTTCGCCAGACGTCTTTCAAAAGATAAAAACTCAAGGAATGTTTTCTTTTGATGGGAACATCGATTGCCTGAATGGACAGACAGAATTCACAATGCCTGAATACTCTCCACCTGACCAGTCCAGTAACGAACATATGTTTGTGATGGATGTTGTGGCGCTGGCCAACTTCAAGGCCAAAGCAAAGCTGTTCTTGCAGCAGCGCTTTGAAGAAAAGGCCTTTCCTACATTCAAAGAGTTCCGGTCCTACTTTCCTCTCACTCCTCGTTCCACCTACTACATGTGGAAAAGGGCTCTGCATCACGGGGTGCCTTTAATTCATGCCTGAATGCTGTCAAATTCATCACCACTGTAAAGCCCAGTAATTAAATCCATATTTGACACTACTAGTTTTTGTGGTTCACAATGCAATGTTTATTTGAATCAGACTGTTTCTTTTTTGCTTCTTTTTTTTGAGTCACCTATATTATTGCAGTTCATGCATCTTAATTATCTGTCCCTTTCCTTTGTTTGACCACTTGGTTCTAGCTCAAGGACATTTGCGTGTGTGTGAAATCAGACAGTCTTTGTGTCCTCCTACAGTAAGTGCTGGTGGCCCCCAGGCAAAAGGCAGTTCAAAGACATTATCAGGTTTTCAAATGACTCTCTCAGACCCCAACCCCCTGAATATTTACAATTTAAATGAACTCAAGTCAGAGCCTGGAACTGTTTTTTTTCTTCTTCTTTTTTTCCCTTTAAAATAGTTCTTGTTCTTTTATTTTATTCATTTTTTTTTGCTTTAATCTATGAAATTTACAGTTATGATTTTTTCTCCTTAAAATGTATAGTATTTTAATTCATACACTGGAGTGTCTTTATTTCTTTTTTTATACATATATATTTTTATACTGACAATTGAATGTGATCTCTGCTTGGGACAACTTTAATATGGCCAATTTAAAATCGAATCCTCAAACTTGAATGTTACAGAATTGCTGCTGTTTTGCACATTGTTATTTTGAGCATGTTTCAAGTCACATTTCCTTTTTTCGTGCTGCTAAAGGTGTAAATATTTGCAATCTCGAAATTGTTTAAATGTATTGTAAAGTCATTGTGTTCAACTACCTAGCTGATTTTTCACTTCCACTGTTATGGTGTTCTGTAACTCGGTTTAATGTGTTTAAAAAGTGATGAGTTTACTATGTGCTTATTTTGGTGAATTTAATAAGCGCACCGCTAACTTTGTTAATGTTATCATGTAAAGCATCTCATGTTTGAGGCCAGTTGCTCTGTGCAATAAAATCATGTTTATGCCCACTGTTCTTTTTAGGTGAGCTTTTATGGAACACAATGAGCTTTAACCATCAAGTGTTCACTTATGTTGTTGACAATGAGCTTTTGGACAGAGTTGTACAATCTGGAAATAAATCATGTATTACAATTGGATCCAGGAGGAAGCTGTTTTATTAACACAATATTGACCTAGTTTAAAGTACATGTGTGTATGCATGTTTGAATAAATACCATCATAATATCTGAATGGAATTTCTCATGTTGTGACTGACTTATAAGCTATTTTATTTTATCTGGTTCATAAATACTTTGGGGGAAAAAACTAACAAAAACCTCATTTTAGTATTTAAATCCAAAAGATGAGTCTGAGACAGGTGCACTAGATGGCAGTGGCGGACTGTTTATGGAACCTTTTTAATGTAGAGTTGCATTCTGCTCTCTTCCGAAGATTTCCCATACTGTGTCTTGTATAGATCAATGGCTTTATTCCTAATTCAAAATACGCATAGGCCCATTGGTGTTACCTGTTGACAACTTTAGTAGATTTTTTGATGATTTTAAAAATAGCCCATAAACCATTTTCTTGATATTTTTGATGATGTAATTTAGTTCTAGTCATATAATAGTATGAAATCTATTGTTTCTCTTTCTTTCTTTTTATTGGCGCATTAATCAGACTTTTAGTTTGACATCACTTTTACGTCGCGGGTAAAACGCGCGATAATGAACTGATTGGAGTCGGAAGTTCAGCAGGTGGCCTACCCATTAAGACAGCAAGGTAATTGTTTTGTTTTATTGTTTTTGGGAACTTTAGCACGTTAAATATATATTAAAATGTTAATACACTATTGTATTTTGCCCTCTGTTTAAAGACAGTAACTGCTTTTCCGTCAAGGTGCAATATGTTGTCTGACCTGTATGTTGTGAAGTTAAACACTTGGCAGTTGCAGGCAGTCTAATTAAATTAGTTATTATATTATATTGTTGTTCACAGAGTGTAGTCCTTGTAGCTGAAATTACATGTTGTTGTAACCTTCAGTAGATTTGGCCATTTGCTATTACTTCCTGTTTCATCTCGTTCGTGTCATTTTAGCTGTAGAAAAAAGCCTGTTGCAATTTTTAATATTGAAAACTTATGCTGTTTATGAACGAACTAGTCATTTGAAACGCACTTTTTTATAATAATAATTCGTATAGGTTCGATGCACTTTGTTGTACATCTAGCTATCAGACAATTAGGTGTTGCAAAAAAGGTGGATTGATACAATTGTACTAAATGAACTAGATATATTCTTTCAGTGTGTATTTTTGGTCGTACCCTTTTAAAACTTTAACTGTGCACTCTTTGCAGTCTTTCTTTGTTAAGGCTTAGTGCCAGCTCATGCATTTAATTTTTACAAATATATTCTTTCTCATAGTTTCTCTGCGACGTTATAAGGTTCAAAGCATAAGGGCCTCAATGTACTTTAAATTAAATGAACGAAAGCTCTGGTATGAAGTAATGTCAAACAAAATCAGCCCCAAATTAAGTTTAGAATTTGTTTCAGGAGTTCAAAATGCAGAAGTTCAGGAAAAAAAACACCTTCAAACTAATATTGGTTTAAACGATTGTGTAATAGGAAGCCAGGACAAATTTTTTATTTGATTTGAATTAGTATTCTCTTTTTTCTCCTTTTTTTTGGGACATATATTCAGTCAAACACACAGTACTTTTAATACAGGCACCTGTCTTTAACCATAAGTATAACTCATGGAACAAAAGATCTTTGTATTCTTTAGTGCTACAGTTGTACAAAAGGGTATTTTCTATCCTCTTCGCACAATTTCGTGTCTACGTAAACGTTCTTTGTGGCTGTAGCCTGCACATGTCCCAGTCTGTTCAGTTTATGCAGTTTTTCTTTGACTACCTTGCGAATCGACGTCCACAAGGCATGGTTGGCATCTTGTTACTACAAAAATTAAATGTACATGTTCAGCCTGTGCAGACAAAAGACAGAAATCCCATGGTGTGTCTACTGTACACACACACGCATACTATTCATGTGCAACACATATTTGTACAGTGCATCTGGAAAGTATTCATAGCGCTTCACTTTTTCCACATTTTTTAATGTTACAGCCTTATTCCAAAATGGATTAAATAAATTTATTTTCTCAAAATTCTACACTCAATACCCCATAATGACAATGTGAAAAAAGATTTTTTTAAATTGTTGCAAATTTATTTAAAATAAAAAACCTGAAAAATGAATTTTGAAGAAATAAATGAATTGAATCCATTTTGGAATAAAGGTGTAACATAAAAAATGTGGAAAAATTGAAGTGCTATACTTTCCAAATGCACTGTATATTAATCCAAATACCACTGAGAACAAAACAAAGAGCATAAACTTTGCTGTATTTTTATTATTACCTTAAAAGTTCAAAATCACTACGTCAGGATGAATAGGGACCAATTAATCATAAACAATACTTATAGCACCTTCGGAAAATAGCTTTATAAAAATTGTTTATTAATAAGTTGATTAAAACTGTGGTAAAATATTAGCGTAAAATATTAGACAGATCATGAACTTAATCAGTTCATCATGGCTATCCCATTTATTTATCATCAGATACGTCATTGATCAGATCAGCTGGACTCACAATATTATGGCAGTGGGTTCAAACAGAATGACTGGCGATTTTGTTAACTGCGTGTGTACGATTGTTTAAATTGTTTGAGGTGATCAGTCAGCTCTGACTAATTGTACACTCTTTTGCTAGATTAGACATGGCGCTTTGCTCCTGCTCATTTTGACTAATTTGTTGTAATGCTCACAATGCGTGAGGTGCATATACGTGAGAAAATCCCCTCAGATGCCCTAAATGCTTTTCAGAACCGTCGACAAACTTTTTCCACAAATGTGTCTAATTTCTCCACTCATTATTTTTCATCACGGCAGTGTCTAATTAACTCATTTGATAGTCAATTTGCTGTCGGCTTTCATTCAGAGGCACTTACGGCGAAATAATCCACAAAGACAGCACTGCAGCTGAATTTACCGTTTACTAACCATTGCAATAATTGCTTGCCTCCTGTGCGTAGTTGTACGTATCACAAATGTAATGTTTTATGGCATTAAAAGCATTTCCATTAGAGAAATTTGATAACACCCCACTGAGATTGCTTTGAGGCCGCATGGGTCGTCTTAGCAGGATAAACCGTGAGATTGTGGATGAGAAAGAAAGAGAGAAATTGGCAAGCATCAGCACCATCCACTGCATGCTAATGCTTAGTGTCTCTTCTGTAATAAGGCCGCCTCATTAGTAAACCCAACTCTCTCATTTAACCTCATCCCTGATAATGACCAAATGACTTCCATTGTGGAATCCTGCTCACCGCTGCACCTCCCTAATGGCCTCTCTCCTCTGTGATTAAGAGACAAACAGCCACAGACGCAAGCCATGTCGACTTTTGTCTGTTGTAGAGGAGGTGAAAGAAAAGGACAAAGGATAATTGTGGTTATAAGTAATCGCAAGAGAACCGTCATGAAAACCTGCAATGCAAATGCATAATTATTATAAATGCTTTTCTGTAAATAGGATTGCCTGGAGACAGTTAATGAGAGAGTTTGATTTTTTTTCTGTTATCATGTACATTAGTTTCTAGGCTTGTTATTTTTGTGACATTTTGTTAATTAATTTGACAACAAATTTAATTGAAATTGTGTTAATTCCTATTTTTGGTTATTTTTATTGTGCATACTGTATATGCCCTAAAATAAAATTAATATAGAGAGAAACAAACAAACAAAAAATTCAATGCAAATACAATAAGATCAAAGACACATTAAGCACATCAAGTAAAGATGCATGGATGTGGTAATTAAATAAGGTACATAAATAAGTCATGTAAAATAAATAAATAAATAAATAAAATAATAGTAAGAGGCGTTACCGTGGCGCAGTGGGTAGAATGATCGCATTTCTGTGTGAAGTTTGAATGTTCATAGGTGAATTGGGTTGGCTAAATTGTCCTTAAGTGTTTGTGTGAATAGATGTTTCTCAGTGATGGGTTGCAGCTGGAAGGGCCTCCGCTGTGTAAAACATATACTGGATAAGTTGGCGGTTCATTCCGCTGTGGCAACAACAGATTAATAAAGGGACTAAGCCGAAAAGAAAATGAATGAATGAAAAATAATAGTAGTAATAAAATCCATAATTAATTGTGGGTGTGGGAAAGTAAGTATTGGCAGTAGAAGTCATGTTAATAATGATAATGAATCCCCCCACCCCAGCAAAAATTCTGCTTGTGAATGTTTTAAACATTTCAGTGAGGTAAAAATATATAACCTGCTGACATAGAAGGTTTTTAAATGTTCAGTTTGGAAATATTTATTTTGTTTTTTTTATCTTGCCTTCTGCTTGAAAATAGAGCATAGCTTATGTCAAATGTTAAACACTCTAACAAACAATAAGTATAACAATACCTTTTATGCTATATGCTTTTCACAGTAAGAATGGCAGCATTGCATGATAGTTTTGTTCTTTGACACAAAATGTGAAAGCTCTCCTTGTGTCATGGTGACATCATGTGGTCAGCATATGAATGTGATATGTGATTGACTGGGACCTGCTTAGGTCTGAATTTGGATATTTCAGTTGGGATATTCCCATGCAAAAACTTTGTCTTATATATGCCTTTAGAATATGTAGTTGTATGTGTGTGTGTGTGAATGCGAGATGTTTCCCATTACTGGGTTGTGGCAGGAAGGGCATCTGCTGCATAAAACATATGCCGGAATAGTTGTTTTTTACACTGTGGGGACCTCTGAAATGGAGACTAAGCTGAAGGAAAATTAATATGTAGTGTGAGTAGGAATGACTTTACAAATTTACAAACCAATCAGTAGTGTTTTGTTATAAATGTTAGTCATTTACAATCTTTGTGTCTTGTATAATTATGCAGAGTAGTAGTTTTTGTATAATTGTATAATTATAAGTAGTGCAGGTCTCTTTTATCAGTCAACTTTAAATTAACCTTATTCCTTGCCATAGGTATATCTGATTATATAGATGTAGTTAGATTTTTACCTTTTGTCGTTAGTGTCATACCTGATGATATAGTAGCAATAACATAATATGCTTTGTTTGAATGGCTGTTGTATTGTTTAGCTTTTGAAAGTCACCCTCTCTAGATGTGATGCTCTAAACTTAGATTCAGCTTCTGCTTTTTAATGTAACCTTGTTGTAAAATTTAGCATTTTAGTTTGGGAAGAAATGAATGAATTAATGAACACTGAAAAATGCCATTTTTTGCTGCTTGTTCTAACTACTAATGTAAAATGAGCTTAAAAATCATTTTGGAGATTTTTTGGGGGAAACTTAATGTTTCATGTCCAATCCACTTAAATTTTTTATGCGAGCTTAATTGATTTGTGTTGGGACTTAATGCATTGTGAACCCTGGATTTCTTACAGTGAAGTTTCTTTGATGCAAAGACTTGGTTTTGGTTTTAAGCATTTCCTTTCTTATTTTCTTGTACAGCGTCAATTCTAAGAGAGCTGTTATGTGTTTGAGCAACATTTCTAAGTGAAAGTAAGGTGTCTAAGGCAGACTTGCACTCTACTGTGGGAGATTTTCGTCAGTATCCCTGTCAGTGTCTGCTGGTTTTTATTTATAATTAACTCTGGCTGTTTTTGGATTGATTCTTTCCTCTAAGGAAAGCAAACCTGGGAAGCACTCACTAGGAAAGGGGTCAGTGTATCGCTGGCAGGTATTTCACACAACGCTGGAATTTATGAGCAATTTATGGAGTAGAAATTACTTAAATTGAATAAATTCTCAGTGTTGGCACATATTCACTGGCCCGAGAGCCAAAAGTTACGTAAAAGGAGGACTATCCCAGTTTAAATGCATGATGCACTAGTTGTGTGTGTGTGTGTGTGTTTGCTTTAAAATGGTCTGTTTTTGTCTGCTGGTTTTCTGTCTTCCATGTTCTGTCTTAAGAGAGGGGTTTGATGAAGCGAGTGAATTAAATAAAATGTGTTCAAAATGCTAGCTTTCCAAAAACAGTACAGTGTCAAGACATCTCCTCTAAGCAAATATTAATTTAACTTTGATCAGTATGATGAGTAGAATATAATACATACCTGTTGAATAAAGATTACATGACACATTTGTTAAACATCCCATGAAGTGCTTTGAAATGTGCATTTTCTATTCGATGTTTGATGCAACCTCAACTGAAAAAATGACGAAAGGGCAGGACAGATTAGCTCTTTCCTTTAAAAGAACAGCCAATGACGTTTTGTTTTAATCACAGCTCTGCCATTGAGAATGGTTGAGCTCAAGTGCGTCAAATGAAAAGCAAATGGGAAGCGTCTTGAAGGGGACGGGATAGATAGAAGAGAGCATTTGATTGGTCAAAATTGGAGGAGAAACTGTAGTATGGGCTGACATGAAAAAAAAATCCTTGATCCATTCAGGCGGAAGTGACAAACTACAAGCTTTGGATGTTTACATCATTTTTATTTTTTCTAAACGCAAATTTTGTCACTGCTTTGCTTTGGAACATATGAGCTCATACATGTTTTATTTAAAACTAACAGACTGAAACATCTAAAACAAATTTATTTAAATTTTGTGATTTTTAAGTACTTCTTGATATAACATACATTGTGTGGTCTGAGTTCCTGCTACATTTCTGTACCAAGCATGAGTATGAATGGCCAATGGTCATTGCAGCTGACTATTAAATTAGATTTTTAGGTGGTAGCTATGGTAATGATTAAGGCCACAGTAGGTAAATTAGCCATGACTGAAGTCCATTATTCACCTTTCACCTCTATTATTCACTCACATCAGTTGAGTTATTTCTCAAGCCGTTCAGACGATAATGATCTCACAGCAACTTTACTGGCATTGTGACCCAGCAAATAGAAGACTCTTTTATAAATGCATATCAGATGTAGAAGGAGTAAATTAAGTCTCATTTATTCGTTAGCCTCACATTTTGCTGTTTTGACACCCTTGTATTGTGCCTTTAGCATGCAATGTTGAATGCACTCTCTGACCGAACCAGACTGTTTATACAGTGTGCATGAGGTAAGTACAGAATTGCCCCTGTCCTTGGTGAATTATTACCCTGTCATTCCCTTTCCACCTGTCATCTTTCATAGCGTACAGCCACATGTTATATTAGTTTGTTGCCAAACCAGTTGGCACTCGGTGAGCGTGTAGATTCTGTCAAGGGAATTACATGTTCGCCTTGAAGTCTTATAACTTTTCATTTGAACTTTCACTTTGCTTTTTCTAAAGTATAGCTAAGCATTGAAAGCAAATTGTTGACAAGTAATCAGGCATATTTTTTGATTAATTTATAATTCTGCTATCAAAAGTATATTACTAATGCTATTAATAATGACCCCATATTAGAAAATGCCAGTTTTGCACATGGAAGGGCATCAGCTGCATAAAAAATATGCCAGTGTAATTGACGGTTCATTCTGTTGTGGTGACCCCAGATAAATCAGGGACTAAGCCAAAGGATAGTGAGTGAGAAAATGCTAGTTTAGATGGCAAGTTTGGGTCTGATATGTCCACATTTATGGACAATATAGGACACATGATTAACATTTTTAATTCTTTAAAAAATGTAATTTTAAAATCGAAGTTACCTGTGTTTGCCCCTAAATTTTTGTTGAAAAAACAGCATTGTTCATTGAGTGTAGTGTTACTGACAGTGGTTTTAAAATGACGAGGAATTGATGAGTGCACATCATTTATGTTATGTTACCCTTTTATGTTTCAAATTCATCGGAAATGGACCTGTTAAACCATTTATGGAGATTTTTCGAGCCACATTTCTTCTATTTAGATATCAGAGAACAATTTAACATTGTGTCAATGCAGTTTATGGCAACTTTAAAATGTTGTGCTTGTCAAGGCGAGTCTCAACTCTTCTTAAGTCTTAAGTAACAGGCCAGATTTTTTTCTGTTTCCAGATTTCGCTGCAAAATAGTTTAATAACTGACACTTTTTAAATGAGTTAAAAAATTTTTTCAAAATGTCCAAAATGCAAAACCTGATAAGTTATTAACCATGTTTCCTGCAGCCAGGGAAAACCCCACATTTAGATGTTTTTAATTATTTATATATATATATATATATATATATATATATATATATATATATATATATATATGAACAGCCATTTATTAATTGCTAAATACTGTGCATAGGTAAATATTCGGTACCTTTAAATACCCCTCATATTAGCCAGTATTTCTTTTTCTATTCACCCACATATACAGTATGTAACGTGTTCAGCGCTGTTGTCATCAGTTTTCCGATGTGTTTTATTCCAAAGTCACTTTTTCATTTGAATTTAAAGGTGTCATATACTGCATTGATTCAATAAGTTAAATTTGTTCTCTGATATCTACGTAGTATAGGTTTATGGCTTCGGTAAGTTCAAAAATCTCCAGAAACGGTTTTATAAGCTCATTTATTACTCTTTAAAATACACAGAGAATCAGAAGGTCCATGATTGACCATTTATTGTTTGTGTCGTGAAGATTAAATGAGTTCTGCATGCAACTCTTACAGACACATACACACACGCACACAAACACACACGTTTGTTTTTGTGAAAAGTGGGTACATTACATAGGCTTCCATTCATTTTATACTGTCCAAACTGTATATTATATTGCCCTCACCCCACCCTACCCCTAAACCCAACCATCACAGGAGACTGTGTGCAGCTTTACTCTCTGATTAAACTCATTCTGTAGGATTTATAAGCTTTTTGAGTGCCATACCTGTGTCTTAAAATAACTAAGGGAGCAATATTATAAATGTTGTATATAGGCATGGGACGATAACCGTTTTCAAGGTATACTGCAGTATGGAAAAGTCAAGGTTTCCATACCACCAAAATTTTCTGTAATACCGTTCCTAAGGTATGGGTAAGATTTTTTTATTAACTTTTTTCTTTTTGTTTTTTAGGTGCAAATTGTAAAGACATCTGTGTTTTTGAAACAAATGAAGACAGCAGAAGTCAATGATTGATTATAATTATTTATCCTGACATGTTTACTGCTCCAAAATACTTTAAATGTTTCTCAAAATAAAATGTATTGTGTTCAAAGGGGGAAAAAGGTTTTGTTTTTTAGCCAGACATTTAAAAAGAAGATATTTTAGAGCAGTGATCACAATACCGTCTTACCGTGAAACCGTGATATTTTTATCTGAGGTTATCATACCGTCAGAATCTTATACCGGCCCATGCCTAGTTGTATAACTAGAAAACGTTTGGCTTATCAAACGCAGCCTGAGCCATGCATATTAATGATTTCAGAGCTTTTTTAATGATGCATATGAGTTGTGTTCTCTTGATACATGCAAATGCTGAGGGCATGGCTCTGTGAGTCTCATCACAGTTTGTTTTGTCCTCTGATTGGCCTGTTTCCCACTGGGGTTTTACACTCATGGAATTTACATGAGAACGAGGAAACTATGATGTCTGAGACTCACAGTATGCCCATTTGCATATACTGATCTCTTATTATTCTACTATATCTGGTATACCCTGATTTTTCATTATATGGCACCTTTAAGTGCATTATTACAGTATCACCCATCATCTTGGCTAGTGATTTCAGGAAATTGTATAATAGAAGTATTTTAAAACTGATTCCGTTTGTCGCACAGTTGGCAGTCAGTGGTCCACTGAGATCCGGAGCTAAAAGAATACATTTCCAGTGGCAGCAGAAGTAAGGTGAACTGTGGCATCTCTCGTGAATACGCCTCTGTACACACCCACCTGGACTTTGAGTTAATTCCTCTTCAGGCTCAATCATAACCGCTGACCCTCTTTTTCCATCGCTGGTTATTGTGGAGGGGCTCTGCTCGCGTTTATCAGCTTTCAATTTGCTGTGTTTGAGCTCTAGGGGTCACAGTGCAGTCACACTACTCTCCCTGGGTTTACGGCTTTTTAATCAACTTCTACAACCTCTTCTATCTGTGTGCTGCTGGCCTGAGGGAGCAGGGGATGTGGGAGGATACAGAACTGTATCTCCAAAAATACTGACTTCAGCAAAATGGTCATGGTGATGTCTAAATGAGCCTTTCGCTTCTTAAAATGTCAAAACCCTTTACTGAATGCAAACTGTACTATATTCTCATTACAAGCTGTCAGACTTTTTACATAATTGATATCATTTTTGTCTTTTGATGGAAATTGTATTTAATTAATATTAAATTATTATATTTAACTTATGCTGTATTATGAATGCTTATATTTAACTTATGCTGTATTATGAATGCTTATAATATTGAAACAACTGTATTTTGTATAATACATTGAAAAACATTTATAATAATCAAGACCTATCAGACACACACACAACATAAATGTAATAGTACATTTGCACAGATGATAAAGGAGTTACGGTAATTCGAGTAAACGAATAATCTGACTGAATACGTTTTACAGATTACTTAATGATATGATAATATAATACATATAATAATATGATTAGTCTATTCATGTTGTTCATATTAGCAGATATTTTGATCTCTTTCTTTTTATTACATTTATTTATTTATTTATTTTTTGATAATGATGCATTATCTTGTTCCTCTGTTAGGTATGAGTATGTAATTGAGTCAATACCGGAATACTGATAAACTTCATGACAAATGGTACGGTTAATGATTCTTACTTCTTCACTGGTAATAGTGAACTAAAAGCTGCTGTGTATCATTTTACCTCCCTGAATAATGTCATCATGTGGCTCACGTTTGTTCAGTGTACTATGTAGGGCTGCACAATATATCTTTTTAGCATCGATATTGCAATGTTATCATTCGCAATAGTCAAATGGCGAGTATCCGCAATGTTTATAATGTATCATTTTGCAAGTGATTTCGGGCCCTGGGACTGTGTAAGTTTTTTTTTTTAAAGCATTCAGGTATAATAAATTGTACTGTTTGCAACTTAACAACAAGTTAACAATGATTCTTTTTATTGAATTGTTTTTAAAACGAAGGCTATGCAGTATTTTTGTAAATTAAATCATTAAATTACTGTATACCTGAATACAGTTTGACTCCTCGGGTAAACAATAAAACACTGTTTATGTAATTTGTACCTTTTTATTGTATTTATCTTTTTATTGTTCATTGTAATTATCTATATGCTTGTAGTTAGTTTATTATATTTTATACAGCCCCTACAAAATCATCCCAATCAGAAACATTTGTTGTTGTGCTGATTAAAAGTCTTCACATTCCAATAGTAATGATTAAAATAAATGATCTAAACGTATTTATATGTATTTTTATATTCTGGGTAAGGCATAAGAGTAATTTCCATAGTTCTGAGAAGTAACCCAAACCTTCTGTCAACAAATGAGGATTTGTACAACTACACCACTGTTCACACAGATCCGCCATTAGCACATGCATATGCGCCGTGGATACGAGTGACAGGGGTAAAAACAAATGCTGAAACAAAAACATAAACATAAAAACAAACATAGAAACATAAAATCATGAATGAATATTGGAGTTAATTTTGCACACTCGAGGAAGGATGACATTGTGGCTGAAGTATTTCTTTTAGACAGGTAATGGTATGCTTTAAAACTATTTTAGTCACACAAAGGCTTATGTAGATTTTGTTGTTACAAATGGACTATATGCACAGAAGGATTGATCGGGCATAAGCTTGATGTGACTAATTTCAAGTTCTTAAAGCACCTTTTACAACGGCGATAATGTCGATTTTTATTAAGTTTAACTACAAAACATAAGTAAATAGCGATATTTCGCCTAGCCTGCTTTACTGAGATGAAGTTGGTTTTATATTCACATTGGTTCATTTTTAAGCAATGACAACCTGTGACGTGCTCCCTATATTGTTTACCATGCTACTTTGATTATTCGGTCTGAAACAGCATACAAGTATGGCTTAGTAATAAGTGTAATTCCTGCACCCTGCCGGCCAAGCAATAAGTATACAGTAGTCGCTTTAGGATAGCGTGTTAGAGAGTGAGTCCAGTGATCCTTGCATGCATAAAAATATATAGAACATTATGAGTTTTGCTTGCTACACAACTGAAAACATACAGTTTTTCATTCAGAATTGTAGTATTATAGAGTATTATAAAGTTTTCTAACTGGCGAATGACATGACCTAGTGGGTCTCTGTCATCTTTAATGTACACGTTAGAGATTTCAGGAGACAGATTTAGTGAGCAGGGGAGGGATTGTGTTCCAAACATATTATGCTAAACGATTAGCATTTAGGCAGATCACAAATTGCACCTTTAACTAGTCAACTCATAATAGTGGCTAATCTAAAACAGTCTTATAGAGAGTTTATTTGTAAACTGCTCTGGTTTAATATCAGTAATAAAATAACTTAACAGTTTTTAACACCTTAACTTTTTGCATTACACTTTAGACCAAGGGTCATCAACTATATTTGCCAGAGGGCCAGAGTTTTACCAGACAGTCTCCTTGGGGGCAGGACCCCTAAGAAGAAAATCAGAATAAAAATCAAATTTTGGCTTAACATTATGTTTAATGTTTATACTTATTCCATTTTATTACAAAACTGAAGGCATTTGATTCAGGCTCCCATCACCTATACCACAGTCAACCATTAGGAGTGATAGATATTTTGCCTCAACTCAATTTGGCTAAGTCAAGCACTGTAAGTAGCCTGTTTCAGCATTGTGATTTGAATTCAAGCCCACTTTACATTTCATTTGATGTGTGAACATTATTTGTGACCTGTTTTGTTCTGGTACTAGGTTATTTACCATGCTATTTTAAGTTGTGCCAGATAGTTTTTCCTACTTTTTTTAGTCAAGAGGCAGACATCCCAAGTCTCCCGGAAGTTCTGTGAGTCTCCCGCAGAAACATAAATATTCCCGGATGCCCGCAAATGAATGATAATCTTCCGGAAATCGCACCTCTCCCTCCTCTCCTCAAATACGTCGCACACCCTTTTCCACCGCATCCCTACTTGTTCTTCACCACACAGGTTGCGCGCACTGCGCCTACACCCCACCCGGTCTTCACTTTTGCTAAAACCTGTTTGAAACAATAAATGCTCAACGCCGCATAGTTTGTATGACTCTGTCCTCATTTCGGAGTGTAGCCTAAATATAGTCATAAATGATGGTTTATCTGAAAATAATTGTTGATACTCAATTGTTGTTATTTTTAGTTGCTTTAATAATGTGGACCGCTATTTTCTTTTTGATCCTCACAATTTTGGAATCCAGTTACGGGGCGGATTAAATGGCTCAGTGGGCCGCCAGTCGATGATCAGTGCTTTAGACAATAGTACTGATAAAAATATTGATAAGAACCAGTATTGATAAGTGATATCAGTATTAGTATTGGTATCAATTAAAATACCCATCCTTACACTGTTGTCATTTTAGTTTTTATCTGATGAAAGACAAACAAAAAGAGGCATTTATTTTGTTGCTTGGCCTGTTTAAGCTCTTCCAGTTTGAGGGTTACACTTTGGTAAAAGTCCATTTTAAACATCGACAAGCTCTGTACAGGTGTATTTGTTAGCAGTAAACATTTTAATTTAAAAGTGCAGGCAAACCCAAAGGCACCATTAAGGCAGAATGAAAGACTTAAGTGTCAGCATTGAGTCCCGCGCAACTTTGGGTCAGTCTAAGCTCTCAGATCAATATGTGCTGTTACAATTTCACAGTTGGTCATGCTTCACTGTTTGACACTCGCTCCTTTAGTGCAGGTTGGGAGAGTTTCTGAACGTGTGAGGTAGACAGAGAGAAAGGGGCGGAGAGGTGCCTGTCACCATATGGAAGCTCACATTGACACCTCCTATGCACAGCTCCACTTGGCATGTAGTCGACGGTGCCCGCTGAAGAGTAGCTGCAAATGAGTGCAGTCTATCTCACAGTTCCTCAGGCGGCACAACAAGCCTTTTCCTCACCTCCATCAGCGTATTCTAGAGACCCTCAGGGCGTTGATATACAAACTTTAACTTTGCCTGGCTCGATGGGGGCATCATGTATAATTTAATGTATCATGTATACAAATGGACTCTCCAACACACTTTTATTCTTATGGAGAGTGAGTAGGAAGGTAGAGGACCACAGAGTCAAATGTCTGTTTACTTCAGTACAGTACTTGATCAAAGCTGCTTGCTTGTGCTAAGAATATGATTTTCAGGATAAATCCTCATACTATACCATGCTGGATAATAGATATGCATACGAAAGTCTGCAGAGATTTCTTAAAAGTGTAATTTTTTGCAATACAGTTACACCTTGAATTAAGATATGTTTTTGTTTTTTTGTTCATTTTTAATTTTTTTAAACAAATAAAAACTAAAAACGCTTTCAAATGACAACATAAAAACAAATAGACATACAATATAACAAAGTCCTTTTAAGACAAGTCATTTCACTCAGCTGGCCATCTTTGAAACGCCTCTCGGCAGTATGTTCGGGCATTTTGTCTGAATGGGGAAACATCAAATTCTCCAAAACTGTTTATATATATATATATGTGTGTGTGTGTGTGTGTGTGTGTGTGTGTGTGTGTGTGTGTGTGTGT
>CAIGQQ010026964.1:15799757-15841188 GCA_903798035.1 Danio albolineatus | reverse complement strand
TGTGTGTGTGTGTGTGTGTGTGTGTGTGTGTGTGTGTGTGTGTGTGTTTGTCTATATGTATGTATGTGTGTATATATGTATGTTACTATTTTTGTACGACTACTATTATAAGAAAATATCAGAATTTGGTACATACTTTCAGAATTACCTTTGCTTGAAAAGACGCAATCTAATCCACTTTATGAAATAAGATTTCAGAACTTTTGCTATGACAACAACTCTCAGATGAGTTTTGAAGTACAAAATGGTCCTGGATCATCTTAAATCGTCAATAGCCAAATGCAGCTAATTGAGGAATCCACATACGAAGAATGGACCCCAGTTTGAAAATACATTATTTTTTCAGTTCTGTTTGGTTATGCTGTTATACACTACTTCATTTTTTAAGGCACAAGACAGATAACTGGAAAATTGCTTTGTCAGTTAACACAAGAATCATACCATGAGCCATCTTGTGCAGTCGAGCAAAACACTTCACCATTGTTGTTCTAGAGTTCATGTGATAAATGCCAATTTTCCTAATTCGGGTTGAGTGGCAATAACTAAAGATTGTAGCTTTTTGTTCCCAAGCATGCAGACTGACTAGACCCTTATGGCATGATCAACAGGTTCTCAAGGAGGACCAACTTCCCTGCGGCATGGCATCTTGATAATCTGTCTCTAATGTGGCACCAGCCCATTGGCTGTTTACTCCTCGTCTTGCCAAAGTTATTCAGCAACACATCTGTCACCGAGGTAAGGTGCCGTTTTCCTTTGGGCACTGAGCTGAAGATTTACTGCCACACATTGATATTTGATGACTGTTTGTGCGCTTCCAGTCATCTCTGGGAGGAAAGTTAGCAAGTCTTTTCCAAACTTGAAAAACAGACTATTTAATTCAAATACCTGTTGCTCTGGCCTTGGGTTTTTTAGTGCATTATATGTATGATAAGGTGAGAAAATATAGTAGGCGTAGAAATTTCCTTAAGGATGTGTAAACTCACTGTCAAATAACTAAACACCTTTGTATATGCCTAAGAGAGAGTAACCAAGGATATTCTCTAAAACAGTAAGTCATTTATCATGGTCTATAAATGCCCAGAGAGGTGATCTTTCAGTGAGGGGAACCATGAAATTCAAAAGATACTTCACATTCTGATGCATATTGAAGCTTATTTGTCCTCTGTAGGATTTTAAATATGTCATGAAGGTAAGACACAAATGTTTCTCTTCAATTGTTTGCTTTCTCCTCCCGATGAGGGCATTTCTTTCTAGTTTCTGTGCCCAGAAAGCAGCAGGGCTCTGAATCAGCCATGCTGAGATCAATAGAGAGGCGGGAAGAGAAAATTACTTCCCTCTCCTGCTGGAACGTAGATTGGCTTTTCACATCTTCATTTGGAGCTGTGCGCTTGGGTTTCAATGGCTGGCAGCACTGGCAGGCGACACAGCATCTGATTCTTGGGGATGAATACTGTCTGTTGAGAGGAAAGGAGAAAGGACTACACGTCTGGGGTAAAGCCATTGCGGATGTAGGTAGCTGATCAGGAGGGCCTGCTAGTCAAGGAGAGCATCTGTACGCCTTGGAATGAAAGAGAGCTTGTTGCTGTAGCTCCTACTGGGTCCCTCTTTCCAAATGAGTAGCAACAAGAAGATGAGTGATGTTAGGTGTGGCATATCTGAAACCAAACATCCTGCCATTGAAGCCGTTTCCTGAAGGCTTAGGCCGTACTCACACTATGCTATCCGAACCGTGCTCAGGCCCGTTTCCCGGATCGTTTGAGAAGTGTGAGCGCTCTGAATCGGGCTCAGGCACGGTTCGTTTGGCCGGCCCTGGCCCGGTTGGAAGAGGTGTGCTTGAGCCCAGTTCACTTGGGCTCAGGCGCGGTACGCTATAGTGTGAGTGCGAAGCGCGCCTGAGCCCAAAACTGAGGACGCAACGTCACTCGCTGCGACGCACGAGCAGCACGATTTCGTGAAAATTTCCGAGCCACAAAGGCGATCGACCTGTTCAACATTATGCTGTGATTGGGTTGTGCACCACTGCTGAGCAAACGACTCAAAAAAATCACCAACAAACTTAACAAAGCTGTGGACTCCATTGTGCTCAGCATGCTCAGCGTAGCTCTTCCTGTTTATCTTTAGTACGTCGCACTATAATGACGTAAGCGGGCTTGGGTACGGATGCTTTAAACGCAGTGTGAGTGCGGGCCGTCGGGGGAGAGAGAGGAGGAGGCACAATCGTGCCCAGGCCCGTTTGGGCCTGGGCACAGTTCGGATAGCATAGTGTGAGTACGCCCTTAGAGGTGCTTGTGTTTGATTGGTAGAATGTGACAAAAGGGTAGGGATGGGTGTTGAATCAGATTTCCTGATTTGATTCATATTCATGAGCTTTCAATTTGTTTTGATTCCATTTTATATTGGTTTGATCACTGAGTCACTGGGCTACATATAGCATTCATTTAAAAGTGGCAGTGAAGATGTTTATAATGTTGCAAAAGATTTCTACTTCCAGTAAACATTTCTTTGTTAATCAAAGAATCCTGAAAAACATGATAACATTTTACAGAAAAATACATTTAAAAGCACAGCTCTTTTAAATTTTGATAAGATCTTGCTGAGCACCAACTTGCATATTAGAATGTTAGAATGTGCCACCATGGTTACCATATTGGCAGTGTCTTGATGTTCCATGCATTGGCATTGTATATTTAAGAACAAATTAATATTTCAGCGACCCTGACTCATTATAATCTGTTTTTCTTCTAGCTAAATGACAATAGAGGGAGTTGTGGCACTATGTTTGGAAGACTGCTTGACAGTGCAGTTGTGCCCTAGCAGCGTTTCCATGTCAACTTATTATGAGCATTTTTGTGCTTAGCTCATAAAGTAATCAAGTTTCTTAAACGTTATTAGAATTATTACAGCAATCAGGAGCAGGTTGCAAGATTTTACGTTTTAAAACATTTTCTGTTCATTATTGGCTTGGATAAACAAATGTTTTTCTTGTTGGTTTGTTAAACATCCTGTATAGAGGTTTTGTTAATATGGATATCACTACTAGGAATTCTGCTAAGTCATTGCCTGTTTGTACATAACAGGTTAAAAGATAAACGACCAAATTGACTAGTAATACATCTATATGGATATTTTTTCCAATACTGATAACTCTTCCTATTTAGAAGCTGATAACCATTTTATGCCATAGAAATATAATTATTCATTAGATAATTTCAAGCCTGATTACATTAAGCATTTCACGTGTTCACCCTTATATATAAACAACAATCAAATAAAGATTGTGCATATTTGCTGTGTTGCTTAGAGAGAATATGGAGATTTAGAATTTGGAGATTTTTTTTATTATTTATTTAAAAGATGTAGATTAATGGACGCTTCTGGTACATTATAAAATTATGAATGTAAATAATTAACATCAGGACTGTAGAGAACTATGCAATTAAGCATGACATTTCAGAACTAACCCCACATCTTTAGCATCTGAGTGAAAACATATTTAGTTGTTCCAGGAGTAAAAGATTGTTTTTTATTAATAATAAAAAAACAAAAACACAAAAAAACAGAAAGTTTAAATAAATAAAGTCCTGGAAAAAATATGCCCAAACGTCAGCATATACAACTGTTGCTGTTCTCTCAGGGGTCAACTTTACAGTCCCTTTTCACAACTCATAAACTTCCATCGCCCGGTTACATTACACAGAAAGTGGTTGGCTAAGGTTGAGTGAACGCTGTTTTGCCCTTTGCAGTGCTGACTGAAGCCCCTGAGGGATGAGCGCGTACCTCCAGCTCCACTCTGAGACGGCATCGGCTCCGTCGAGAATATGACAGCCCTGCAGTTAATCATAATTTATTGCCGTGATAATTACATTTTAATGTTAGCCTAGCGCTAATTGTCCCCCGAGGTTTGGCCACAGGAATCACAGATGAAACAAAAGGGAATGAATGGAGAGGGAATTGTTTTATAGATAGCGTCTGAATGCATGCATGCTTAGTCATATTTCTGAACATAAGGATTTGCTGTTGTAAACAGTTAAGCTTTCGCATTGGCAAGCATTCATAAGCACTCTAATAAAAAGCATTTCCTTGCCTCACGCAGGCTCCGACCTCAATTTCCGTGAGACTCGATGATAAGTGGGCTACAGCACAGACCTTCCCAGATATATTCAGCTCTCGATAAACCCAAACTAATGAGACCCCTGGGATCATTTCCCTGTGGACTGTCTAGCGGAAGTGCGTTTCCTAAATGTAGTTTTGTTACATGTTTCTGGTTGAACACCAGATGCTGTATCCTGCGGACAGAAGGTTAAACCGAGGATACGTCGCCATTCATAGGCCCATCGATAAGGAATGCGAAATTTACTTTCTTTCTGATACATGTTTGCTTGGTTTCCCTATTCACTTTTGTTTTATTATTTTGGGAAACAGATGCTTCTTAGACCACTGAGCCAGAAGCAGTAGAGAGGCAGTTCAGAGATTAAGCATGACAGGCCCTCCTGATTAGTTCTCCTGTCTGATCACACAGAGAATAATTGTAATGCTTATCACAACATTTACACAGAACAAGCCACCGGTGTACTATCTGAGCCATTCTTTGATTAATTTCTGTAATGCTGTTTTCAGAAATCACTTGTCTGTGAACTAAAGTAAATGGCTGATTGATTGTTAATCATTTGAAGTATTAAATTGTTTATCAGCTGGAATAGGAGTTAAATTGGATATTTAAATGTTTAATTTAAATATTTTACATTTAAATTACCTTTGCTAGTCATCCAGAACTAACCTAATGTTAATTATTATTAATTATAAATATTTAATTTCTAAAAATGTTAAAAGTAATCTAAAATCAATATATATTGTCAATATATTATTGATATGATACCTAAATGAACATTTAGCGATTTTAGAAATGTATTGTTTTCTTTAAACAAAATAGTATTAATGTGTAATAAAATAAATACAAAATAACATCTAATCTATCTAGATCTAATAATCTAGCTATTAATTTACCAACTAATACTGATTTACCATCTAATAGATTACTAATAATCTAGTAAATTAACTAGGATGTGTGAATAAGAGAGAGCGCGTGCATCTGCCGTGGTGCTGTGTGTCGCTTGTTACATGCTGTCTGGACTCTGTAGCATCCAGCTGGGTGTTTTTTGGGAGGCATACTTAATCGCTATACATATTACATTCTTCCTTGGCCCAATATATACCTGCTATGTGTATAGAAGTAATGTGGATATGATATATAAAACACAATTGGTAGTTGGCAAGTATATTGAGTGGGTATGTTTGTAAATCTGACTTTGAAAGAGTCAGTGCCTCACCAGCCACAAACCTCACTGCACGTCACTGTTAAGCAGCACTCATGTCTCATCACAAATGAGCAAACAAAACTGACATTTACCCTACTATCCTTACACAACCTACAGTTTTATCTGTTATCTCTCTTTCTTTTGGTAGTACCCAATTTAAACGTGAGGTTTTGGAAACCAGATCTAAATTTAGCGGGAACAGTCGGCTTGGGTAGAAAACGGGGCGGGGCAGGCAGCGGGTGACCAAAGGCAGAATATACAGTGGGAGCAGTCGGGGGGTGCAGAATAAAACCTGGTGGGAACGGGCAGGATTAGGATGAAAAATTCAGCCCTGCGCAGATCTTTAAACTGGACTACAAATACTATCATGCACCTCACATGTTCCTGATTTCCCTAATTGCTCCCACACAGCTGTAAGCTCATGATTAAGTGATAACCAGGACTATATATGCCTCTGACTCGTACCTACAGTTTGCTTAGTCTTGTTTTTGTATCTTTACGAAGCATTTTCATGTCTTGTTTTTCCTTTGCTGTGTTTCGAGAGCCTTGCCTTGTGTATTGTTTATGCTGTTAGCTAGTGATGGTGAAGTGAAGCTTTCTAAACCAGTGAACCGTTCAACTAAATTGTATCGGTAAAAGGTTAATTACTCAAAGCTTTCCAAATCAGAGCTTGATGAGGACCTGTGTGGGAAAGCACTGTGTTAGAAAAATGTCAAACGTTCACAACTGACCTACTCATTCATGTAGTAATACAATAATAGGAATATAAACAAATTACTCAATAACTGTAGTATTTTACACATACGGTACACCACCGATGTCTGTAGTAAAATCCAAGGTATTCAAAAATGTTTATGTTTATCACATTCTAACCAGTCCTACACCCACACACTCCTTCTGGGAGTGAGACTTTTGGGTTGCACATGCCAACTGGCCTCGGTTACACACTATACTACAATATGCAGTGACCTTCTTTAAAAATTGTAAATAATACACTTTAGTATAGTTTAAAAGCTTTTTACTATAATTTACCACTGTATTTTAGTTAAATTACTGGTGTATGGGACCGTTGCATTGCTTTGAAACAGTAGAAATGCATGTAATCGACGCCTAATCTCTCAATACTAACCTTTGAATCAAAATTCAAAGCAGTCACGTGGGTATAGGTGGAAATAAAGCTTCGGACTGCACTGATCATGTGATTATGGCAAACCGAATCAAGCTCTGGTACACTGCATCACTGCGAGATGTAACATTTTTTTGATACATGCTTCAAAGCCTCGGTGCACGACGTCGCATCACTACCGTTAGCCATCTGTACTAGTCTCTTCACCTGTAACACAAACACTCTTGCTTGTGACCATTGCCTGCCTGACTACTCTTGTTAGTAAAGATGCTGAAATTGGATCTTCAACTCCATTGCCAGTATCGTGTGTTACACTGACAAAACTTTCCCATTGACAACCATAAATGATCAATGACAAAATCAAATGATTCCTTGTTCTAAATATTCCTAACAAGATGTTTATTTATTTATTTATTTATTTATTTATTTATTTATTTATTTATTTATGTGAACCATTGTTACTCTGAAAGACATTTGAGCATGAGTATTCTGTACATCTGTACATTATGGTACTACATTTTTACATTTTTGGGTGCTTGAAACCTGTTTCATCGCTGACCTTACCCTTACTATTGTAGCATTTTTTTATGTAATCATGCACATAACAACAACCAGTCTTTCTGCAGTCTTTTTTGCTACTTAGTCATATAGTTTTTTTTAAATGTTTGTTAATTAAAAATCAAATATGCAAATATAGAGTTTTTTGTATTCGTGTTATTTGCCATTTGTCAGTGGCCACGTTAGCTGCGCTATGCTTGCTGGAACCAAAAACTGCTTTTACTAGCAAGAAATCCAGACGTTTTGCTGAGATCCTGAAAGTATTGCTACTCTGTCTTAGTCCCATTGATAAAGCAGAGCTTGGTAAAAAAGCAGCCTATTTAGTCACTCTCTAGAGTTGTTCACTAAATTAAAGCTCGGGGAAACCAGGAAAAAAGTTTCTTTGCAGTTCCTTTTCCTTCTGGCTGTTTCAGACCACATAATAAATGGGTCAGTTCTCACACATGCTCTGGGAGAAATCCATACCACACATTTTTTTAAAGCATCATTTTTATATTAGTTTGTAATTCTATTTTTTATCAGCATCCCTGCTTCGTAAACGATAAGACGTATGGTATAACATGTTGTCAAGGACACAAATGAAATCCTTTTCGCCTCTCACTGGATTTGTGAAAAAGACCTGTTCTAGCATTTTACAGGTTATGTGGTCATGGTCCGCTGCTATAAACTTAGAGTTATTGCTTTAGACCTGTGTGCCTTCCTGGCTACCTTAACATCCTGCTAAAATAAACCATTGGGGCTATAAAAGCGGTCGGCAGTTAAGCCACTTTACAGTGGCAGCATGCAGTGCCTGTAAATCCAGCAGCAGTCATTATGTCTCAAAGCCTGCTGCGACTGCATCAAATGAGAGATTTATGCTGTGATAATGACAACTTTTGTCTGGGATTTTTAAATCGTTGATGTTAGCCCACGTAGATCCACTTTAAGTGTTTGACAGTTAGCAGGAGGCCTCATTTAAGAGACCTCCATGCACTCAGATCAGAGAAATCAAAATGTCTTCCACAATACCACAAGGATTAAACTTTCTTTTCTCACGGTTTTAAATTTAGGTGACATTTTAAAGTCTTTATTTTTTTTGGAAAATTTCAATTGTTTCTGTATGTATGATTGTGATGTAAGTCAATTTTAAATGTTTTTTGGTTACAACATATGCCATTTAGAGTACACTGAATGCTTTGTGCAAAATAAAATCCTACAAGATTGGTAAATTTGTCGTTTTAGTTGGATTTACGTATTAAGATATTATGCTAACATTTCATGTGCTACTTCTGTATGGCTAAAAGCATTTGAATCCTGGTTGAGTATCAATGCATTTGAATCCTGGTTGAGTATCAATGCATTTTAATCCTGGTTGGGTATCAATGCTGGTTTCCTTTTTTAATTAGTTTCTGATTTATAAGGATCTAGTTCTTCTTATTCTTCTCTCTGATGATGCTGAAAATAAGATTTTTTAGATAAATTCAGACCTGTAACTTGTCTTTTTGAACTTTTCTGTGATTAAACTTGCGTAAATCTGCGTAATTTATTTAATTTGTGAGTCAGATTTCACTGAACACTTGACAAGAGTAAGGAGAGATGTCAAAAAGACCATGCCGGGGGATATATCTTATGTCTTATCTTGTAAAATGTGTGGTCAGTACTCCTTTACCCTATACAGTAATTAAGAAGTGAAAGTGAGAAGTGTGCGCACATTTCAAAGTGGCTTTCTAATGGCAGATTTTACTCTATCAGGGGGTTCATGTGGTCTGAAAAAATCTTACATTTACTGAGATATTGTGTTGTAGGCCTTAAAGGATTTTAAACTGGTCTTAATTTTTCTATCTCCATGTAAAGCTACCCAATAAGGGCAACACCTCTCCAATCACCAACAGTCAATCCCAATAAAACTCTATTTTATAATTCTATTTAACACAATGGTTTATTCATCTTCCTTACAATAATGTTTGTTTAAAAGTTCTCCTTGTATTATAGACAGACTGTTGCAAATTTAGTTTATTATTTTTTAAAGCTTGTCAATCTTTTTTTAAATATAAGGTTAGCTTGTTTTGATGCATTATTTAAAACATGTGCCTAAAAAATAATACATTTGGAAGTAAAAATATATTTTTTAAGTGGTCCATTAGAAGAAATCCTGGTAACACTTTATTTTGATGGCCCCTATTGCACATTTTGTTGACTAAAAGTTGCATTGTAACTACATGCCAATAACTTGTATTTGAGTATTAGTAGACTGTCTACATAATATCTGCTCCTTCAACAGACATTTAACTGACTATAAGAAACTTTGCAAGTACATGTCAACTTACACTAACCCTAACCCTTACCCCAACAGTCTACTTATAATCTGTTGCGAATTAGTTATCATGTAGATGCAATGTAACCAGGGCTTGACATTAACTTTTTTGATCACCAGCCACTGTGGCTAGTAGTTTTCTACTGTTACTAGCAACTCGCCATTTTCACTAGCCACAATTTTGTTGTTGGGAAAATATATTTTATTTGCATAAATTTGACTTTAGCATGCTAAAATTACTCCATTAAGATTTTGTATTTTTTTCCACTTGCCTTCTCGTTCATTTAACTTTTTTTATTATGAGGTTGCTCAATGAGCATGAGTAAATGGGTTGTGCTTTCATAAAAAAGTGTCGCATTGCAATTAGTTTTCTTTCACAGGACTTTTCGGGGCTCAGCACAATAAGAATTTACCTTTTTTTTTTCTCAAACGAATTATTTCCTTGCCATAAATTTTAAACAATGTGTCAAAACAAGCAAAATACTGCTGTATACATACACTTTTTATTCAACAAAAAAGTTGGCATTTAAAAATGTATATATATTCTCACACATCTAAAACGCACAGTGGTGTGTTCTGGCTCAAGATCACCAGTTAACTATGCATATAACAACATATTAAAGCACTATTATTGTAAAGGATGATAATTAAACTATATTAGCAAAAAAATAACAGCAAGCAAAAGAAAGCGAGTAAAAAACGTTCCGTGTGTGATAATGAAAGGATGACGCTGCACACACGGTTAATGTTAGGCCAATGAATAATCTGTACAAAGAATGGTTAAAACGAAAGTGACGACTGCTGCTGCTTACAAAAAATCTCGAGCCCTTGAAGCACTGTGGGTGCACGAGCATCACACTAGTTTTGTTTTCAGGCATGGTTGCTATGAGTGAGGAACGGCACAGGAGCTTTTAAACACTAAAGTCACACTTTTAAAGTCACACTTTTAAACACTTTCGCTTCCGCGAAAAGCTGTTTTTGTTAGTCATGCTGCTTCTCGATTCTAAGATCACATTTGTATGCATATTGACAAACGGTCATAAACTAATAGTCTAATCTGTAGTGACGAGCCAGCACTGGCAGTTTAAAATGAGTTTCAGCCAGCCAAAGTGGCTAGTGGGAGTGGTTGTCTAACCCTCCACAACTGATATCTACCCACATTTGGCGGTTTGGCGGGTGTTAATGTAAAGCCCTGAATCTAACTTAAATTCATCAAAATGCGTTAAAGGGACCATCAAAATAACACAATATGGAAATCCTTAGCATTTAACCCTGTATAAGTCTGAAATTTCATTCATATTGGTCTTACAAAGGTCTTTAAAAGTCTTAAATTTGACTTGGTGATACCTGCAGAAACTTTGTAAATACATAGTAGATAAGTGGCTTGGGTAAGTTCCAAATTTCTCCAGAAGTGGAAGTTTTATCGAAGCCAATCAAACATGGCATATCAAATTTTTTTTCTATGTCATGCTTTCTTAATAGATAAGTTGACTGAGGAGGAGCAGAAATCTCATCATCTCTAAAGTTTAATTGGGACACAAGTTTATAATCACACTAAAATTATGTTCTCCGATCAAAAGGGCTTCTTAAAAATTCTCAAGACTGAGAGAGGCACGTCGTTATGTTTTGTTTCCTTGCGTTTGCACTGACAGTATGAAGCATTAAATCCACAGTGTTTGAAATTTACATATAAAACATCTAAATGCAATTTTGATGTGCAAAGTGAGACTCATTTATTCATTTATTTAAATTTTTGGATAAGAAATTCAAACGCTTTGAAAATGGGGCCTCACTGTGAGACAGCTTGGGGCCTGGATGAGATGATATGAAAACAAATTTGGTGCAAGGCAAAGTGAATGTAATCGAGGTTGTGGAAATAAACACACTTCCCTAAAGATATGTTTATAGAATATTCCCTCCTTTTTCAATAAAATATTATCTGCTCATAACAGAGTGTCTTTCAAAAGGCCTTTGTCAGCACTGCAAGGGACGTTTGGGGGAAAAGACAAGATAGGACAATACAATGACCATTTCCATCATTCTCATTGCTTGATTAATTAGTTTGAAGTTATCCATGAAAGCAAGACAATGATAAGAGAAGGAACAAATAAAAGCCAATTACAGCTCACTCCATCATTGCACAAAGACTCAAAGTTAGGAAAGGCATAATGCGTTGTTGCTGCTTAAGAAGGTTGATTTAGTTTCTGTTGAAAGATGTTTTACATCATGCCCTTGTCGTACGGCAGTAGTCAGAAACAAAAGCAGCGCAATAATCAGTCAGAGTACTACTCATCACAGGCTTTCTTCATAAATTCAAAACAAAACAGCATGACGGCTCAGGAATTATGAATAATAAGTACAGTTGTGACTGTGCTGTATGTGTCTTATCAATCAACCTGTCAGCTTTCTGTAGGCTTCCGTAATAAAGCAGGTCTGGACTTCATTATAGCTTTCATTGGCCAACGATTGCCCCGAGGTCTTCTGACTGACATAAGCAACCGATCGCAGTTCATTTTCTTTAGCATTGTGTTTAGTTGTGTGTAAAGTGTCACTGTCATTGGCATCAAATCAATCAGTCATTAATTCAAGAACGACACATTCCGTGGTCAGCAGTGTCAAGAACTTCACATGTTTTTAAAAAGCCAAGAAGTTTGTTCGGTGATAAGTGTTCGTTGTTGCAGTTGTACTGTAGACCTAATGGCTTTCTACTCCAGAAATCCTGTAGAATTCAATGAAATGACATCTTTGAAACTCCTAAAGTGTTTCCCATTTTGTGGGTCGTATTCATCAGATGTTAATCCAGTGAACATGATGTCTGAAAGCAATGGCTGTGTGAAGCAAACATAACAGAAATATCACAGTGCTTTCACAGCTGACAAACTGAAGAACATTAACTCTGCAGGTTATGCAATGCAGAATAAATTTCCAGTCATCATTTTTGACATTTTTAATGGGAATTTTAATTTCTTGCCATTTTTGTGTGCCTCGTAAAAATTAGTTGTTGCATGGATCAACAGAAATCTAAGCATTTTTAAGTGATGTCTGTGTGATCTAGGATTCATACTTTACATCACTGCATTATGTACAATAGATGATGCACCTTTTTGTCCTCATAAAATATCACTAATGTGACCTCAAATTTTAATATATGCCATTTACAACATAGAAAGGCAACTGGATAGATTTCCGCAGGTTTGACAGACCTCCTTGGCCTAAAAACATAAAAAAGCTCCAGAAATCTCATCTGACTGTCAGTCTTTCATCTAACCCGTTCTTGCTTTTCCTGCAACTCTTGTCACACCGTCACCTTCTGACCTCATGGAAAGTGTTTTTCTATAAATACCCTGACAGCTGGCTGGTGCCGTCTAATTAAGAATTGATCAGGCCCCGAACACCTCACAGGGCCGTTTTGGATCCCCCACCTGAGCCATTTTGTCTCTCCATATCCACATTCAAAGCTACTAGAAGACGAACATGGCCAAAAACAGCCTCCATCTTTTAAGATTATCCTCGGTCTTTGACTGGAATCAATACTCCACAATCATAAACCCGTCCTTTTGCTTGTCAGTCTTAGATTCCAGTGTGCATTCATTCATCTTTAACCAGTTTCCTATTTTTTGGGGCTCTTTGAAAGAAGCTACAAGTGAGATTGATTTGTTTCTAGTGGACATGCCATAAACCTGCCTCCTCTACAAGGGTGTCAGAGAAGCTTTGAGAACACTCGCCGCACCATGGGGCATTGCTGTCACAGTCTTAATTGACTGTCTATTGTAAACTCAAATAAACAACAGAAGTCGGTGGGGTGGATGATGAACCGGAATCTCAAACCTTATTATTCTGGTTGGTTTTGGTGGCAAAATGTCACAGCTCAGCTGCTCGATCTCTTTCTCTGAGCTGGAATTAATGCCATTGGTTTGGTTTAGACACTTTTCAAAGGTTAATTACTTTGCTGGATTATGGAGAGGTGCTCTCGTCACCTACATTAATTAAGAAATGTGCCCGATTTTATAGCTAATCCTGTTACAATAGGATCAATCTGACAGCCATACCATTGATTCATGCTCTGATCCACAATTGTAGTGATTTTTAGAATATAGAAATACCTTTAAAAACATAAATAATAAAACAACAAACATAATCCCTGTTTGATATTTAAAAGCACAACAGAATGACAAAGGCAATAGCAATCATTTAAAGGCATAGTAATCGTTTTGTCATAGAAATGCTGATATTCAGTAATTCAATTTATTGTGATAATGAACATGCATAGTACTGATCTTGGGCACTTCAAAATACAGTGAATAATTATTTATTTTAACATTAAAGGTAATGAATGTAAGTTTTTGACTCTTCTAAAGCATAAAAATACCATAATATGTTTGCTGATATTTATGAAACATGTCAAGTGAGCATACGGTTTATCTGAAAAACAGTGCTGAAGTCAGATATTCTGTTTTGAAAATGTGTTTTTCCGTGCCGGAACGCTGTGTTTATTTTGGTTCTTTTAAGCTGCCCAATGCCAGTTAAGCCAATTATACTTCAGTACCCCCAGTTGTCTTGGTGTATTTCATTCATTCATTCAAAAAGGCTCTGAAAGCATGCATCTGTGACCGAAATGTGACCTCTGGTGGACAGTAGCAGACTCCGAAATGAGACTCAGAACAGTTCCACATGAGGTTATTAATTAGCAAATAATTTTTTTTAAGAACGTAAACATTAGGGGAGCAGGTTATATTGTAACCGTGTGTTCTAAGAACACGCTTCGTGACGAGATAGCGTTACGCAGTGATAAGCAATTTGGCTGTTTGCACCAGACGAAACACGACAGCAATTTAAATAAAGCCATTCAGAGGCACAGAATATGCACTCGCTCACAAAATGGTAAGGTTTATAATCTATTTAATACATTTAATCTATTTAACACTCAAACATCATTAAATGTAGATGCTGAATCACTCGTGTTTAGTTCTAAGTTCAATATCAAACCATTTATTTAATTTTATTTTCAAGATCTGAGGTGAACTATCTGCTGCTGCTTTCAGTACATGGCAATAAATGTCTTGTAAAATGGCATTCAAACTCACATTGTTAGCATTTAACACTGAATAAAGCACATGAGGTTTACCTGAGATGATCATTGTCATAGTTTTCTGTTGTTCACCTGTGAGAAATAGCAGCTAATATATCTAATATATCAGTTTGAGGTGTTGGTTAGGACAAAAGCTCCAATTAATATGGGAAATATTCCTTCTATCGTGTACCGTTGCTTTTATTTAGAACACGGTTTAAATCACTCACTCCTGTCCTCAATCTGGCAGTCTGGGCTTGCGTTTGTTTTGATCCAGGAGTGCAATACCTTGTTCAACCACTGGGTATCAAACTTACATACTGCACCTTTAAGAGTGCTTTTTAAAAATATTCACATTGTATTTGCAGTGATTTTTATCATCATCGCCAAATGCTTGAAGAATCAAAGTTTTTTTTTTTTCTTCAAACATTAATATGTTAACATCAGATAATTTAACTAAACTCACGAACGATGAAATCTACAAAAGCTTTTCTTAATCTTAGGTGATGTTAACTAATTATTATGGCTATTTCTCACTGTTGATTTGAAAGCAGTAAGTAAATTTTCTATGAAGACTTTATTGTAAATTGTTACCTATTGTACTTTATTGTTCTTTTGCAGTTAGTTTAAAACGTGTTTGCTTTGAACATGTACAATGTACAAATATATACTATGTACACTTTTTAAGAATATTTAAGGACCAGATTTGTCCATATCATTTAAGTTAATTTATCAAAAAACAACACTTATACTTACTTTTTTTTAAAAAAGAAAAAGTTTTAGAAACAAGTGCAGGTAATGCTGACATTTTTACATTTTTTGGGAGAATGATCACATTGAAGTTTATTGTCCTCACAGTTGTGGTTGGAACGAACACTGCTGTTATTGTAAGTGAAATAATAAAATGTAAGGATTGAAAGGGCCCAAGATAGATATATCATTATTACATGACAGAGGAGAAAGAGAGGCCCAGGCTCATTAGAGCGTCTAGGAAGCTGTCTCACAATTGTGACACTGGAAAGGACACAGGTGAGAGAGCTGCTTTTAATGACTGAGTCTGTGATGTTACCTGTCGACAAGATTTTGGGTCTGAAGAAAGCTATTAGGTCGAGGACTGAGAGGAAAGGGAGCTTTGTGAGCCACTAGTGTTTATTCCGTGTTCATCAGCTCAGAAAGAATTTGTGTTAAAGGATCAGACTAATCCTGTTTTTTCTATTTTTTGACAGTTGCAGACTTGAATCATGGAAGTATTAATGATTTGTTTTGGTAAAGAATTACTTTCACTTGTCTTATTTATGCTTTATTTCAAACACACAGTCAGTAGTCACTGAAACAATAACCAGAGTATGAAATTAAAACCTGCCACCAGCCAAATGTATTTCAATCCAATTCATTCCATTCCATCCATCCATCCATTCACCCATCTGTCTCAGTCAACCCATCCATCCCAGTCCAATCCATCCATTCCAATCCATTTCAATCCATACATCCATCCAATCCATACATCCTAATCTAATCTAATCCATCCCAATCCATTCATCCATCCCAATCCATCCATCCATCCATCCCAGTCCAGTCCGATCCATCCATCCATCGACCCATTCACTCATCTGTCTCAATCCATCCATCCATCCATCCATCCATCCATCCATCCATCCATCCATCCACTAATCCACCCATTCGTCCCAATCCAATCCATCCGTCCCAATCCATTCCAGTCCATAAATCCATCTAATCCAATCCGTCCATCCCAGACCATTCATCCATCCCAATCAATCCATCCATCCGTCCATCCCAGTCCATCCATCCCTCCATCCCAATCCCTCCATTCCAATCCCAACCCATCCTTTTATATTAAATTTTTTAAGCTATGGTGGGTGATTTTGGAAACTTGGATGAAATATTGAAAACAAAAAGTGTGTGTGTGTGTGCGTGTGTGAAAATTACTTCATAATATGCATAGTTCTGGTCTCTTTTACTGGTTGGTCAATAGAATTGTTTCATGTACAATAAAACCTGGCTATAACTGCTTTAGCAAATGCACCTCAAATTCAATTGACTTTTTCCATGTACAATATATATGTTTTAAAAAATCTATCTATTTAATTTATTATAAATGAGCACAGCAGATGTAAGACAAGCCTTTACAAATAATCACAACAGAACAATATGTTTTTTTATGTGTCTGTATATTTACATAGGAAGGTCAAAATGTTATGATTTTACTTTAAAACCATATATTATTGTCTTTTTTTATTGTTCGTCTTTTGTGGTAATTATTTTATAAAAGCAGTAATGTATTTAAGGTCTGCTGCATTTTAAGTGTGTTCACAAACTAACATGGCCTCTCATATTTTATTGTCTGAAGTTACATAAACAATATTTATCATATAAAATAAAAATGCATGGCTCATGGCCACAATTTGTTTTTGTAATTATAAATTTTGCACCCTTACAGTGGTATTTTATTCCAGAAACAAAATTTTACACACACTACATATTATCCCAAAAATCAACATTCAAATTACTCTTCTGTGATCTTGTTTATCTTTGCTTACACAGCAACGAAGCTTGTGGAAACACTCAAACATTTGCTTTGACTTGCATGCGGGTAGATGTGGATATTGCCAGATGCTTTAGTTTGTGGCAGATGCTTCATCAATGCAATGCCTTTTTCTACTCTGCCAAAGCAGTGCCTGACATTTCTTTTGTTGAATATTGTCTGCTCTCTATAGATTTCATCTTACTCATCGTTTGCTTCTTCTACATGTGCCATTGAATTTCGTGAGTCGATTTGACAGATTATTCATCTAAAGACAAATTCAACCATAAAAACAAGTGCTATCGAGAGTGAGCTGTGATCTGAGCGGCTGTGTGTGATGAAGTTCAATGTTTTCTGCTCCATATGAGCCAGATGACTCACTGTTTAGTGTCTGAGTCATTAGATTGCTCATTTTGAGTATAAATTAAGACAGGTTTGCATACGCTGATACTTATTGATTGGTTGCTGCATACATGTAGTTCAAAATTTATAATTCTGTGATACCACCATACCGTACAGTTAAAGTCAATTATTAGCCCTCTTGAATTATTAGTCTCCTGTAAATTCTTTCCCCCAATTTCTTTTTAATAGAGAGAATATTTTTTTGCAACTCATTTCTAATCATAATTTTTTTAATAACTAATTTCTAATAAATGATTTTTAAAAAATCTTTGTCATGATGACAGCACATAATAATTTAGTAGCTATTTTCAAGATACTATTCAGCTTAATGTGCAATTTAAAGGCTTAACTAATTAGGCAAGTTAAGGTGATTAGGCAAGTCATTGTATAACAATGGTTTCTTCTGTAGACCAGTGGTCCCAGTGTGTATGGAAGTAGTTGTCGAGGATGAAAGTGATGAGCGGGGCGGGGTTGCCTGTGAGGAAGGGGATTGGTAAAATGAGTTGCCGGATTAGATTTCAGAGGTGCCTGATCCAGGTCCAGCTTGTTCTGGCACAAATTAAGCCCTGTGTAACTCTGATACAGGCCACAGCCACATTCCCCTGCAGGCCAAGACTGGTTACTCACTGAAGCTAAGCAGGGTTGAGCCTGGTCAGTACCTTGATGGGAGACCACATGGGAAAAACTAGGTTGCTGTTGGAAGTGGTGTTAGTGAGTCCAGCAGGGGGTGCGCAACCTGTGGTCTGTGTGAGTCCTAATGCCCCAGTAAAAGTAAAGGGGATGCTATACTGTCAGTGGGTGCCGTGTTTTGGATGAGACGATAAACCGAGGTCCTGGCTCTCTGTAGTCATTAAAAATCCCATGGCACTTCTCGTAAAGAGTAGGGGAGTAACCCCGGTGTCTTGGCCAAATTCCATCTCAGCCCTTAACCATCATGGCCTCCCAACCATCCCCATCAACCGAATTGGTTCTATAGGTGGAGTGGTCTCTCCACTCCACCTATAACTGGTAAGCGCACTGGTGCCGTTGTCCTGTGGCTGCCGTCACATTATTCAAGTGGATGCTGCACACTGGTGGTGGTGTGGAGAGACCCCCCCCCCCCTCATGATTGTGAAGCGTTTTGGGTGTATGTCCATACAGGATAAATGCGCCATGTAAGTACACATTACATTACGTTACATTAAAAGTTCTATTTATGGAGCAAATGAAAAGTACTGCAGTGTTTGTCTAAGACAAGTAGTTTTCAGAAATGTGTATTCCATACAAAATATGACGCTAATCGGTCAGTTCCTGTCACGTGACTTGCGGTGCGCTCGCAGGATTCTGAAGATGTTTTCAACTGGGTGTGCCCTGTGTTGCTCCTAATATGCAAGCACAAGTTGCACGCCTCCATTGAAAATAACGAACATGGAAAAGACGCAATATGTGAACGGCAGCTGTCATTTGCGATTTCGAGGAGTTAATCTTCTTGCACAGACATTAAGTTCAATTCATGTTTATTTCTATATCGCTTTTACAATGTAAATAGTGTCAAAGCAGCTTAACATAGAAGTTCTAGTAGATTGAAATTGAAAAAGATTTCAGAGTTGAAGTTCAATTTAGTTCAGTGTGGTTTAATTTTCTCTGCTGAAAGTCCAAACACTGAAGAGCAAATCCATCGATGTGCAGCTCCACAAGTCCCAAACTAAGCAAGCCAGTGGCGAGCGGCAAAACTTCAACAACTGACGAAAGTGAAGGAAAAACCTAGAGAGAAACCAGGCTCAGCTGGGCATGACCATTTCTCCTCTGGCCAAACTTTCTGTGCAGAGCTGCAGTCTAGGCACCTGGGGCTGGAGAAGCTGCAGGTGTGAGTAGGTCACTGACTGGTGATCAGGCTGGCCCACGAGATCAATGCAAAGACTCGTCTGTCACTGGGTCATTTAGGAAGCATTCTTATGCTCTCCACTCCTCCATGACTGCCACAGCATCTGCTCAGGATACGGCCTGGTCCAGGGTTGTGGAGACCTCTAGAAGTCCTCTATGGTTGGCATCATCTTTTCACAGAAATTGGATCACATCAATGGCGCTGCATATTGTCTAGAGGCTTTGGGATGAGTATCCGCAGGTAGAAATAGAAAACAGTTAGTGTAGGTGCTGTTTATAGTGTTAAACAAGAGATATCAGTGCAAAAAAGCTGTGCTATAAATGAAAATAGCAGTTATATAAACAAACATGTAAAACATTGTAGTGTTTCAAATAAAATGTCTGGTGCATTTAGACATGGTGTATTCACCTGATTTGTTGATAAATAGGATGCGGATCCATTCCTTGGCAGTTTGTGGGTCTTCACTGTGTCTTTTCCCCTTTGCAAAGAAACTTTCCAAAGACGACTACTTCTTACTCTTTTTGCTAGCTTGTGGGTTACATTTTGGTGCTCAAGTGACTGAGATGTAACCGAGAGAATACGATCATTTTTCAAAGTTAAAGATTTTTCAAAATAAAAGATCGTTCAGAATTGTATAATAAATAAAACAGAAATAATTAATGATTTATTGTGTGGCCCAATAGCAACTGATCAACGGACCAGTACCAGGGGTTGGGGATCACTTCTGTGGACAATCAAAAAAATAGTATTTGGTTACGGGGGCTAATATTGACCTTAAAGAGCCCCTATTATGGGGTTTTGAAAATGACCTTCCCTGCAGTGTGTAACAGCTCTAAGTGAAGTGAAATATCCAGCTAAGGCTTAAATCTGAAAGTGCACTGTTTAAAACTATTGATTCATCAATACTTTTACAACTGCTTTTATTCTAGCCAAAATAAAACAAATAAGACTTTCTTCAGAGGAAAAAATGGTAACACTTTATTTTGATGGTCCATTTCAGTATCAGTAGACTGTCTACTTAATATCTGTTGATACTGACATTCAACAGACATTTAACTGACTATAAGAATTTTTGCAAATACATGTCAACTTACACTAACCCTAACCCCAACCTAACATTCTACTTATAATTTAATGACAATTAGTTGAAATGTAACTTAAATTCAACAAACGGACAATCAAAATAAAGTGTGACCGAAAAAATATAGGAAATACTGTGAAAATTTCCTTGCTCTGTTAAAGATAGATTGGGAAATATTTGGGAAATAATAATAATTTTGACCTCAACTCTCTTAAGGCTTTAAATTTCACATTGATTTAGATTTTTGCCTAAGTGAGAAGGAAAGACAGTTCCCAGGTCACATAAATATGTGTAAAAATCGTCTGTTTCCTTTCCGAAAGATGTCATCTTGAATTCCAGTCAGCTCGTAAATGTTCTCGTGTACCCAGATACTTTCTCTTTCTTCCAGTTTTGCTCTTCCGTTTTCATACGATTTAAAGTCAATACCAAATCCTCACAGATACAGCAGGGCCACAGTAGAGGCTTTAGGAGATATAAATCTGTCTCTTTCATGGCAGTCTCTCTCAGGAAATGTGCATACCAGAGTGAAAAAAAGGCTGATGGAAAAAAAGGTGCGAGAACAAAAGCTACTTGTGCCTCAGCCTTTTTTATTTATTTATTTTTTTGCCTGCTTTGGTGTAAACAATCAGACAAGGATGGCTTTTCAGAGTCAGTCACCTCAGGAAAACATAAAAAGTCTGTTGCTTTTCTTTTGTGTTGCATTGTCCTTATCATTGTTTTGACTTTTTAAAAAGATGGCTTTTTAATGAATGCAACAGTGTAGAAGGTTTCATTTACTAGTGTGAAGCAACCATGTTCAAATGACTGTTACTTTGCAGTGTCAATCTATGTAATGAAAATAGCATTTTGAAGACTTTATAAAGATAATTTCAGTTCTATTAGTGAACGAGCTTTCCATGAAACACTGCCTTCTAAAATTTGGAAATGGCATGTTATTAGACAATATTAGCATTAATCCTCATGATTTTGTAATTTTTTAGATCAGGGGTGTCCAAACTCGGTCCTGGAGGGCCGGTGTCCTGCAGATTTTAGCTCCAACTTGCCTCAACACACCTGCATGGATGCTTCTAGAAAGCCTAGTAAGAGGTTGATTAGCTAGCCCAGGTGTGTCTGATTGAGGTTGGAACTAAACTTTGCAGGACACCGGCCCTCCAGGACCGAGTGTGGACACCCCTGTTTTAGATTGACGAGAGAAAACAAAATACACATTCTTCCGAATAGCTGTTTTCACAGTGATACAATTAAAGAGACGTTTTTGCTTCCGCAAAGAACCTTTCAGCAAATTGCTCAGACAGGTTTTTTCTCATTATTTTCATGATCTATTCCGTAATGCATTCTTTTAAAATAATCACTACATCCCTACTGCAGAACAACCATTTTAGTTAAAAAAAACCTTTAGTAAATAGTTCAGGAAATACAAGAACATTTTATACTCCGTATAACCACTACTTCCTTTTATAAGGAACATTTTGTACAGGGGAAATATTTCATGGATGTTTTATGGAGCAGTCAATGCCAATAAAGAACTGCTATTTTTTAGATTTAGATTTCAGAAAATGCATATATTATTTTTTGTTATTTTTGTATGATTTTTTTTTGAAAATTGCATACTGGTTTTGGCTTGTCTGCTGGTTGGGTTTAAAGACGTTTTGGTCACTAGTGGGACCAGTTATCCTCTCAGTTAAACATGCTGAACATGTTGGAAGACCCTACACATTCATATTAAAGCAGCTAAAAGCCTTCTATTAAACAGTACCACAGTGAATTTAACACGTACTCATGATTTTATCATCTGAAATGTGCTCTGAATCTGAATTGTATTCCAAAGCAGCCTATTTAATGTAATTAATGTCAAGCAAGCAAAACATATGCAACACATTTGTTTAGTCTCGAAATTCACAGCTGGAATCTCTTTTGTTTGTATTTTTCATTGCTTTTGTTCTGAATACTGTTCAAATATTTGTCAGTGAGTAAAGCAATAAAAATACATGTCTATGATGTCGTAAACAGTTATTTCAGGCTAGCTTGTTTTTACAGAATTTATGAATGAAATTATAAAATGCAATTCAAAAATAAACCTGTTCCAGGTGTAGTGTAAAAATTTGGAATCTCAGCCAAATCTAACTGTGGTGTGGTGCGTGCGTGCGTGCGTGTGTGTGCACGCGCGCTTGTATGTATGTTTCATGTTGATACTGCCCAAACTTTTGAAGTGCAGAACATGTTAGGGCTGTTTTATACTTCTGTGTCGAGTGCATGTGGATGGTCCAGCACAGCCTTTGCACTGTTGCATGCATACCCTTCGCCGTGACTGACACCTCCCAAAAGATGCGCACCTCTCAAATAATGTAAGGTTTACTATTAACCTTATTCTTCTGTAAATAAAAAAAGTACATACTTTTCACTGTGTAACAGAAGAGTATCCAAGCTTTGGGACATACTACTTCCTCATAAACAGACCTTTAAGCTGGTTAGTCCCTTGTCAATCATCTCAACACATCATCCACATTTCTCTGATATTTCATTTCCTACTTTATTAGAGAAGCAGCAGTAGGTTATTCTGCCCTACACAAGTCTTTTGAATAATTATGCATTCAGAAGTTAATACCCAAACACATTTTTATAAAAGTTCACGTTGTTATTGCAGATGAAATATAACACGGAAAACATAATTTAAATAGATATTAGATATTTTATGGCTAGATATTTATTAATAGTATTTCAAATATATGTATCCAAAAAGGCGGCAACACCAAAGCTCCAAAAATACAAGACTGTCTGATGAAGAGCCAGAGGCTCGAAACGTTACATGCTCTGTGTCAGCCTTTTTAATTCAATAAATTTTGTATTTTTGGAGCTTTGGTGTTGCCACCTTTTTGGATACATATATTTGCATTTTTGCATGTTTTTGGCTGAGCACCCAGTTAACAGTGATGTGCGTGCTATTGTACAGTTTTTCATTAATAGTATTTCAAACAACTTTACCAAAGCCTCTCTACTTGATGGTTGGTCTTGCGCATCTGCCATGCTTGTTGTTCATTTACACTTTCAACCCGAGTTTGTAGTTCTCATTAGGGTTGAACGATATTGTAAAAAATTTGACATTGCAATATTTTTTTTCTCTGCGATATATATTGCTATATAAATACATTTTTTTCCAGATGACATAAAGCACTATTTGCCAAGTCATTACTTTAGATCAGGGGTCACCAAACTTAATCCTGGAGGGCCGGTGTCCTGCAGATTTTAGCTCCAACCCTAATCAAGCACACCTGAACATGCTAATCAAGGTCTTACTAGGTATACTTGAAACATCCAGGCAGGTGTGTTGAGGCAAGTTGGAGCTAAAACCTGCAGGGACACCAGCCCTCCAGCACAGAGATTGGTGACCCCTGCTTTAGATGGGTTGGATTGATTTTGTAAGGGAGTGAATGATAAATAAATTTTTATGTAATTTATTATACACATGATAAACAATCTACGATCATAAATAAACACAATAGAGCAAATATCACAGTGAAATAAACCATGCTTTATGGTTTTCTGGAGAGAGAAACAGGTTGAATAATCAAATGTAAAATAACTATGTATAGTCTTCATCATATCACTCAATAAAATACATTTTTTATTAGACTTCTTTATGCATTAAATGCTTTAAATTCTCTTAATGCTCACAGTCACACGCATTAAAAACACATGCATATGCTAAAGTTTCACTCTATTGTTGTTCAATTCTGCAAGTTCTCCACAAATCTAGTGTGTTTTACCTGTGGGTTTTGGACAACTATAATTCCAGCTCAACATTGTATATCCTGAGTTGTGACTATTGTGGACACACACATTGCGATATCAATGCTCAAACGATATATTGTGCAGCCCAAGTTCTAATGGAATTCATGTCCAACGAACAATGTATTGTGGGCAATATTAGCGGTTAGACTACGGACGGTTCTACACTTTGAAATTTCTATCAGAAAAGGTACACCATCAGGGCACCTTTGGCATACTCTTTTAACTATGGTTTGGTACATACTAATTCTAATTTCGAATACTATTTAGGATGGATAGTATGTGAATTGGAATGCAGCAAATAGAAACCCCATTGCCTGCTAGTGTTTCGGAATTTTTTTAACAGAACGCAGAAGTATGAATGTACACCTACGTGCAAGACATGCGCCGTGGGTCACAATGATCTCTCGACGCAGAAGTATAATTCAGCCTTTAGCTGAGAGATTGGTTTTGTCACTTCAAGGAGGGCCACTCTCATCATTAGAGCACTGTGGGAGCTCTAATGGGTTAGAGTTACATGGGTAGTATATGGACTTACTATCTAGGCAGAGCTGTCAGCGGCAGGTATCTCAGTCCCTCAGGATTCACCTGTGTGACACAGGATCTCCTCAAATTCCCATAGGAATGACATTGTGTTACCCAACAATTTAATGCTTCATCCATGAAAATGGCGCTCACTTGATTTCCATATACCCTCTCTGATTATAATTTCATGAGGACTCGCAATTCACAAAGGCAGTCTGAAAAGCATTTGTGCAGCGCCTCATAACAGAAACACTACCCGCTTTAAGCGCAAAACTAAACTCGCAGTTATTATCCCACAATAGAAGTTGAAAAACAAATGTTGCTGCAAAGAAATGAAACAATCCCAATATATGCACATAATCAGAAGAGGTATTACTCTGAAAACCGGTGCTTTAGGGAAATATGCACTGCCATTTGCATAGTTTCATACTGAGCAGATCTGAACCACCGTGCAGCAGATTGACCTGAGTGGGAGTGGAAGAGACGCTCTCCTGCACCCACACTCCTCATGTTTCAGATTTTCTCATCAACTTCAGCCGTTCTGAGAGATTGCTGGGAGGAGCCCTGAAGGTGTCTCTGAAAATGCCGTTTGAGAGGCGGATCTGCTTTGAAACCCATCTGCCTTTTACCTCGGCCCAATATTCGCTTGGCACAATAAGCTATTCCTGTCACGCAGCCTCCTGTTGTGGCGAGCGCGAATTGGCAAAATGGGAAAAGGCAAATTGATACTTGGATATGAACATAATTAGACAGATGTTAGACTGCATGCTAATCTCTGCGGAAAAGTAAGTCTTGCTGTACAAAGGTGGGAAAAAAAAACATTAGAAAGAGAAAAGAAAAAAATCAAAATTGCTTCCCAAAGTCCGAAGGCATTGTGGAGAGCACCATTTATCATTCATAGACTGGTGTGTCTCAGTCTGGAGGACTTCTAACTTTTTTAATATGGACTTCAGTCTTATTTAAAGTTAAAGTGTAGATCTGCAACAAATGATTATTTTGAGAATTGACTGATTTCTAAAATGATTAATGAAAACAGTAATCTTCAGTTGTTTGACTGATTAATTAGTAGACTTTCATCAATTATTCACATTTAGCAGTTAGCTTAAATACTGACTTGTACCTGCTCTAATTAATACGAAAAAATAGGTCATTTCAAAAACGTCAGGATATGAAAATGATATTTTTAATAAACTTTCAATCGAGTGAATACAGCAGCCTTCTTCAGGTTTTCTGTCCCCGTCATAATTCATCAATAGGTCAACTTCTGCAATTACTGTATGATTTCACAAATTCACGAGTCAATTCACAAAACATTTTATTACATTCTTTCTTTGATTAATTATCAACAATGTTGATTATGGATGCAGCAATTTGTACATTTTGAAAGATCCAAAAAACTTCTTATATTTGGAATTGGAAGCCAATAAACTACAGTATTTATAGACCAAAAAATACAAATCTTGATACGATCATTTAAATGTTCCAGATTACAAAAACAAATGCAAAAAATATGTTATAACGGACACTTAAATACTACAAATACATAATACTTGAACTGGGGGTCAAGAAGAGAAAGTGTGTTTCGGCCTTCATAGGTCCAGCTATTAGCAACAGATGAATTGTTTCACAGAAAACTACAAACAATCATTATATCAGCAATCTTTTTTTTTTGGTAATGCGAATGGCACTGAAATTACATACTTCATCCTATTCACCCACTTGATAGATTTGTTCTACTGTTGTGTTTAATCAATTGAATTCTGCCCCATTTACAGCCGGTGTTAACATGCATCTCAAGTGCATCTCTTATGACCACTAGAACGAATTTCATTGAAGGTCTGGTTTTGTAGCTGCATGCTTAATTTAATCTCACCACAGATAAGTTGTTCTTAGCAGAATGCTTGTTATTTTAATTAAGCACCAAGCCATGCTTTAGGTGCATGTGCTTTTACATAATCAGTGCATGTGACGGTTTTTCTCTTTCTGATATCTGTTAAAACTGAATGGAAGATCTTTCTGTCCGTAACACACTCATCACAGGGAAACAAGAAATAAGCCTCAGTTGCTGTAAGTGAACTGTTATTGTGAAAATATAACTTCATAGTTGACTTGGTTACACTTTACAAGAAGGTTCATTAGTTAATGTTAATTAACGCATTTACTAACATGAACAAACAATGAACAATACATTTACTACAGTGTATGTTCATGTTAGTTAACGTTAGTTAATGAAAATAGTTGTTCATTGTTAGTTCATGTTAACTCACGGTGCATTAACTAATGTTAACAAGCATAGACTTGGATGTTAATAATGCATTAGTAAATATTCAATTATGATTAATAAATGCTGTTCAAGTGTTGTTCATGATTAGTTCATGTTAGTAAATGCATTAACTAATGAACCTTATTGTAAAGTGTTACTGTTGACTTCATAGTTGTGAAGCTATTTCTAAAGAAATGCATATTAAAATTTGTGAAATTTGGCAAAAAGAATTTTGACAGTAAATTTGAAGTCTCTAACTCAGACTCTATAGCGCCACCAAGCGTCCATAGTTGATAAAACAACCCCCCCCCCCCCCCCCCCCCCACACACACACACACACACACCCCACAGATTGTACTTGGAAAATCATTTTTTAATTTTTTTTTATTTATTTATTTATTTTTTCCCCCAAACTAAAACTATTCATCCAATTGTCACTAAATTAGGCTTGGGTTGTCCTCAGACCATGTTGGTGATTTATGGATTTTATGTTAATAGAGGAAACTGTTGAACACCATCAACAAATGTTATGTTATATGATCCCAACCTGTATCTCTGGTCTGGATCTCTGCAAAGCTTAGTCATATTGATACCAAACTTTCTGCGGGTCACACTAAACACAACACATCAATTTGATAACAGCGACACCAATTGACCAACTGTGACGAGCTGATAAACCTACTACCATTGACTATTTGATATTTTATCCTAATCAAAATCATCATAAAATGTCTTCCATTATTAATTGTTGTGATTAGTCTGAGATTTCCTCTTTTGTGCCTGGCCCCAGGCTATGCATTTCATTAAATAGTTTGATGGAAATTGTGTCTGGTTTTCATTGTTCATTTTCATATAGTTTTGTACCTCATATCCAATTAATAATCAGTCCAATAAATTTTGTACCTTTTGTACTTTTTGGAAATTGATGATCTGATAAAAATATAATTCAGTCAGTGTGTTTTTATTTATAACACAGAAATGTGTGATGCAGTTGTGTATCTTGCTAAAAGCAGCGCTTGTAACTTCAAACTACATAAATAAAGTGTCAGACTTCCTCTCCAAGAGCTGTAGCATGTTCTAAAAAAGTAGTAGTAGAAAAAGCGAGCTGTATTCTATAACTGATGCTGTTTTCACCTTAGGCAATGAAAGCACATCTACCAACTGCAAACAATATAAATCCTGAAGTTAATTTTCACATGTACAGTATCAGCAAGGGTTAATACTTGAGCAGATGTGCATTAGCCTAAATGGTACAAACTAATCATAAGTATTTACTTTGTTGTTGGTGCTTGTAGGAATTGTAGTACCTATGCTGGGAAGCAATATATGGACAAATTAATCTACAAGAATTATGCTGTTAATATTCTAGTCCTCTTTGTGAGATTCATGTCACAAATCGTAGAAGGAGCTACGAGCTGTGCCAGGCTATATTGGAGATGTATATTATTACAAGGTGTAAATTGAACAGAAAAGACGTCCGCTGCAGTTTTAGAGTGCTGCTCTACCAGGTTTGTGAGCTAATGATGTAGATCAATGACATCGATTTGGTGAGCCATCACTTTCACTTGCAACATTTTAAATGTGAAATGTGATTGATGCCTTTTTCAAAAAAACATTTTTCCTCCAGCAACATTTTATCATGAACGCTTTAAAGAAATCCCATTAGTCATAACAGTTCCTTTTTGGCTGATTGCATTTGTAATCAAACAGTGAAATGCGTCCCTGCTTGTGTTTTGTAGATGATACAGCCCCCGAGGCCTGCAATTCATTTAATAATCAATTCATCCAACTTTGTAAATGAATGTTGCTGTGTTGCCTGAAAAAACCTCAAATGGTTCAGAAAACAAACATTTTCAGTCAGTCTGGTTTTCTGCTCTCTGTCTTTTGTCAAGAAACCTTAAAGGATTCCATTAAAAAACCTGCAAACCTTATTCTACTCAGATTTCTCTCATGTTTCAGAACCATTCCTATAGGAGTTGTCTTGATGGACAAGACATAAATCCCCCGTAGGACCACTTCTACAGGATTTTAATGGGAACCAATTGAGCTCCCTCACAGTTCTAAGGGAATTGCAATGTCCCAGCAATGTCTCCGAAAGGATAAGCTGAAATTCATGTTTCTGTGAATGAATTGGAACAATATTATTTTTGACCCTTAACTACACATGCATGATTCTGGTAGTGTTTTCAGCTTCTGCCATCTAACTATGTGTTGACATAAATGTTATAACCAGAGCTTTCAACATTTACTGTTTTATTGGAGAAAAACTGTTGTGCTAATTTAAGGAACTCAAGCCTCTTTGTAATACCCTGATAAAATATGTTTAATCTAGCTTAGAGAAACTGTGACAGAAATGTAGGTCTAACAATTAAATACTGTCGTACAGTTGAATATACTCTATGATGAAGCTGAAATTAATAAATAAAGACAAACATGCATTAAGTGACAAATTTTAGCTATAAAACAGAATTTGAGAAATACATTTCATGCAATGCAACTGGATAAAGTTGTTAAGCGATATACATATAGCTAGAATTGCAAAATGTTTCTTTATTTAATTTCATTTGGATTATTAACGTTTAATCTAACCAATAAAACAAAAATAAGAAAATTTTCGAATCAAGTGCAGAGAATTTGGTGGTGGGGGGTGGTTATCTAATGGAAATGGAGTCCCTACATTTTTTGAAGTAAGTAATATACTACTTTGTTGCCTATACAAGTTTTAGGAACAACAAATAATAACTTGACCTCTAGTTGAATGTTTGGTATCAGAAGTGGTTTAAATGAAAGGCCTCTAGATTACGCTTATTTTACCCAAATGAAATATGATCATGCCTTGATTTTTTATTATTTAATTAAGGACAGCAAGGTCTGACTTTGCTTAGACAGAAGTCTTGTCACTTAACAGGACTAATGTACTGAGTAGAATATAAAGTCATGGTGCAGTGGAAAAATAATTAATATCGTATATGACTCCCATGAACTTACACTACTACATCCATACATCTCTGCAATGACTCAAACAACTTCTGGAATGACAAAGAAAGCGTTCTTACAGGACTCCTAGAGTTCGTCAAGATTCTTTGGATTCATCTTCATTGCCTCCTCTTTTATCTTACCCCAGCCATGCTCAATAATGTTCATGTCTGGTGACTGGGCTGGCCAATCCTGGAGCACCTTGGCCAAATCAGGAACTTTGATGTAGAGGCTGAAGTATGAGAAGAAGCAGTAACCTGCTGAAGAATTAGCCCTCTCCTGTGGTTTGTCATGTAATGGGCAGTACAAATGTCTTGATGCCTCTGGCTGTTAATGTTGCCATCCACTCGCACGATCTCTCGCACGCCCCCGTACTATACCGTAATATAACCTCAAACCTTGATTTTTCTTTCACCAAATTTGACTGATTTCTGTGAGAATCTTGGGTCCATGCTGGTTCCAATAGGTCTCCTGCAGTATTTGTGATGATTCAGATGCAGTTCAACAGATGATTCATCTGAAAAATCCACCTTCTGCCACTTTTCCAAATGATCAACTAAAAGTCAAGTTTTTATTTGTTGCTCTTACAACTGGGATACACAACAAGACTTTTGTCAGGTATTCTATGTGTAATGAGATTGTGGATACATTAAATATATATAGCATGTATAGCAGTCCTCCATTATGTCCTCCACAAAAGGATTCTGTTGCAGTTAATATATGAATAAGAGGGGAAGGAAAAGTGTGAATCTCCATGCTCACACCTCCATACACACCTCTGCTAAGCTCCAACGTGACTCATCCGTCTGTTTGGTCTGACTAGCGTTTTGTTCCTGACAAGAGAAATTCACACATGAAGACCACAGTGTTATCGTCTATTTTCCCAAGTGGCATAAATGCATCTAAGCGTCGCAATAATAACCACAAGATCTTTTTGTCTCAAATAATTTATTTATACAGCATCATCTTATCTTTCATTTGCAATATTTACATCACCACCGTCTCACAAGCACATACTCATCATGAATGTATGAAAACTCAAAAGTATTACAATACCAAGAAGAAAACATTGACAATCTTTATAAACACTTTTTTTTCTCTCGTTCTCTCTCTCATTCTGTTCAAACCGAATCTGACAGATATCAATTTGCTCAATTAGTCGATAAGAAACACCCGATTAAAAACAGCATTTTCAGTTACAGTAACAAAAAAACATAAGCATCTGGACTTTCTCACAGTTTTGATAAATTGCACATTTAATCTCTCCATTGGTTCAGTGTAGGTCACTGCGAGTGCATAAAATGAATATCTGAAAAGGACTAGTCACTATGGAAACGTAAAATAGGGGGGGAAAAGGGCCAGAATGATACACAACCAAAGGAAAGGCAGACACTGACACTCTTCATTTAGAAATTAATGACACAAACACATGAGAAAAAACAGCTACATGTCGTGTTAGTATCAGTTCAGACCTTGACGCAAAAGCCATTTTCATTCCAGCAAATTTGAGCAAGCACAAGACCCTGTTTTGTCATCTGTAGCCCATATTTTAATTTTATTTGTGCTGCACTTGAAAGATTAGCTCAGTTAAGCTTCAGTGGCTGCAAAGTAGCATAGGGTGTTATTTGTAAAAACGATTCTGTTTTGCTATTTCCAGCTATGCTCTGGAGAGCAGGCGCTTCCTTGGAAAAAGCCATTATGGGAAGCTAATTGTGAACCGTAAATGTCAGGTATGACTAATGCATGACCTGTGCTGAGAGACTGCAAGTGTCCCATGTTGGCTTTCAACGCTCCAGTGGTTGCAGTGGAAATGCATTTGCTAAAGACCCAAACCAAAACCAGCAGGTCTTGAGCGTGTGCTGCTGTCTGTGCATCACAGGCTTTGAGAAGGAAAACAGCAGAGCTTTGCGTTTAGCCATCCAGGCATCAGCCATTTCTGTTGTGCTGCTTACTGAATGCAGCTGGGGTTTGTTTGCATTAAAGTCTGCAATCGTATATAGTAATGGAATTTGTTTTTATGATCTCTAAGTCAATTCTCACTTTTAGGTGCCATATATTAAGTGTTAAGTAAAATTAGTTCAAACAGAACAAATATGAATAGTGAATTAACGGTAAAATACTCAACTGATCCCTCGTTTTTCGTTTCAGCTCATTCTTGTCTCATAAAAAGCTTGGTGATTCAGGTAATGCATTTGCACCAGTGTGGTCTTTCAAAGCTCTGGTAATGAGTAAATCTGCAGACCTTGAACAAAGCACCACACCAATAGAAACTTTTCCTCTTGTAGGCATTTTTTCCTTGATCTCTTCACTTGCATTTGAGATGATATGTTTTTAATTGGTGCTATTTTTTTATTGTAGTGTCCATGACACATTTTATACACTGAAATAGTTAATCAGTATACTATTCATGACAGAAGTCCATGTCTAAGTTGTCTCTTAAACCTGCCGTATGTATTCGCACATTAATATGAAATTATGAAGCATAACCTTACACAAGTTTGCTGTTTTCACAATCCACACACCTTTCAGTTAATATTTTCTGCAGACTTAAAACAAAAACCCACCTGTTACCTCAAAGTCTTGTGAGTTCAACTGTTTTTGTTTTTTTAATTTATCCCCTGGAGCAGGACTAAATATAAAATATATATGAAAGAAAAAAATCTCTTTAGAAGTAAATTTCTTGAGGGGATCTTGGTGTGCTTTTACACCTGGCCTATTGTTTCAAAGTATGGTGCATATTTGTCTTCCTTAGCACAGTATGTGAAAATGGTTGGCAATCAAGATTTAATCGACATCAAAACATTACGAGTATAAGATCATATAACATTTCAACAAGTCAGTCCATTTAAAAAAAACAAAACAAAAGATAATAAAACCTCTGGTGCAGTTTGCTGATGATAAATAAGCCAATGAAACAGTGAACCAGGCTTTATCAAAGTGTATGGTGAGTTATTACTTGCACCGTGTGGAAAAATAGCAGTGTTTGTTAATGGAATGCATCTCAGAATGATTCATTGGTTAATTTAGAGCCAAAACTAATCTTAATTGGAAACTTCCCATAATGATTTTTATAATTTGCAAACTATATTGTACGCCTGCCCCAACCCTAAACACAACCCTCACATGAAACAATCTGCACTCTTTACAGTCAAGATACCTAATTCTGTTTGATTTATGAGCCTTATATCTGCACAAGGTCAAACCTTAGTGGTATTTCTGTACTTGTAGGGTCCCCACAACATGAGAAATACAAGGTACACATACACACGCATACTAAAAAGCCACAATAAACACATATAGACTGTTGTCTATACTGTACATTCATATGGATGATTGGTATGCAAACAGGACCAATGAGATGAGTGTTTACCTGCACATAACAAACGGTTCATTTAAAAACACTGTCTTGGCGAACTAAATCAAGATGAAATTATAACAGCATGACAGTTTTAATCCCTTCATCAAAACAAAGTAAATTGTACAAAAAAACACCCATAGTTTTGTTCTTAAGGGTCATCAAGACACACCAAGCAATCGATCAATAACAGCATCATCCTGACTGAAGAAAGTGTTCAGTATATTGGTATCCAAAATGATAAGAAAGCGCTGCTTTGTTTAACTATCAGTAGCAGTCCTAGTTTAGGTATCCCTTTATGAATGAGGAATTCTGAATATTGATCCTTGCTCATATAGACACTTACACGCTGGTGTAGAATGCGTGTGCTACTTTGTAGTCGCCTGTAGTGCTTTTATTGTGATCAATCACAGGTTCTGGCTGAGACGCAGCTGACGTGAGGAGACAACACAGTCTGCTTTTCTTGCTGCTAGTTCTTCAACTCGAGCTTGGTGTGTCATGGCCTTAAGAATAAAATGACAGGTGTTGATGTTATCAGTGTACTTTCAAACTCATGAGGCTTGTCTAATGGAGGTTGGAGGACATCTTAACTTTAAGAAGTTACTTAGTGTTTTTTTATGTTTTGTCCTGCAAACAATCTTAAAGGAAAATACTTGGTATAGAATTTGGTGCAAACTTACCCTCAGACTATCAAAGATGTGACTTTCTTCAAGTTCTGTAAGACCTTATAGCTGAAACTATGATCCTTGGTGCAATTCAATGCAAAGGCTGGTGACACTTTGAGAATCAAAAAACATACAGGCAGGCAACACCTTACTAATACCTGTTGCTGCTGATGATGCATTCATGTCTTATAAAGCAAAATGAATGGTCTGTGCATTTTTTACATCATCGTTTTATTTTATCCACAGACTCAACATACAGTCCTAAGCACATTTTCTGGAGAAAGACTGTAGTTTCAGCAAAATATCTTCTTTAATCTTTTACTGAAGAACATCTTGGACCTTCTTAAGGTGAGTAAATAAACAGCAAATTTTATTTTTATCATCATTTTGAGCAAAATATAAGAACATTCTGTAATTTTGGGGGGAATATCAAGAACAAACGTTTGGAAAAGGAAGAAAATAAAAAAAATTGTAGTTGAATGTTTTGTGAATTTGGCTCCCAAAAGGCTTCACCCTCAAAATGGGTGTATTCAATACTACTGGGTATTCCAAATAGCCACGGGAAGCAATTAGGAGTGTATACACAATTGGCTAATCCTACTTCAAAATGTGGCCAATTCAATTTCTCCAAGTTTCCGACTGAGTACTCCATCAGAGGAATTCAAATCAAGCCCTGAATCACAACCCAGCCACCGGAGAACCCATTGTTTTCATGTTTTGAAGTTCTTATGCGGATGACTACACCAGATCCAGGCTTCATTGTTGTTGAAATAGAGCAGTCGACCTTTACCTCAACATCCCCTGTGTGTTCCTGTTCATGCCCGTGAGCTTACAGACATCCTATACATTATTAATCGATTCAATCTGAGGCCCTTTCACCTGAAAACAAAACCTGGCTTTTTGTTCAAACATCCATCTTAGGATCTGAGGAGAGCATATCATACATTTTTGACTGTCTGTTTTGCCAAGTATGATTGATTTTTGTATTAGACTCATAAGAGACATTAAATGATGCATTTGGGGAGTAAAAGGACACATCGCCATTTCGTCCATGTGTGTACAGTCATTTCATTTATATTCAGTTCAGACACCCGGGAGCAAAAGTTTATCTGGTATAGTCAAGCAAATCTCCACCGATATAACATAAACACTTGTTTTCCTTGCGTCTTTTCCTTCTACCTTCACATACACCCTGCTGCTTATGTCGGGTCAAAATGAAGTTTGGACTTTTGACAAAACAAAGGCAAAGAATATACAATGTAAAGCACCTAAAAAGCAGGAACACAAAAGTAGGAATGACATATAGACTGTGTGTACAAGTAGTGATAAATTTCAATTCTCTTTAGAGTTGGAACACACAGCCTTGGAGAGCTTTTTCGTGTCCTGTAGATCCATATTGTGATCATTAGCATTTAGGTTTGTGTATGAACTCCACATTTGCTTATAACATACAAAGCTGTGTTATTTCTCCAGCATAGGATGAAAACATTCTGTTCTTTTTAACAGAGCTCAAAGCCTGCAGTCGGTGTATTCACCAGTGCTGGTTTAATTGGGCCACACGCACATACAGGGTTTACCGGACTAAGTAAGTAATGAGAGAGAGAGAGAAAAACAGAGAACGGCTTGACTTCTCTTTTAGATTTGGAACGAAGCACAGTTGGGAAGAGAAAAACAAATCCAAGGGCACTTAGTCCCTTTTGATCCTTCCTGGCGTCCCTTGGAATACTTTCCCTTTTGCGTTCAGTTAATTGGACTGCTGATTTGTCTGAAGTTTATATTCTTCACCTGATCTGCTCTCAGACTTAGTTAACTTTCATCCAGTGTGGTTTGACACGAGGTGAAGCGTACATGTATATATTATGACTGAGGCGATAAAGTGCCCAGTTCTTCTGCTTCATCCTTTTCTCTGACTGGAGCGGACAGGCGGTCCACAGGGAGGGACGAGAATGAGACATTTGGAAAAAAAACAGTTGTGTAGTATGGTGGAGTTTCGCAGTCCTCTCTTGAGCGCTCTGCTAGATGTGGCCTGGTTTGGACAGGTATGCGATGAGGGCCACCACTACACCTACGTAGACCCCTGTCCCAATGGTGATGGAGAGAGCGGCCAGGAACAAGGCTCGTCTAGATGCGATGCTAGCTAATGGAAAGTCTCCCTTAGTCACGGCTTTGCTGGTCTGGAACAAAGAGACGGAAGGGTGAGAAAGAAGCAAGATCAAAGGATACATTGACCTGCTTTCCATTCAAGGGTAAATTGCATTGAACTTTATAGTGCTTTCTTGATGCTGAGGGCGAAATGGAATATCAGATGTGTTGTTAGGCACATAGTGCTGAGCCACATCTCTTGCTTTTACATTTTAAAAATCCATTTGACCTACTTTGAAGGGCAGTGTTACAAAGGAACGTACCTTACTTCTTAAATGTGTTAAAAATTCAAACAACCTTTTAGGAAGCAATGTGAACGTCATATTTCAGATACGCTCAATGCATCCTAGATGGAAAATGGGCTACATTCAGTAAGCTGGATGTCTGAGGATCCTTAAAATGCCTTAAAGTGCCTTTTCATTTTCATAAATTTAGAACCATAAATTGTCACATATGAGATGCAAATTAATTTTTTATTTAATTTACTCAGTTTTGACTTTCTAGTGTATAGTGGTCCCTCGATATACAGTAACATGGTTCACCTTTTGTGGCCTTGCAGTTTCACAGATTTTTTTTTTTGTGCAATTTGACGTGTTTTTTTTTTTTTTTTTTACAGTGCATTGTTTTGTGTGTTCTGTGTCCTGATTGGTTGTAGACCATTGTCAATCAATCGCCTCCGTGCCGTGTCTCCTGTACAGTACAGAATGCGTTCATTCATTCATTTTCTTTTCAGCTTATTCCCCTTATTAATCTGGGGATCGCCACAGCGGATGCGCTTCTAGCTGCAACCCATCACTGGGAAACATCCACTCACTCTCATTCTCACACACACACACACACACACCACGGACAATTTAGCTTACCCAATTCACCTGTATCGCATGTCTTTGGATTTGTGGGTGAAACCGGAGCACCCAGTGGAAACCCACGTGAACGCGGGGAGAACATGCAAACTCCACACAGAAATGCCAACTGCCCCAGCCGAGGCTCGAACCAGCGACCTTCTTGCTGTGAGGCGACAACACTATTCACTGCGCCACTGTGTCGCCAAGAATGCATTCAGCTTGCCAAATTTACATAAATCTTCGATCGCTAGCAGTGTGACTCTGAAGCGCTGCACCGTATGTTTACAAGTTTTCTCCCCAACAAAACCCATAATGTTGGCAAAATGTTCTGCTCCCTCAAAGGCGTCTGCGGTAGCACCCAAAAGGCAGAGGGAGATGCTATCCATCGCATAAAAAGTTGGACTTCTGTATATGCTAATGAAAGGTAGAAGTTGCACGGCTGTAGATCACCATTACGGAATAAATGAATCTTCTGTTCATTACGTTTGGTTTAACAGCCTTAAAATATCTATAATAACTGAAAAAAATTAAGCAGACTACTTCGTGGATTTCGCCTATTGTGGGTTATTTTTTGAACGTAACTCCCATGATTAATGTATGAAACGTTTATTTTCATATTGATTTATGTTGTGCTGGTATCTGACATGGAAAAGGAAACTTTTCTTTGCTTGCTGTCACAGGCAGAAAAAGCATCCAGAAACAACTATTATTCCAGCTTAATCATCAGTTCTACATTTTTTAATATTTGTTATATTCTACCAGTTGCCAAATAAACTTTATTCAAGCATGTATTAAAGAACTAGTTGATATATTTTAGGAGATCTCCCTCATCCTCCACAGACTATAATGTTTCTGACTCGTTCAAAATCCTTTCTTTTACTCGTTGTCAATTTTGTGTGCCAAAAAAAAAAAGTTAAAAAAAATTTCTTTGCCTTTATCTCTCCCGTGTCTGGTACTGTACATGTACTCTAATCTGGCATGAAAGACAAAGGCCAACAAAGTCATTTTTTAAAGTTTTTTTTTTGGCACACAAAAGTGTTCTTGGAGTTGTGTATGATTACACTTGAAACAATGTTTTTGGTTCCTCTTCTGAGCATAAAGGTCACCTATTTTACCCCTTTTTCAAGATTTAAGAGGAGTCGTTTGTATCTCCTGAATGTGTCTAAAGTTTCAGCTCAAAACTCCCATCAGATTATGAGTGCCTATAATGCTAGTTCTCCACCCACCATTCCCACGTGCCTGTCAGTGTTCCTCAGTCTCCGCCTCGGCTGCGTCAGATAACAGACAGACATGAAGGAAGCAGATCCCACGTAACGTTTGTGAGAAACACTACAGTCAGAACTTTTCCAATGATTATTTGCTTGCTGTAATTCACTCTTGCACTTTGCGACAGTCAATAATGGGCTGTTTGGTCACACCAGTGCTGTTACGTTAGCTGAATTGCTATGTCAACATGTTTTGTTTATTTATTTTTTTGTTAAATTTAAGAAACATCTTTTTGACTGGTCTTAAAGATCTGTTTATACCAAATAATATACCGATCAAGCTTTGGAAAGTATTCGAATGTAAATTAAAAGTCCACACCAAAATAATAAGGATACTTAAAATGAAGAGGAAGCCCATTGTTATGGGATTGTTAGGGCGTACTCACACTATGTACAGTTCCCTTTAACCAGGCCAAAGCACGCTTGTCCCCCCTTCCGTCTCCCCCGACGGCCCGTGGTCACATTGCATTCGGGCCTGAGCACGCTTGCGTCATTGATGATGCGCTATTCAGTGTAAGAGAAGCGCTCTCGGAGATTTCAGTGGAGATTTCTTTATATCATTATATGGTTTCAGTGGTTTGATATGCAGTGACACACAGTCAAATATTCCGCCGAACAGATCAGCCACTTTTGACGCTCATAAACAATCATAAAGTCCTCGTGCTGCAGGAATTAGAAGGTTTACTAAAGGTGCAGCTGTCGTGCAGAGAGGGGTTTGTGTCTTTAATACTCTACGACAGTGTACGTTTATTAAACAGTAAGAATGATTAATAAATCCATATGAAACAGTCCTCAAAAGTCACGTCTCCTCTTCAGTTTCGGGCTTAGGTGCGCTTTGCACTCTCACTACAAGCGTACCGCGCCAAAGCCCAAGTGAACCAGGCTCAGGCACACCTCTTCCAACCGGGCCAGGGCCTGAGCACGGTTCGGATAGCATGGTGTGAGTACGCCCTTAGAATCCAGATGATAAATCATTGTCAGGTATTTAGAATTAATCTGCATCAACAAAACTGCATCTGCTAATAGTTGTTTTATAAATGTAAGTATACTAATATAGTTATTACACAAAAAACTGAGACAGACTAAGTCCAGAATAAGAAATCGCACTTCTACATCACGTGGGAGGGATTTGGATCTTCTTTTAACATAAGGAAATTTCAAAAAGAGACTTATTGTCTTTATATCAGCCCAGTATGACTGTGGACACACTATACCTACACACAGTTCTGTCCAAACAGCTTACAGTAGATGATTTTCATCAAAGGTGACCTTTAAATCAGTTCTTAGTAGTCATTTAGATACAGTCCTACCAGTATTATTGGCCATTATTCAAATATATAAATTTTTAACACTGAAACAAACAAACAAACAAAAAACTGTACAGTATGTTTTAAAAACAACATTTATAAATATTCTAAATTCATACAATACTGTTTCTATACTTATTTATTTTTTTAAAGGTCTGTAGAGTTCCCCCCATTGGGAGCACTTTACATGTGTGCTTTTGTCATCATTTTCATCTGCTTTGTCTCTGCTTGTTTCACTTTATAAACATTGCTAAAAACACCTCTGAGGTTTTCAGTCATGATCAGTGATGCAACAGGGACACGAGAGAAAGCAGGATCCGGCGCTGCACAGACGCTCAGCTCGTCAACAGCTAACTTCACAATGTTTCTTTCTTGTTATATGGGCTGGTGTCAGGAGGGATGAGCTAAACATGATACAGAGATCAGACGAAAATACATTTTGCACTGATGCCGCTGTTGCAATCCTCTTGACAAATAGCAACATGGTCGCTTTGTAGAGTAAAACATTCAGTCTTGTACTATTTCCACCTGAGGGCAGTTTAAACATGACACGTGACTTGAGATAGCAATAAATGGCATTATCTAATGTTTGCATCTTCCATACAACCCCACGCTGGAAATACGCTCTGCTGAGAGCTGTAAAGTCAAAAAAGGAACATCACACTGCCTTAATTTCTTTAATAGCGAGGCCTACGGAGCCCGATGTAATAGTTTAATCAATCCATTTCCCAGTTCAAATGAATAATTAAGTCTTACTATGATGCTCGTTTACCAAGAACATGGCTCAAGGGCTGCTTGAATTTAATGGGGCGAATTTCTCTAGAAAGTGAAGATATGTTAAAGCGGCTCTATTATACACAACATCTCATTTCCCCAAAGCGTGATATACGATGTGTAAAAACACGCAAACATGCTTTGAACAGTCGCTTTGTGTGATTGTGTCGCGACCCTTCAGAGTCTGCTGTCTTTTTTTTTTCTTTTCGTATCCTCTAGAGAAGTGGAACGAGTTGGCAGTCACACATGGTTGTCGCTGCGGGATGTGTCTTGCTCCCTTTGTCACTGCATCTGACCCTGTAGTCTAGGGAAAACACTATTGATTTTCACTCCTACGCTTTGCGACAGTCAATAATGGGCTGTTTGGACACACCAGTGCTGGTACGCTAGCTGAGTTGCTATGTTAACATGTTTTTTTTTTTTGTTAAATTTAAAAGACATCTTTTTTACTGACCTTTCCAGTAAAGGTCTGTTTATACCAAGTAATACACCGATATAGCGATAAAGATCAAGCTTTGGAAAGCATTCTGAATGTAAATTAAATGTCTACACCAAAATAATAAGGGTAATTACACATTGTTATGGGACTGTCAGAATCCAGATGATGAAAGATAAATCATTGTCTAGTATTTATAATCAATAAAGATCTTGAATATTCAAAGCATTAAACAACAAAAGTGCATCTGGTGCTTAGAACTATGTGTGATGCTCTGGATGTTAATAGTTGTTGTATTATTGAGGTTATATTAATATAGTTACTACACAAAAAAACTGAGACCGACAAAATCCAGAATAAGAACCGTGATGATGAGATCAGATCTGGGTTGAGCACCAGCTGCTGTAAGACTCATTGTGCATGCAAAAAACTAGATTATTGCAATTGATAGCACAAAATGTTATTTGGAAATGTCTTGTCGTTAAAATAGGACCCATATCCCAGTGATTTTGAGGTCCACCACAACATGACGTAGGAGTGTGGTTTCCCCACCCACTGAATTGATTGACAGGTGCCATATTTGTACAATAACATGTACACACATGCCCATAGAACTTTTTTTTTGCAAATAAACAGGGATTAAAATATTTGTTCCAACTCTCTGTGATTTTGATCAGTGTAAAACGTTTTTAAAACAGTGCATGTTTGTAATAAAGACTGTAAAATATCATTCTTTATCGCTATAATCACCACAACCGCATGGTGTTAGTAAACGCTAATATATACTGTATATACATGTGTGTGTGTGTGTGTGTGTGTGTGTGTGTGTGTGTGTGTGTGTGT
>CAIGQQ010026964.1:15785428-15799747 GCA_903798035.1 Danio albolineatus | reverse complement strand
TGTGTGTGTGTGTGTGTGTGTGTGTGTGTGTGTGTGTGTGTGTGTGTGTGTGTGCATGTGTGTGTGTGTGGACTGCAAAAGACATTTGTCTGAGACTCATCATTTCAGAAAGGCTTGAATAAACTCCACCACCAATACATGAAATAAACTTACTTGGTAACTTTTGACTAATGAACTGTATTTCAGCTTAATCTGGGTTTGCCTCTTTCACTGCGTTGTTTATCTTATGTAATGCATGATGAGAAGCAGACATGCACGTGGGAACGGTGGGCGGGGAGAAGCACTTAATTTGGATTTAAAGTCACATGCTACAAAACCAACTACAATGCATTCAGACACCAAAATGGGCAGACTTTGGAAGCTATAATAAGTTATCTGATAGGTATTTTGAGCTGAAACTTTACAGACACATTCTGGAGACACCAAAGGCTTATCTTACATCTTGTAAAAGGGGTAAAATAGGTGCCCTTTAAATCAGTGAAGCATTAATTAATAGTTACTAAGGTAATGGTTAAATTCAAGCATTGGACGTTATTAAGGATGTACAATAAGTACTAATAAACAATGTAATAATAATAATAATAGTAAGTTAGTATTTAATAGTGAAAGTGTTACCAAAATTTTTTGCTGACAAATGGGTAAAAGCTGGTAGATTGAATGATAAGGTTTTAAAATGACACTTAAATGTTATTAAATATTGCCAAAAATGGCTAATGTGCCATTGTGATGTTGTTGCTTTATGTGGTATAAATGCACAAAACATTATTTTTAACCAAATTTTAACTATATAGTACTTCTTACAAAGTAATGGATGTAAAAATCCATCAAATCTAGAGCGAATACATACAATATGTTTATTACAAAAAGAGTGAAAACCCTATTCAATTCAAAGTGCTTTGTTAGTAATAAGATGCAGCAGATGTCATTTTCTCCTTCTGCTGGAGTGAGACAGAGGTGGATGTTGAAGGAGTCGAAAGCAAATGGCTGGAGACATTCCTCATGAACATTCAAGCCTATGCCGCGGGGAAGGTGAGAAAATCCATTCAGGATGTTCTCGGAGGAATATTTCCAGCCAGGAGACAGAGCAAAAACATTCGCATTTCCACCCGATCTTATTTCCATCCTCCACACACATGCACACACACAGAGGAGTGAAGCTCTGTTCTGGACAACTTCACTTCTCTGAACACCACCACCACCACCATCATCACAATTATTAATTCAATCATTTTCTTTTCGGCTTAGTCCCTTTATTAATCTGGGGTCGCCACAGCGGAATGAACCGCCAACTTATCCAGCATTTGTTTTACGCAGCGGATGCCCTTCCAGCTGCAACCCATCTCTGGGAAACATCTATACACACTCATACACTACTTTAGTCTTACCCAATTCACCTATACCACATGTCTTTGGACTTGTGGGGGAAACCAGAGCACCCAGAGGAAACCCACGCAACTACGGGGAGACATGCAAACTCCACACAGAAATGCCAACTGACCCAGCCGAGGCTCGAACCAGCGACCTTCTTGCTGTGAGGCGAACGTGCTACTCACTACGCCACCGTGGCGCCATCATCACAATTACTCTTAGAGAATTCACTTAACTCCTGACAAAATAATTCACTTTGACGGTGTCTGCCACAAACCAAACTGCACATAAGAATAATAAGGCTCATTCTAAGGTAGAAAAGTAGATGTATTTTGTAGCAGATTTGAAAATGGAGCGAGTAAGACGAGGACCTGTTTACATCTTCAATTAAAATATATTTTGTTGATCAGATCTACAGTAAATAAACAGAGACACTTTTCTGTTTACACCTTGTCTTTAAAATGAGCAAGAGTCTATGGTCATGTGTGAATGTTGAATTTTCTTTTCTGATCTTAAAAAAAGTGAAAAAAAACAAAACAAAATATAAATATAATATAGAGTATATGCTCGTTTCTGCTCAGTTTTACTGTTAGTTGAATGTTAAAGCAGTGAAATCTATTAAATACACTTTTTGAATAGGTTGTGTGAGAGTAATGGAAGTAAAAGTACTTCCTAATACAGCGTTTAACATTTACTCGTTTTGCAGACTCTTTCACCCAAAGCAACTTACAAGTGAGGATCAAAGAAGCACTTCAAATCATCAGAGAGTAGCAGTATAAAAATGCTGTGATAAGTCGAAGTTACTACCGTTATAACGTTTACAGTATACACATGGTTGTCTGCATTTAAACCTCTTTAACATGTTTCAGAGCATTAAAAGTCATTAGTGTCTTTATAATTTGTCATTTAATTAGGTGTACAAATGAAATCATACATTTAAAAAAGGTAGATAGACATGCTCATCCCTCTATTTTGCTTTGCATAAAATAAAAGCACATTAATTCTCAAAGCTGTATTTCATCACAGAAAGGCACAAGTTCATAGATGCTGTGAGAATACACAAGGCTGCATGTCAAAAGTCAGTAACACTTTACAATGGTAGTTGACGAACTAAAAATGAACAATATATTATTAAAGTATTTATTCACGTTTGTTAACTATAATGAGAATACAGTTGTTTGTTGTTAGTTCATGTCAGTCACTCACAATGCAACTAATGTTAACAAGCACAGTGTTTGACTTAAATAATGCGTTAGTAAAGCGTCGTTCACTGTTTATTCTAGTTACACATTAAGTAACATTAACTACGTGTCCCATATGTAAAGTGTCACCCAAAAATCTAATTTGTGGTCACATTTAGTTTTGTGAAAGCCAAAATTCAATAAGTACCTGTACATTTCAGACTATATTAACTGTTGTATGTGTTCCCTACATCACTTTTATGTGAGATTGAGAGATTTTATTTATTTATTTATTTTTTAAGTTGAATTATTTGAAAGCATATGTGTGGAGTTGAAAAGTGAAGTTACATAAACTAATTTCAGGAGGAGCCCGTGATATGATTGATCACAGCTGGTCTCTCATCTGTAATCATTAGTAAGCCAATCAGATCATTCCAAACTCACTATAAATAGCCCGACTAGCATTACTCCCTCATCTTTGTTTTTTGAAGAATCCCCCCATCCACCCCATCTCCTCCTTTCCTCTTTTACCAGGGGGAGGTCTCGAGAACTTCCTGATCTCGTACCCCCTCATATGCTCATGACCAGGCGGGAGCCCTAGGCTCAATTATCTCTGAGCTCAGGGTTCTCTCCCCGGACAGCATGCCAAACCTGCTATTTTTATCAAGCAATATCTAAGTGTGAACTCTTGAAGAGACAATTATATGGAGCTCTACAGTTTTAGTTTCTGATCTAATAGTTGCGTGTTCGTATCAGGACTGGGAAGAGAACATTAGCTTTTTGCAATTTTTTTTTTTTTTTTGCTCTCAAACCAAACTCTTGCAGATGGCAAAGTTTAAGGCTCATCTGGTCAGCGTTAGGCATGGGACAATAACCGTTTTCAAGGTATATTGTGGTTTGGAAAAGTCAAGGTTTTAAAACCGCCAAAATTTTCTGCTATACCGTTCCTAAGGTATGTGTAAGATTTTTTATTTACATTTTTTCTCGTAGTTTTTTTTAGAACAGTATCTCCAGCAGCAAAGATATCCAAAGGTGCTGTTGTAAATTGTAAAGACATCTGTGTTTTTGAAACTAATGAAGACAGCAGAAGTCAAGGATTCAATTGAATTATTTAGCCTGATTTATTTAGCAAGTTTATTTTCCCAAAATACTTTAAATGTTTCTATTTAATATGTTATTCAAAGGGGAAAAAGTTTTAGTTTTTTACCCAGACATTTAAAAAAAAAATTATTTTAGAGCAGTGATCACGATACCGTGACACCATGATATTTTTATCCAAGGTTATCATACCGTCAGAATCTTATACCGGCCCATGCCTAGTCAGCATGCATGAATTCCGCATCATCCACTTGATTGGATGAATGAAAATGGATTTTAATACCAGATGTAAACAGGTCCATAGCATAAACGCTATTCACAAACACCCCATCAGTGCATTTGTGTTTACTTGTTTATATCAGAGGAGTGGAGCGCATGATAATTTTGCCTATTATAATGAGGCACCTGTTCTGTATTATTAGACGGAGCTGATAGAGATCACAAACTCTTTTCTATCGGGAGACTACGGGGGGGGGGCACAGATGAGAAAGTCTCATTGCGTCTGTCTGCTCGTGTCATGGCAGATATTTTCAGAGGCTTAATGGTTAGGCTGTGGATTTGGTCGGTGGGCTTTCACTCACCCCCTGAGAGAAGTAGAAAGCAGCAATGCCCAGAGGCCAGAAGCAACAGAGCATGGAGAAGATAGCGAGACCCAGGTGATCACGAGGAGGGATGACGATGAAGTTGTCCTCGCTTTCACTGTCACTGGAGCAGTCCGTCTGCAGGGGGATAGAAGAAGAATGATAATCACTTCACTGTTGTAACAGGGTGTGCATTTATAGTGTTGGTTATCCGATGCTTCTGGGTTCAGTATGAAGAAGTAGAATTTCTCCATCCTTAGTTATACAAATTGAGAATGTAATTAATGTCGCAAAGTTCAAAAATCTATAATAATAATATTAATAATAATAATATTTAATAACTGTTTACTGTTACTTACTATTAACACATTCTTATATGCCATTTTTTATTGTTATTATGCTTGAAAACCACCAAAAATGTTGTATCATGTCTAGCAGGCCAGTATTTGGTACTGTCATTTTCTATAGAAACAGTATCTGTAACATAGTGACAATATGTCATACGTCATCGGCAGATTGTCACTGATATTTATGTGCAATTTGCTGAGTGTGTAAGACTTGTGCATCTCTGGTGTTTGATATAATGTAAATTTTCATCAGCACTTTGCTGATGAAGTGTCAGCAAACAACACTACCATTCATGTACGTTTGTTCACGCTTGACTTTAATCTACATCTGCCTCTACACATACATATGCATTCACATGACTTCATCTTTCCAATGACTTTAATTTTCATGTATTTACACTAGGGATGGGACAGTTCATGAAAAAAAGACGTTCGGTTTCTTTTCATGGTTTGGTGAGCTGCTGCTAACTGTTATTCTTTAGGTTATATGACTTTAAAGATTCCAGCGCAAGATGCAGCAGAATCTCAGTGCTCGCTCTCATGTGCGCTGTTCTTGTACTGCAACATACTGTATAGGCAGTATGCATGTAACATAATGTCTGAATACCCATACTTAACTGTCATCATTACCATTAATTAACAACACAAGACTAAATTTAAACTGAAGTCGGCGCCAATGACGAAGTGGTTAGTGTGTCGACACATGGCACACATGGAGTTCGATTCCCAATTCTTCCCCCCTCTCTTCTCCCCACACTCTCCTATCTATACTCTCTACTGTCCTATCAATTAAAGGTGAAAACCTGGAAAAAATAATAATAATAACAACCTTTAAGACAGAAATTGGAATACACAGGTTTAAGAATAAATTTTTTACAAATACTATAAGCTGTCGATTACTATGCATTTTATGCGGATGTATGGCATTTCTAAACTGTGTTACAATAGGGGATTTTTTTTACAATGTAAAGCAAAACAAAAAACAAAAAAACACCATGAGCATAGAATTGCAATATGAAATGAACTGACAATTTTGTTAGTTTACACAGATACAACAACAGCAACATTAAAAAAAAACATTTACTTTGAAACACGTTTTCAAATGTACGCCTTTTCAGTCCTCAAAAATGCTGTTGTTGTGGAAACAACACGTGTATATATTGTATATATTGCCCATTTTGAGCACATTTTCACCACCTTGTACACTGATAATAACTTACACTTTCATATATTTATGTGATAATTTGCTTCTATTTTTTCTTCTTCTTTTTTTTATCTGTGATAATGAATGTAAACTACACGTTATGTTCATAAATCTAAAACTTTTAGTGCACCTGCACAGCATTTCAACAAACTGTTTGTGAATTTAGCATTGTTTGTCAGTTCTCTCCTTTGATTCGAGTGATTCACTTGAGTAACTAAAAATAACGCAGCCCAGTGAAGAGTGTGCCAAGAGGAAAGCTGTTAGGAAAATATTTCTGTACTGATTCACAGCAATAAGCTGCAATCATCACTGGTGAAGGATAGCTCTGCCGCCGGGGTTTTATCTGCTAAAATAATAGGGCCTACCTCTCTGAAAAAAAACACGAGATGTTAGATTGCATTTCTCTGTAAGGAGGGGGTGAAGTGGCTTGTGCACATGGAAATTGTCATGTTTTCAGCTATATGGACTTGCACATTTATGGACAAAAAGCAAAATGTGATTTTCGAATTGTTTGGGTGCCAGAAAATGACATTACCTTGCTGTTAATGCTAAAGAAACCTGGCAAATACTTATCCATATAATAAATCGCTACACCTACGCTCTTTCACATTGCCTATATCCATAAACCTTGGCATTACATAAGTAGATATAAATATTTCACTGGGCATTTGTGAGTCCGTTTCCTGTGTGCTGTGGACAAACAGTTTAGCTTTAAACTTTATCATTGTGGGTTAACTATGAACGAATGAACTGCGTCATTCGATAGCGTCATTTATGTGCATAGTTTTAGCACCCAATTCACTTGGCAAGGCTGGTGGCATTATCACGCAACTGTGCAAATGTGCCTACAAAATCAGTGCTGAAAGCAATTTGCACATTGCTTTGCTTTGCTAGGTTGGGGTGCTAGGATTTGGAGGATGCACCACATGTGCTGTTCTTTTCTGAATCTCGAGAGCATCATTAGGAATGCACGGTATATTTAGATGCGCATACCATGTGAGTTGTTTATCAGGCATTATTATGTGTTATTTACGAATCTTGATCAAACTGACTCTGACAGGATACCTGCACCAGCCAATGAGAGCAAGCATGTTTCACTAACCAGATGTTTCATGCTTTTATGAAACTTTGAAGTGTGCTAGCTGATGACCATATTTGTTTTGTTCTGTTCTGTAAAGTCACATTCGATCACAGAATTTTCTCAGGGACAGGTGTGTTCTCGACTGGTGTTCTGTCATCTTAGATTTTTTCTGTCATCTTAGAGTGTTTGTGTTTATTAGCCTACGACTGTGTAACAAAATCTTGATGTATTTGATTTGAATTGTGATATACTTCACTCTATTTTCTCTTTTTTTTATATTTGAATGAAAGAAATCTGTACTTGTTTTAACTTTTCATTTTAAAACTAGTTTTAAAGACTTTCTAAAACAATTAAAGTAAATACAACCACGTAAGTTCTCCTTTACTTTCTCATAACATTCTAGCATCTAAAAACTACGAACAAAAAACAAAGTAATGCTTTTTTACAATCAGAAATTAAATTCAACAAGCTCTTTTGATTACCCCTTTAAAGTAGTACCATTTTTCTTATCGTAAAAACACATATTCTTGTAGGTTTAACGCTCTACATATGCCAAATTTATTATCCAACTGCAAGTATTTAGGCAACAATTATATTTTAGTCAGAATTATTGTGCTCTAATTCTTCTACACACATGCATGCAGTGGCAGTTTAAGAAGTTTAGTGGAAATGCACATTGCACACCATTGACAGTAAAAATGAAACAATTTTGGAAGTTTTGTTATTTACAAATAAAAAGTATGCCTGTGAAGTAAGTTGACTGGAAAAAAACATCCCATCAATCTGACTGGGCAAACTGCTTAAAACTATACATATTAACTATATCTACTTACTTTAATCCTTTAATGTAAATTATGACTAATGCTTAGGACTCTACTTTTTTCATATTCGCTCTTATTAAATACTGTATATTGATAGAAATGGTTTCCCAGTGATGGGTTGCAGCTGGAAGGGCATCCGCTGCGTAAAACACATGCCGGATAAGTTGGCGGTTCATTCTGCTGTGGTGACCCCAGAATATTAAAGGTACTTAGCCGACAAGAATGAATAAATGATATAAATGGTATTACCATATTGTTTATAAAAATATATTACAAACTCAATATACCACTTAACCCTGGATAAAACTGAAAGTAACTATTATTTGGTGTCTATTTATAGTCTAAGAGACAAAGTTATGATTACATGAATTTTTATTTTTTAAAAAGCTTGTTCACCTACTGTACATAGATATTTAGCTCCTGCATTTTGTTAACATTAGGACAGCACAATATTAAAAACTTTTGTTTGTCTGCAAAACATATTGCGATATTGTTATGATCACTGTGGAACTACAACTCGGTCACTGAACCGAACTACAACTCCCAGAACTTATCACTCTTTGCATTTATCACTCCTGCCACAGCTGACAGTCATTTGGACAGAAACACACACACAGACGAAACTCATGATCATTGTTTATGTTCACTGTTTCAACCACTCACTTTCTCGTACACATTGCATTGTTTTACCCCATGTAGTATTACAAAGCATTTTTCCTTGTTTGTCTTGCCGTGTTTTGATCAATGTCTTGTTCACTGTTTTGATTCCTTGCCGCCTAGCCTGACCGTTTGCCTGTATTTGGACTATGTATTTTGGATTACCTTTATGCTCCTATTTACTTTTGATATTGAATAATCATATGCAAAATAATAACATAGTTTTCATTGGATGAAAAATTAAATGCAATTAAAGCTTTAAACTTAACTTGCTGGTTTAAATTTGCTTGAAAGTTTTCAGTCACAGATCATAAAAACACATAAAGTACAAGTTAAACTCTTTCAGTCTACATGCTTATTTCAAGCGGGCGCCATTTTAAAGCACGAAAGCGAGGCTGCGGTGGGAAGAAATCCGGAAGTATAGGATTAGCATTGTAAACATTGCAACAACATGCTGTGTACTACAAACCTCCAGCTGTTGCCACGATTTCAAAATGCAGAAATGGTGTAAACATCACTTTAATATCGTTCTGTTAGGTTTCATTTAAACAATTAAAAGCATATTAGGCATTAAACAACGTCACTTTAAGTGTAATACGCTTATGTGTCCTCCTAGACTTCAGTTTATGGCAGCAGATAAACACCGTGGGGGCTTCCCTGCTTCAGCCTACGTAACCCGGTGAAAGATAATACACTGCAGTCCTCTGTAGCTCACCTTCATGTTGTCGGTAATAGTGTTGTCCCGGTACTGAAGTTTTAAAAACATCCATTTCCCACTAACATTTAAGCGCCACTAAGCGCGTTCATAAGCTGTGCTGATTTGCCATAGTATTCACCAGTGCTCAACAGATATTACTGTGATTGACAGTGAAGGTCATCATTTAACCACTCTTCACCAAGTGCAAACACAGATACATGCACACTGGGTCGTTTTAAAGCCAAGAAGATCAGTTGATTCATCAAGCGGATCACTCGTCTGTGTTTCCACTCGGTAAACATACATCAGTGAAGTGCTGCAAGTGCAGTGAACTGATGACAATCGTCACGGCCAATCACAGTCATTTCTGTTGAGCACATGAACACAGTGGCAAATCAGCTGTGTTTAAGAACGCCATCAACAGTGCCTTAAAAGTTAACGGGAAACTGAGGTTTTTATTACATTTCAAAACTGAAATTTTGTATTGTGACGAGTTTAATATAGTGAAAGAATCAGTTCATTAACTTGAGTTTGATAAATGGCATATAAAACGTATGTTTGGGAAAGAAAACGTTAGCTAACTAATGCCATTTCCATGAACTTGGCTGATTATGAGATTTGATATCCCTTTTTATTTTCACTATTCATTCAGAACGGATCTTCGGGTCAGTCGGAAGCCGGTGAAAGTATACATTTGTGTCACTTTCTCTTTGCTGATAAGATATACAGCCAGGTACACATCATTCCTGTGTGACTCAGGCGATACTTCTGTGTTTCTTCCCACCGCTGCCTCAATTTCGCTGTCTAAAATGGCGGCCGTGTGAAATCAGTCTATTAGGGTAAACTTTGTGATTAACCTCACAAATCATATGCTCGACATTGCAGATCCTGTGATGTGACTACTGCAGATTCACACATTGTGATATCAATGCTTTACATGTTGCAGCTGTAGTTAAAGTGCTTAAAAAGAATCCTCTTGCAACAAAAAATAAATGCCAGCATCTTTCCATCAGTATCCTGCATGAAATCAGATGCCGTCAAACCCTCCAAAAAAATAGAATAAAAGCATAATCCGAAAACTCCTAATCTCATCATCTCCGCATTGAACTGAAAGGTATGAAATGTGTGCATTATGCTATTACTGATGTAAGCTGTATGTGAGTAATCTGCCAGCAGTGTCAAATGGTTAAGCCCCAGAGCCAGAGTCCCACAGCTTGGCCCCCGATAAGCCCACCTCTACCTCTCAGGTGCCTCTCCTGAATAAGGGTGGGTGGCAGATGCCGTCTCTGCCTGCCAGTTTCCTGACAGGTAATGACAGATTAATGGATGGTTTTATCCTTTCAGGGTGGCAGGAGGCACAGGAAGGAAAGCGTGTAATTTATGTTACCAAAATGCCTCCCCCAGCATGAGCACGATGAGTCCTGTCCTTCTCCCCATTTCTATCTTTTCTGATCTTTTTTTTCTCGATCCATTGCTCGGCTAATAGAACTTCATCTGGTTTTCAAGGTGATCGATGTCAGCGCTTTCAAACTTATTATGTATGTGTCATGTGTGATGGCTCTGGATGAGTGCCCTCCTTTGGCGGAGAGGAAATTGAATCCGTACACATTTGTAATTAGCTGCTTAATCAAATCTATCCGATTTCCAGTGAGTCTGTCCAACATGGTTTCATTGCAGTGCAATATAGGAGTGAAATTGTTTCATGTCAAGCTGAAATTAGCCTCAGATGGCATTTAGCAGATAGAGACAGACCTCCCAGACTCTGTTCATTGACCATCTGATGCAAATTGCGCACAAAAATGGCACACACCAACTAAAATTCATAATTTTTAAATAGAACTGCATTGGATTTAGTGTAAATGACCAAAAATCTGAAGAAAAAAAAGTTGACAAAAAATTGGTACACCTGGTTGCAGTACAATAGAGACTTAAAGTTTTTTTTGTAATATTCATATTCACCATCTATAAAAGCATCACTATATGAAGAAAGAAAGAAAACTGCCTGTGCTTTTTTTCATATATATGTGTTCTTTATTATGAAGACTTCACTGTGGGTGATTAAAAAAGCAACATTTTGAATAAAAAGCTGAGTAAATTGCAAAAATTATATTCAGATAGAAATTAAAAACAATTAAATTGAGTCCATCAATAGCTTTCACATATCTTTGGGTCCACATTTCAATCGGTTATAGTATGCTATTGCTATTTAATGTGATTATGTGTTTAAGCATTGGTCTTATTGCTATTTCTTCTGGATCTATCGATTTTGTACAATTGCGCACCCACACAGTAAAAACATGGATTCCTAGAAAATTCTTAGAAGTATTGTGCCATAATTGGAAAATTTGATAAAAAAGGTGTTTCAATTGTATTAAAAATGCGTTTTTAATAATGATCCCAGACTTTTTAATGGCAGTATTCTTGTTTTAATTATAGAAACATTTGTAAATTAACATGGGGCACCACGGTGGCGTAGTGGTTAGCACGTTCGCCTCACAGCAAGAAGGTCGCTGGTTCGATCCCCGGCTGGGCCAGTTGGCATTTCTGTGTGGAGTTTGCATGTTCTCCTCGTGGTTGCGTGGGTTTCCTCCGGTTGCTCCGGTTTCCCCCACAGTCCAAAGATATGCGGTACAGGTGAATTGGGTAAGCTAAATTGTCCGTAGTGTATGTGTGTGAATGAGACTGTATGGATGTGTTTCCCAGGGATGGGTTGTGGCTGGAAGGGCATCCGCTGAATAAAACAAATGCTGGATAAGTTGGCGGTTCATTCCGCTGTGGCGACCCCGGATTAATAAAGGGACTAAGCCGAAAAGAAAATGAATGAATGAATGAATGAACATTAACATGATCCAACATCCTCATGACAATTTTAATGTTATAAACCTATTAATTTCCATTGAATTTCAAACCTCAATTAGTGTGATGACATTCACAGTTCATTTGAACCATTAACACCTGATCTTTAAGTTAACTTAGATATAAATAATTGCTGTTTGTGGCTGCTATGTCAGAGTGCTGCATTTTATTCATTTACATAGTCTGCTTGGAAACAAAATAGTTTTCGGAAGTTACTGGGTTTGTACAACAAGTGTTTTGATAAATAACTAACTCGTTTTTTTAAAATTTTATTTGTATTTTTTTAGGTTAGTTTGAAACACTTCATTTTTTAATTAAATAGATATCCATAAACAAAAGTGCATATTTAATTTTGTATTTTGAGTTTAAGCAGTTCTCATCCAAGCGGATGGACCTTGGCTTGAATACGGTGCAACAAAAAGCAGAATTTTTCCCTAGGGACTAAACTGAAATTAGTGCTGGCTTGATCTTTGCCTTTTCATAAAGAAAAGCACAGCTTGTGCAATTTTATTCTGAATTGCTTTTCAGTTCGCGCAAACACAGGATTTATGAATCCTTTCTTTGTCGCAGTCTCCCTCCACATCTGTCTGACTTCCAGCAGCCTGTAGGGAGAGCCGTACAAATGGAAATTGATGTGGAGGATGGAAAGCGAATGAGGCGATCTAAACAACAACTGGTAAACTGATGGAAAGGTGTAAGGGACGAAGCGGAGATGAGGTGGGTCATAGAATAAAAGAGCTGTCAGGTGAAAAGCTCTCCGAGGCAATTATATTCCTACAAAGGGCCAAGTAACTGCATCAGCGATGTCTTCGGGAGGTCATTGTCCCGGCAGGTGTCATAGCCGTGCGGAAAACAGCCGCATACATTTTTAATGCAACTGTTCAGAGACTATAAGCGTTTGGCTCTTGGCAGATAGTAGTTAAGTTGTGTCACACCAGGTGCTGGCAGCATTTCAGGAGCCAGCATATAATTCATCAGGAGGTTTGATTAACGCCTTGCGCACGGCAGACAAATAAAAAATACTGACTCACTGAGCTGTTAATAAGCCTGGCTGATTTATAGAACCCAAGACCACACTTGCGTATGGCATGACCCGTGTTCAAGGACCACGCAGGGATTTTCAATCACAGAGTAAATAATCAGGATGACACGCGGGCATAAAAACAGTGAAAAGAACAATAATTCTCCACCATATTTTATCTCAACCATACTTCTAAATGCATTACTTTCCTGTTTTGGGATCCCACTGATGTTTGATGGCAAATGCTTAAATTATTATTTAAAATAATAATAATAATAAAAGTTCAAGGCTGTACTAGTAATTTATGGGTGTTTGGGTGTGATTTCACATAGAAGTCTGGGATAAACACTTGTAATTGATATGTGCAACCTCCTAACAGAGATACATTAGTATAGTAATTCATCCTGCGATGTTTACTCTTGCTAACCTATCCATCAGCAGTTATGATAAATTAATTTTCTATGAAATACACAGTGAGCTCATTTATCTTCAGTCTGTGTAAATAGCCTTTGATCACCTGGGAACTCGGCGTACCCTCTCGCCCACAATGTAGCAGTAATGAGATTAAGAATGGGTTAGTGTTGACAGAGTTCTGTGGGTCTTAATAATTTAAAGACTAATTAATTGCCTGGTGCCAGAGCTTTTCATTTAGACTACAGAGCGGCGTAAGAGAAACGGGATTAGTCATTCAGTGTAATGGTGGCTTTGCTGCTGTGGAAACATAACATGCAGTAAAACCAGGTTGTAACAGACAGATTTTCGTTTAATTTAGCAGGACACACGGGTGTCAGTAAATCAAAATGTTTTTTTGTTTTTTCTTCACTGAAGTCCAGCTCAATAGTAAGCTTACGTTTCTGATTATGGTGGTAGATATACTGTTGAAGTCAAAATGATTAGCCCTCTACTGAAATTTGTGTTCTTTTTAAAAATATTTCCCAAGTGATGTTTAACAGAGCAAGGACATTTTCACAGTATTTTCTTCTTCAGGAATTTTTTTTCAGTTTGCCTGGATTAAAAGCAGTTTTTCAGGTCAATATTATTAGCCCCCTTAAGAGGCAATCAAGGGGCTTAATAAACAGTTATCCATCAACTTACCTAAATATTCTAACTTGCCTAGTTAACATAATAATCTAGTCTTTAAATTGCGCTTGAATGTGAGTGACTTGCAAAATAAGTAAAAACATATGTGGTACAGGTGAATTGGGTAAGCTAAATTGTCCGTAGTGTATGTGTGTGAATGAAAATGTATGGATGTTTCCCAGAGATGGGTTGCGGCTGGAAGGGCATCCGCTGCGTAAAACAAATGCTGGATAAGTTGGCGGTTCATTCCGCTGTGGCAACCCCGGATTGATAAAGGGACTAAGCTGAAAAGAAAATGAATGAATGAATGAATGAATGAATATATAT
>CAIGQQ010026964.1:15756779-15774250 GCA_903798035.1 Danio albolineatus | reverse complement strand
ATATTTAAAACTTTTGGGACTCATTGCTTAAACCTTAAGGTTTATTATGCATGATATTTTGCTACTGCTACATTTTTCTAGAGGTGAATGCTATAGATTAAAAGAATGCACAGCACACGTTTTAGGGGAAATATAGGTAGTTGACATTAGTAATCTATTAGATAATGAGTCTATTCAATTCAATTTTATTTATTTAGCATGTTTCCTCATAAATGCATTAGCACTGAAATGATTGATTATTGGACACAATTAATCAGTCCAAATGAATCGTAAACATGTTTTCAGAAAACCTGAATGTTTCTGTTTGTAGAAATCTACATTAATTGCGACATATTTACTAAACTGGACAAATTAGCATGAGTGCACAATGGAAGTGGAAACTCTGGCGATGGTATTCTGCAGATAAACAAGTGACAATGCGTAAATTAAAGAACACGAGTACAGCAGCTCATTTCCATAATGATCAGCACAATCTACCTAGAGCACTGCAAATTGTTTAACCACTGTACTGATGTGTTTAGATTATGTTATCTGGTATTACTAATAAATGAGCAGAGACAATTTTCTTCTTTTCCCAACTACTGGCCTGGTATGCATAATATGGTGTTTTATTTGTTTTTCAGGAGCTTTGTGAATGGAGATCATTATGACAGTGTTGTTGTCTGTAAATCAAACATTTATGTTTTTAGTATGTCCCTGTCATAAAAATAAAGAAAGTCATGTTTGTATGAATCATGTAAATAAGTTTCTTATAATTAAGTTTTATTAATGTATAATAAGGCCAGTAAACCCCAAAAGAGGATTTGCTCTAATGGAAACTTTCAAAATCTAATCAAATACATTTATAAGTTCTTGTTTTCATCAGACTGTCACTGAAAATGCATTGGTTTTCTGGTGGACTTGTTAAAAAAGAATTATGCAGGAAACAGTGTCAAAGTCAGCCGATCAGATTAGCTGTAGCAGTGCGAATCTGACTGTCTGTGTGTGTGTGTGGTCTGTCTGAAGCCGAGACTAATATTCATCAGTGTCTTTAATGTGTGATTAATGTGATGTTAAATAGTCTTGCAGGTTTATGATGCTCTTTAACAAAGCACATCAATTGTGCTCAGATCTAAATCCTGTCATATCTCTCTTTTTGATATTAGAAAACGACATGTGGCCACGGTGGTTGGTGTGCCCTCTCTTACCTTCTCCTCATTAATCTGTGATTAAAATAGCAACACAATCAGATAGAAAGCAGATTATTTCAGAGCTTTTTGATTTGATTGTGCCGATGCCTCTGCGGACCGTCAAATGTAGGATCATGCATCAAGAATGCTGACTTCATGCTTCGCAGATTGTTTGAGCTCCCACACGCTTTTCAACACAGTCAGCATCTGCTGAGCACATTCTCCCAGTGCAATAATACTACACCATCAGAGTTAACTAATGAAAAGAGCCTCCAGTCTCTAGAGATCAAATTATGAATTAGGGAATAGATTGATGATTAGTTATTCTAGGCACCTTCCCACTTTTAATGTCAATCTTTCCCTCTATCTCTCTCGCTGCATTGATTCCTGGACAGTTTCGACCTGCATCTTCAACAAAGTGTCTGCTGCAGATCCATTCCTCACTTCTTTTGGCTTCCTCTCTAATGCTAGTCATCACTTCTCCACCCACCTATATATAACAAGGTCTATTTGTGGTAAAATAAAGTATTGGTAGAGAATGAATAATGTGGAGTTTGCATTTGTGGCTTGTTATTCAAGTATGGAGCTACTTTATGAAGCAATTAAGTTGTGTAATGTCAAAAAACGAAACAAAAGTGATGGCTTTTGTTAATATTATTTTATTTTTCATTATAAAATAATTTTTAAACGAGTATTTAAAATTATTTTTACGTCTTACATTATCTTGCAATCATTCTTTTGTCCTTAATCATCTGCTGGCATTATTTAGTGTTGTTATTCATCATTAAAATGAGGCCATGCTAAAATTGCTCAAATTCTGCATGAATTCCAGTTAGAGCCGCATTAGCATGTCACAGCAGACCTAATTTACATTTCTGCTACTCTATGCTTGTAGTCTTCACCACCCTGGCAATTGAAAACAGAAAAATTCCCCAGGTTCGAACCGCCATTGAAATCTTGGAAATGTGAATTTTCACACAGCCTTTTTTGTCAAGAAGAGACAAGCCATGGCCTTTGAAACATGCAAGCATATGTTGTTGTTTGTCTCTGAGAGGTTAGAAACTATTTACTCCTATTGGTTGTACAGGACTTTTACATTGGTGGAGTTCATTTGAATCATTTGCAATAAACGTGCGGACTCTGCTGTGAATTTGAAACCAAATATTTCCTCATATTGAATGAGGCTGATGAAGAGTGTCCACTTATTTTTTTTCCACTGAATTAAATGGATTGCTTGTTGTGCAAGTGGCATAGCAATAAATAACATTATATTTTGCAGGGCAAAGATAAAATTGAATCACAGATTCTGGTTTCAGATGAAGGCAGCTGGCAATTTAATGTTGTTTATCTTTACATGATTTCACACAACGACACTGTAGTTGGTGTCATGGTAATGTCTGGTTTAAACTGAGAGAGCTACAGTATGTAGGCAGCTATAATTTGTCAGAATTGCTCTGTTGAAACATTTGAACAGCGGAATTGCCTGTGATTCATTTCATCTGAAGCAATACAGCTTAGGATAAAAAGGGTCTTCAACATGACAAATAAGTCTCATACAGAACAGAGTCAAAGAATCCTTCAGATCATTTTGAAGAGTTCTTTTCACAATCAACTAAAGCTTTTAGATCTGTGCATTTCTCCTACATTTAGTTCCTTAAATGCATTTTTTTGTAGAACTTCATCACAACATCGTTGACAAGATTAAGTATTACAGCCATTCCTGGAAATGTGTTTTTAAATCGGTGATCCATGGCAACCACTACTAAGCTCTTCGTTTTGTCTGTGGTGTGTATGTGTGTGCACGTACATGTGTTTGCATTTACATCTGTAGAAAATCACCCGTTAAATGTGAAAAAATCCTTTGTCAAGGTCAGGTGAGAGTGAGAGTCTGAATAGCAACCGTATAAGCAGAGGTGAACAATATGATAGAGGAAAAAAGGCTGCTTACCCTTCACGAATAAGTAAAACTGAATTGACCGTGGTTAAATTAACCTTTGACAATCTAGTCAGCCCACACAGATTCACAGAAGTCAGTCAAAAAATATGACGTCAGATCAGCATACGAAAACACACCTAAACAAGCTAATCTCTTTTTAAAAGCATATCTCGGTTTGGTTTAAATGTGATTCATTAAACATGTCATTAATGATAAGGGTCACATAACGCAGATTTTTTCCTCAGTAATTAATATGAATATGCTAATATTATCTTTTCTAGGCAAAACAAATATAACTAATGCATATGGCTCCAGTGACTCAGAGTAACAGTGATTTAGACGAAACAAACATCCACTTCATAAACCGAGTTGTTTTATGCTTGAATCAATCTTTCAATTGCACAAAATTGTCTCTAAGCAGCTTCAAATGAGTAATTGTTCAATCCTTCGCCTCCATCTCAACAACAGCAAGAGAGAGATGCAACATGCTTTCATTCCTCATTGATTATAGCACCTTCATTCCTGTGCAAAGGTGCAATCAAATCCCCCTGCCGGTGTCTTAGTCAATTAAGCCTTATGAGTCTCGGCCCTTCTGAATTCTAATAGGACAGAGGCTGAAAACACTTCAGTGGTGTTAATGTGTCGGGTAAAATGGATAATGGAAACTTTTACTACTCGTGTATGCACTTTAATCTCCCTGTGAACAATTTTGGTCCAAGGGCACAAAGTAATACAGACTTGGAACACTTAGAGGCTTTTTGTGTTGGATTTGCATGTTTATCTGATGATGTTGTGTCACTCTTATTCATTCAACCTGGCTCGTGACTCATGCACCCTGTAGATGAAGGGTAAATCAGAGCGGGTAGATTAGAGAGAACAATTGCTTTTTCATAGCACCGTTTCCCTTTGATGACAATGAATAATTAGAGGGCATCTATAAACAGTATACGGCATTATTATTTAGCAAACAGAGAATGAGAGCTTAATGTTCTTTAAATCTATCTATCTATCTATCTATCTATCTATCTATCTATCTATCTATCTATCTATCTATCTATCTATCTATCTGTCTGTCCACAGTATCTCTGTACTGTATATGCTTTGCTTGCATGATTCATCTGGACAGTACTGGACACTGTACTATAGTAGTTACTGTACATAATAACTGGCAGTAGTAATGTGCTTTATAAATGAGGCCAATAACGATAATTCACCTATTTACTGCAACATGGAATAAGTAATGCGTAATGTGTCTCTGTAAACAACAGTTAAACATACTTTCCATACAAGGACGCATGAAAATGCACTTTGTTGGAACTCAAAATGTAATAAATTATTGCCAAAGGCTGTGATGTAAATTATAGCCTACATGTGTAAGCCACTGCATTTAATCGTAATAGCAGTTAATGCAGGTACTAAAGATATACACTGACTATTTATGCTCATTCCGGAAGGCAGTTTGTACATAAGCCCCCATATTTATGACATTTTTCAGCTTCATGTTCTGAAATGCCTTACCTTGCGACTCGGCAATCCAGGTGTCCGGCTCATTCAGTTTGATTCAATGAGAATTTGGCAGTCGGGTGGCTTTCCAGATAATTGTCAAGCGGTTTGAATCCGTAGTCTCGCATTGCAGAAGCCCGTGAGGCGCCGGTAAACTCGATAAACAACAATACCTCTGACTTGTAAGGATAAACGGGAGCATCAAAACAAAGAACCTGCTAAACGCGAGTCACTGAAGCAGTTGTCGAGCAACAGATATCCAACGAAATACAGAATTTATCTGGGTATAAAGCAGGTTAATTACTGAATGACACAGTAAAGGTTTAAAACACTCGTACTGTACACCGCGCCTCATATTAGTGCGAGTCCGCGCGCATCTCTCAGCTTTTGTCGAACTTTCTTGTCCGAATCTCCGCGCTTCTGAACCACCTTAACCCCGGTGAAATATTTCACTGTCCTCTTTGTTCACTGTATGAATTCACCAAATCAGCTTAATCAGGCTATTGGTGTGCGAAGCTGTAAATTCCTCGTCCACAAAAGTCAATAGTAAGCGAGAGCGAGATGAAATGCTGTCAGTGTCGGAATGAACGGACTTTCAGTTGTGCGTCGCTCCAAACAGCACGCAAAATATGTACCATGTGTCTCGTGCGCGTCGGTGTGTTTCCGTCGACTCTCCTTCAGCCCATGTAAAAACATTATACGGCAGCTTTGCGTGGGATGAAGATCTCACAGCTCTGAAGCGCATCCACGGTTTTCCGAGGGAAGCTCCGCTTGCAATGTCGACGATAAATATTACAGCAAAGTATTTATTTATTTATTTCCAATAGTTGGAGTGTCCATATAAAGAAGTGGAGAGGGATGCATAAAGGTACAGCCCCATAGAATAGAAGACACATGACTGGGTCATGCAGGAAAAAGGTGCCTTTTTGTCCATTATGACGAACATACTATGTGCAAACAATGAAAATGATATTCATTTTATATTTACAGATTGTATAGATTGATTAGGCTCAAATGCAAATATTTAGGTTTGGATTTTACATACTATTGATGGCTTGAGAGCACATCATGGTTTCGTGTTTATCATTCTCCAATTGAATTATAATGCACTTAAATACACTTTCAAAACAGAAGCCATTTATTGGAATGCCCCAATTATGTGTTTTAATTTTTATTTATTTTATTTTATTTTTTTGATGATTTGACAATTGAGAATGTTTAGGATTTTTTTGTAACATTTGTATTATTATGTTTTATGTTTGTCATCAAAGGCCAACATAAATATTTTATTATGATTTTGTACAGTAAATATCTGACAAACAGTTTGCTATAAGTACGACTTTTCTTTTTCTAATACAATTTTTATTTCATTAACAGTAAAACTGTCAACCTTGCTAATTTAAAATGCATAACAGTAACCTATGTTCATTATTTTTAACTTTTGAGATACCACAATGGAATTTTTTAACTTTCTTTGTCTAATTGCATGTTTATAATGCAATTCTGATTAATTGTTCTGTTCCCATTTCTTGGAATGAATTATTTGCATTTTATTAATGACTAAATTTTTAAGGATGTGATGTGATCTATTCACATTTGATTTTACATCATCTTATTTTGTTTTATGGCTGTCAGCAGGGTTATTTGTGTGGTATTTGAAAAGTCAGTTCTGATATATTTTTTACAAAGAAACACCTTTTGTTTTGTTCATACCCTACAGAAAAACCACGACAAAATCTTGTCTGAAATATGTTAAACACACATGATCATGTGTGGTTTATAAAATGTAAAACACATGATCATGTTTCAACATGTCCACATTTGTTTACATGAGTTTTCCATGTAATGCTGAAAATAATTTTCCACATTTCACGTAATTGCAAGTCTGATGCTCATGTTTTTTCAGTGAAACAGATACTTTAGCAGGCATACTGCAGCAGGAACACTTTTTTTTTTAGATAAAACATTACAATTTAATCTGATTTAATCTTTAATCTGTTTTGATGTTTATCATATAATGAAATTTGCTTTTAGAAAAATCACCATTTCAAAATGGATACAGCTCTCATTTCATGGAATGACCCAATTATGTGTAAGATAAGCCTTAAGACATAAAAATCAATGCTCTTGAAGAATAATCTTACCAAATAAAAGATAATAAACTCTTTTAGATGTATTTTCATTTCAGGAATTATAATTATAGCGCCTCCGTGAGCTATTTTCAGCTATACGTTATAATATATAATGTACATCATGTAATAGAAAGTAAGTGGAGGTGGTGTTTCTATAAAAAGTAAGAGTCAGATGGGAATACAGCAGGAGGGAAATGCTCCGATGTATCTGTGTCTGAGTGCAGAATTGATGTGCCTCAAAATCCTCTTTCATGTGCTCCGTCGGATCACAATTTAAATTCCTGTAAAAAGGGGGAGGGTGGAAAAAAGAGGTGACACAGAGATACCCAGCTGAACCGCCAGTGTGTATCATAGCTCAGTGAATCATTTCTGAGGAGAATAAAAACATGCACTGGGAAAAGCAGATCATGGAGGGGATTGTAATTAAAAGTGCAAAGGGGAATGTATCTGTGCATGTTATGAAACCTGTCTGTTCTGATTCAGTGGTTGCAAAGCCCTGGGTGAAAGCATGGCATTTAATAGACTGCCGCCTTTTGTGGTGGCATGTGTCCACGCTTTGCTTTTCTCTTCACAAACAGCTGCTCCACACGCTTCAAACCCAAATCAATCACAATGTCTCCCACAGCACATTTGACTTACACAGAGAGAAGCTGAGCCTCATTTCACTTTCCCCTTCTGCCGCTGTTTACGTTATCGCTTATTTGAGATTTCAGACTTTCTCCTCGTGTCCATTTTGTCTGGAAAGGGGAAAGCGTTTGTACCTGCGGGCTTAACTTAAGCTTCCGATGAGCTCCAGATTCAATTTATTTCAGCTGAAATGACTTCGGTCCTTTTTGCCACAGAACATTAGAGCTGCAAATGAATATCCTTGGGGTACACTTGTTTGGGGTCCATCTGGAAACAGCTATCAGACAAATAGAGAATATTTTAGAAAAATGTGCGACTGTGTGGTCAGATGTCCCTCAAATTGAGCATTGTGCTTCAAATTCCCAATTGTAGAGGCCATGCAGTTGGACAAACTCTTTAAGAACTCAGACCTGAGCTAGACTTCTGTTGACATTCATATTGTATAACCTACTCACAGGATGAAATGGTTAGCCTTGGGCTTGGGAGAACTCAAGAGGGAATAGAAGAAAGTGAAAGGTTTGCTGTAACCTCAAATGCATTGCATAGGTGGTACTGTGCACTGTGGTGGTCCTGTGCAATAGAAAATCAATTGTTGCGTCATGAAAAGTGCAATCGTTACAGAAAAGCTCACATAAAGGACAGTTTAGTTGCCTGGCCATGAGTTGTTCCACATTATTTAGGAACCTCTTGGGTTCCATTGGGTTAAAAATATGAGGAGGTATGTTTTATTTTTTGTAAGTGTATTGAAATCTACTTTACTTGTAGAGGTGTTTACTTTAACTCCTGTTTTACATGTGAGGAAACTTCCGTGTTCCTCTGAACGATTTTGTTTTCCTTTTTTGTTCTTTAAATGAAACATTTGAAAGATAAACCACAAAGAATTCCCTCAAAAGAAAGCTACCAAAGCACTGGAAGTCAAAAAATACCTTCGACTTCCATCCCAGAATTCTTTTTTGAAGCTGGCAAACATGTGCATGTGCTGAAGGATGAAAAGCCTTATGGTTTAAGTAAGAGTGGTTTGAGGCTGTCACACCAGAAAGTGTTTTCCTGCATATCTCCAGTTCCCAGCTGTGACCAAACTGTTTCTGGTCCACTGATGGACCACGCTGTGTGGTAAAACAGCATTTTTTCCCCCATTTGTCAAGCCCATGAAATAAATTAATTATTTTCAACTTGCTTTCATGATATTTAAAGGGATAAATTGAAAATGATAAAAAAAGTTCTTATCATCCAAGACCTATATGACTTGATTTTTAGAAACATAAACAGAAGATATTTTTTAAAGTATTTATTTTTTTTTTGTCTATGAAATGAAAGTCAGTGAGTGGGTCAGTTATTGTTTTGGACTCCTCTGACTTTCAATGTATGTTCAAAAATAAATACGATGACAATAATGCATAAACAAACAAAAAAAAAAACACAACTTTTTGAATCAGTGTCAAGAGTTCACCCTTAGATATGCTTAGCGCTTATAGCGGGTTTAGCATGCTGTCCCCGGAGAGAACCCTGAGCTCAGAGATATTTGAACCCAAGGCTCCCGCCCAGTCAATAAGCATATAAGGGGATCCGAGATCAGATAGGTCTCGAAAGCTCCCCCCTAGAAAAGGGAGGAAAAATGAGGAGATGGGGTGGAAGGGGGATTCTTCCAAAACAAAGTTAGAGCAGCAGGGAAAAAAATGCTCTGTTTATAGTAAGCTTGGATCACTCTGATTGGATTATTGCTGATTACAGATGATTAGCCAGGCGTGCTTAATCATATCACGCGCTCCTCTCGAAATTAGTTTCTAAAACTTCACTATGTTGAAATGTAATTTTGAAATACTACATTCCTGAATGTAAAATGGCATTTTAAAATATTCATAAGTTAGGTCGAGAGTTTATGCTTTTAATATATTTATTCACATATCCATGCTTTAATTTGCTTTACTTATTTTAATGCTTGTTTCTATACTTTTATATTTATATTTGACATAGATTTTTGTGGTCTTAAATCCACTTTGTAAATTTTTCTGCCTGCATAAGGATTAGTCATGAAGGCTTGTTGAGTATATAAACACTAATAAGTACACTAATCCAGAAATAACAGATAAAAAAAAAATCTTATTAATATTCAGATCTTACAATAAAAAGGTATTTTATTTCCAATGTAGAATTCTTAAGTTTGTTTTCCTTTTCAACAGCAAGCAAATCTATCCACATATTGCCTTGTTTGGATGTTGATCCTGATACTAACTTATGAGAAAAGAGGAAAAGACTTTAATAACTTTCAGATATTCAGCCTTCTTCCAATTCAAACGCACTTGGGAGGAGTATGTGCTATATTTACAACATTTGCAGAATAAATAAATAATTTTACAACTTCAGTTTTGTGTAAAACGAAGAGACAGTAGATCCTGGGTGAAATAAAACGACGGTTCACATCAGATTACTGTGTGTTATCACCAACTCCTGCTCCTCATTTGCTCCCCGAAACCATCCATATTCATGACATGTCTAAAAATATATATAATGTCTCTGTCACTTCCCCTGCCCCCTGCTCAGCGTCAGCGATGGCTCCCAGCAGAAGAGAGCTAGTATGGGGTGGAGTTCAGCACAGGTCACCCTACAGGTGAACCCACCATGGCAAGGGCTTTTGGGCATACTGAGAATTCAACACGCTCTAACACAGACACACACACTGTGTTGGTAACGCAAATTAGAGGCTGGTCTCTGTGGATGATGTGAAGGAAAGTTCTGGCTCAAAGGCAAGTTGCTTCTGGATGCATCTGACTAGCTCCACGTGCAGCAAAACTCAGTACACACATTATATTATATTATATATATATATAGATATAATAATAAGTACACTATTGTATTACTGCAGGTTAACGGTGTATGCTTGACCGCTGTACTGTCCACTGAATACTCAACACCTCCTGATTTTAATTTAATAATGTACAACTTTTTATAAAGCTGCTTTGGAATGATAATTATTGTGGAAAGCGCTATACTAATCAGATGCACTTAAATAATGGCTTTTGGTGAACATAATTGGCAACACATTCTCACTATGAACTAGTTTCTTGTTAGCATGCCTATTATTAACATATTAACTGTTATTAGTAGTTATAAAGTGCATACATAAAACTATGGTACTCTACTATACTACTGTAGATGCCTAATTTGACCCAAAACCTAAAGGGTTAGTTCAATCAAAAATGAAAATTTGTTTATCAGTTACTCACCCTCATGTCATTCCAATCTCCTGACACATTCATCCATAATCTGAACACATACTGTATTAAGATATTTAATTGAAGAGCTCTCTCATCATCCATACTGTATAGCAATAGTACAGATGAGGCATGGGACATTATAAGATGCTGGTAACCTTGGATAAAAGCATCATGGTTTCACAGTATCAGTGTTTACTGCTTTGAAATATGATAGGAACACATTTGTGTGCCAATAAAACTGTTAAAACAGCTTAGTTTGCCAATGTTTTCTCTTCCAGGTTAAGTCAGGGCGCTTGTTTACTATAGGCCAGGCATGTCCAAAGTCCGGCCCGCGGGCCAATCACGGCCCGCAGTCAGATTTCATACGGCCCGCAGATTCCATCTCATAATGTGTTATTTATGGCTCGCTAGCTCTGTTAGAATAAATAAACCAAGGGAGAGTAACCAATAGCATTAGAGATAACAAGTAAACCAAGGCCCGCCCCAAGACAAAAATCGAAACAGTTTGGCGCAAGCAGAGAAGAGCCAGCGAGCGAGCGGAGAGAACTGAACGCGCGCGCGGTGCAGGCATGACCTCACTCGCGAGAGCGTACATCGTGCGCACAGATGATGATGTGCGCGCGAGGCCCGTTTCCACGAGGTGGATCAGTTCAGCGCGCGCGTGAAGATCTCGCGCTTAGGACTGTAATTTGCTCGCGATTCACTTTCTGTTTAAACATCACAGCTGCGCTCGATTAATTTTGGCATTGATTTGCCGCCATATATAATCTTCCTGTAGTTGTTATGCAAACTTTGGCTTCCTGAAAGACCTTTTAGAAGGCAAGAGCAAAATTGATAACAGACCACTTTGCATTACTTATAACTCCTGTTTAAAATGTTTATGAGGCAAAGATAGATATCAAACTCATAGAAATGTAAGGTATTCTATATAGTTTGTTCAATTTCATCTGACTCTCCAGAAATGAAAGAAAAGCATAATTGTGTGTTTAGAGTTGTTCATGCCTGAGTGGCTCATATTTGGTTATATTGCCATTTGAAAAATAAAGGTAATTGTGACAATGAAAATAGTTTTATAACAGTGTGTATTTTCATAAAACTTTTGTGGTGAAAAAAAATGTCAGAAGGAACTATTGGCCCCCGGGCATCTTCACTTTATCAAATTTGGCCCTCTTTGCAAAAAGTTGGGACACCCCTGCTATAGGCAGTACAATAGTTGCCATTAGAGTCAGCAGCACAACACGCAAGCATTGTATTTTCCATAGTAAATATGCACCCTGCTATGATGCAGAAGACATAGGTGAACATAATTCATTCATTTTCTTTTCAGCTTAGTCCCTTTATTAATCCGGGGTCGCCACAGCGGAATGGACCGCCAACTTATCCAGCTTTTGTTTTACGCAGCGGATGCCCTTCCAGCCACAACCCATCTCTGGGAAACACATCCATACATTCTCATTCACACACATACACTACGGACAATTTAGCTTACCCAATTCACCTGTACCGCATGTCTTTGGACTGTGGGGGAAACCGGAGCACCTGGAGGAAACCCACGCAACCACGGGGAGAACATGCAAACTCCACACAGAAATGCCAACTGGCCCAGCCGGGGATCGAACCAGCGACCTTCTTGCTGTGAGGCGAACATGCTAACCACTCGGCCACCGTGGCGCCGTAGGTGAACATAATAGTTTTTACAATTTTATTTTGGTGCACAAACGTGTTCTTGGAGCTTTGTTAATTAATTGCAACATTAATTGCCTCTTTTCTGGATTTTGCTGTTAGATTTAATGTAATATAACTTAATTTTTATTAAATGATTTGAACAACATGAGGGTGAGAAATAAAAGTATTATCATTTTGGGGTGAACTAACCCCTAACTACTTTCTTACTATCTATTAGCAGCAAATTAGGAGTTGACGCAAAAATATGTGGTTTTTAATAGCGAGAATTTAACTTTAAAATGAAGTGTGACCCTATAATTTGTCATTATGTCCACTGAAATGAATGCATGCACATGTTGTTTTTACAATAAAGTGAAACTTAAAGGCCCTGAACATTTTGAGCAGCTTGTGGTGCTGGAACGTGTTCTCCATCAGCTCTTCCAACTGTTTTCTCTTTTATGCTGGATGCGTGTGCCATGATGCTCTACCAACTGGCACACAGTCATTCATACTGGAGGCTATCTGTAACACAACAACAGACTTCTTTGTGCAGTCCCCACTTTCATTCACTGCTTGTGAATGTAAAATTGTGCAAAGTTTCATCATAAATGGGGTATTTTTTGCTACAAGAAATAATTGCTTCTGAAGTGCTTGTAATAGGTTAATATTCCAGTCTGTAACTGGAGACACACTCTTTTTCCCTCCATATGTACCTTTTTTATAAGCACTTATTATTTCTAGAAAACACTGTGCAATTCTGAGTGTGCTTCATGTAGGTCAGTGGGCTTGACAGACCACCTGTAGGAAACAAATTCTTTACTCTGTGTGTGTGTGTGTGTACAGTATGTACTGTATGTATGTAAATCACTCTCTGGTGATTTAAAGTGCTGCTTTTATTCTTATTTGTAAGTTACTTTGGATAAAAACCTAAATGAATAAATGTAAATATAGACCATTTCAATGTGGTGATGGCATGGCCTATGAACATTTTCTGCTTGTTATCAAACTATTTCATAAATGTAATAAGTGACAATTTAATCATAATGTAAGGTTAAAATAGCTATCATAACATCATTTATCAATATGCAGACCTTTTTTAATTTTCTGAAGTTATAGAAATTAAAAAAGTAAAACAGGAGTATACATTAGGACCATTGTTATTGTTTACATGCCTCAAAACTACTATAAATAAATGCGCTTGTCCAAATATCCACACTTGTGCTCTTGGTCACCAGTGTGTGCAGGACGGAAAGCAAGTGCACAAAACTTTTCCAGGTCAGCAAAATGCCAAAACGTAGTGCACAAGCTGAAAATATTTTGAACATATCCTATCATGAGAGTTTTTGTCTAGATATTTCAATATGTTGTGGAACCATATGGTATTTTGACAGCTCCAACACTCCAACTCCTACTCTAGTTTGACCATCAATGACTTCGATAGGTTTGTGTTGATGACATTTGCTCGCATTTCCAAATAATGGGAGATTCACTGTAAAATCACTGCTATTGTTATAGTTTGTTTGTGTCATTATTTACAAGTGCTGAGAAAGCTTTCAGAAATTATATTTAGATATGGTAATGGACGTATGGTTTCGGACAAACACACACACGCACATGCACACGCACACACACACAAAATAAGAGGTACAGTAAATCAATCACAAGAGACTGGGTTATCTGAGCAATCAGAACAGAGTAGACTATTGGGAAAGATAGATTTTAGAAACTCTGAGTGTCAACTATGTATATTAAAATAAAATAAAGTGTTTTTGACCTTGGATGGATGCACTTTATTGTAAGAGACTTCAAAAATAAAACTTGTTTTACATGCTGTGCATTATTTTGCAGGAATGTGAACTTGTCGACTTGTTTCGTATCTGAAATAGAATCATTATCATGATTTTGTCAGGGTCTGAGAGCACTCTTTCTAAAGACAAGCAAACAAACAAACAACAACAACCAAAAAAACTTCCTTCCTAGAGTTGCATGTGTAATGTTCTGGGGAAAAGTAACGTGACCGAAAAAAGCAAACTCTTAATCTCATATCTCAGTTAAATATCTGGCATGTAATTAATTAGCCTGCCATGGCTGAATTGTTTGGGTTTAACATTATTAGCATTATTTCCACAGTATCTAACATTGGTGCAAGTTTTTTTTTTTTTTTATTGCAAGTACTACTTGCATAAGTCTAACAAATGAATCACAATATAATTAAACAGTTTGCTATTACATGCACAAAATGTTCCATGCAATTTCATATAGACAGGGTTTGAAATTAACACCACCAACTGCGGGTAAAAATCTAATTATTGTACTTGATAATGTCGGCATATCATGGAATATTCAATTGGCCTGAATGTCATTAGTCATTATTACCAACATTACCAAGATTTGTTTTAATTAATAATCAATTTTTGTAGCGGTTTAATTTCTTGTAAGTGAATTAGCACAGAAAATAAAGAGCTTCCAAAGAAAAAAAAGAAAAAAAAAGAAGTGTAGCAGTAAATCTAATAAGTGAGTAATTTCGTTTTTCAGTTGCTGACATGACAGTCCCCTTAACACAAGGGTGGACGGGCCTTTCCACTGCAGTAAAATACATATAAAATATAATATTATAATTGACTTGGCCTGATTAAACGAAATTATAGAATGTAAAACCCCTTTTTTTTTAAATAACTTTAAGTGCATACTGTATGCTATGCCTAAACGGTTTACATTTCCACAGTGACATAGAATGACTAGATTTGTTGTATATTTGGCCAAACAACATCCAGACAAACACAAGGAGAAAATGTAAAAGAAGCATGAGTCACCTACAGAACCTTGTCCATCATATTCACCATAAGTTACAGAATAAGAAGTTTGATTGAACTGAATCATTAGGCTTTCCATGTCTGAGAGCTTAAAGTCCACGTTTTTGATATGAAAAAAATTGTAATGCAAAGAGTGAATGTGTAGAACAAAGTGTTTTATTATAATTATGGGCCTTTTAAATGCCTGTCTCTTTCAAAGTTAATGCTTTGACTGCAGCATTAACTCTAAGCGCTCATGAAAGGAATTAGACTTGAATGCCAGTTCACACCCACTAAGCTTTATCAAGCCAAAACACAAATGAAGTCTCTTTGGTTTTATCGACCCATTTAAAAAGTGAGCTTTACCAAGATATTGAAATTGCGGAAGTCCATTACCATCTGTGCGTCAGAATTTGCTTCGTGACGATCAGAGCTTCAAGCCACTGAATCACAACAAGATTAATCTCATAAAATATGTCAGCCTTGTAATATTACAAAAAAGTTTGGAGGGAGAGAAGTGTTGAAAATGAAGGTCTAAATCAGTGTTTTAGCATTGAAGTTGGTGTCATGAGGTTTTATCTTCTTAGATTGGGGTCCGTTCTTCATACCTTTCTTAAATGATCTAAGATAATTTGACAGACCCTGGATTTTTTAGTCTTGATAACTGATCTATGGCTAATTTGGTTCTTCAAACAAGTTCGCAAAGCAGATGAAAATGTCTGAATGAACTGATCTGAGATCGCTGCATGTGTTGTGAAGGACAGATCTATCGATCCTCGAAATCATGGTAAGCAATGCAACAATTGGCTGACGGCACAGCAGTATAATGACATCATCCGATTAATATTCAATTATCTATTTAAGCAAAATGACAAAGTTGAACAAAATGAAAATTCGTAATAAATGGTTTAAATATGATACACAATTACTTTCCACCTTCGTTGTGGGCTTTACACTTTCATGTGTCAAGTGTATTTAGCAATTTATTTACAGTAGTTTCACATTTAGAGTGGATTTTCTTTATTATAGTACACTGTAAAAAAAACAACAAAAAAAAAAACGGTAATTTCACGGTTTATTTCCTGAAGCTGGGGTGCCGAAAAAAAGCGTAAAATAATGGCTAAAATGAAATGGCTGAAATTTCCTTGAATTTTTAATTTCTGTTAAATTTTTGTATTTAATACCCGCTATTAAATGGTATATTTCTGTAATTAAATGGCTGTTATTTTAATTTTAATTTTTTTTAAATAAACCATAAAATTCTGATTTTTTTCTAGGCTGATGTAGCCTAGGTCTGTCAAAATGTGAATGACTACGTAATTAATTATTCCTCTAAAAAAGTTGTGTTTTAGGTGGCACGGTGGCTCAGTGGTTAGCACTGTTACCTCACAGCAAGAAGGTCGCTGGTTCGAGTCCCAACTTGGCCAGTTGGCATTTCTGTGTGGAGTTTGCATGTTCTTCCCATGTTGGCATAGGTTTCCCTTAAAGTCCAAAGACGCGATAGATGAATTGATTAAACTTAATTGGCCAAAGTGTATGAGTGTGTGTGAATGCAAGAGTGTATGGGAGTTTCCCAGTACATGATTGCAGCTAGAAGGGTATCCGCTATGTAAAACATATGCCAGAATTGTTGGCAGTTCATTCCGCTGTGGCGATTCTTGATAAATAAGGGACTAACCCGAAGGAAAATAAATGAGCGAATGAGTTGAGTTTAGTGTTGTGTTCTAATTTTATTGCAGTAAATATGTTTAATTAACTTATATGACTGTGTACACGACTTTAAAAATGATTTGCTCTTTTGTCATAAATAATTTGGATACTATGTTTGGTCACAATTACCAATTATTTTGCAGATAAAGAGTTCCATTATGAGGCTACGTGTTTGAATTGTTTATCACGCTCCTATTTTTCTGATCTTTTATTTATTTGTTTCAGTTTTTGAACAGTGGTTATTGGATTGACCTTAATCATACGCTTGTAGTTAACGCTGAGCTGAGCTGAGCTGAACCGTGGTGTTCTGAAGCTGCTGAATGCCGAATGAGGCTGTGTTTGTGTGTTCTGCCTAAGAGGAACAAGAAAGCAAGGCCAGGAGCAGTGACCTGGGAGTGTATAAACTCATGGTGGTTGTAAGGCATCAGGTTTGGGTTACTGCCAAAAGCCTTTGCCAAGGCCACCACGAAGGACTTAATTCTCTAATGTTTGACTGAGGTATAAAATGAGGTGACTTCAGCTGTGTTGCATCCAGTGTAGCTTGCAAAATGAAGTAATCTTGTCTGCGGTTAACTGAAAAAAAAATGCATTTTTGTCAAAAGTACTATTTGGTCAGAGACAGTCAATTTTAAATAATCCAGTTTCTTTTTTGCTCAAGTAATGGCTGACTGGGTTTGTCATTTGAAGCAGAGGGATTATTCTCTGAACACTATTATATATAT
>CAIGQQ010026964.1:15721208-15756379 GCA_903798035.1 Danio albolineatus | reverse complement strand
TATATATATATATATATATATATATATATATATATTAAGATGATTATATTTTTGTATATATATATATATATATATATATAACAGCTTCGTATTTATTGTACAGTTATCTAGAATACTTAATTTTTGATTAATCAACTAGATCTTAGGGTTAGTTCACCCCAAATTCAAAATTGTGCCATAATTTCCTCAGACTCAAGTTGTTCCAGACTCCATTTTATTTATGTATATCTTCTAGACACAATATATCTCTAGTCAAACTGAGAGACTTCTGTCCCCTCACAGAAAGTCTAACTCAAAATTCAGAATGAATTAACAGTTCAAAAATAAATCCTGATGAATTTAGCTGATTAGTCTTCTGTAGAGACTCAGTCACTTAAGATGATGATAATTTAGTCACGTATAAATATCAGGAACAGTGGACATATTGATTTATTCAACAGCTGTTTATTCATACAGTACATCTTTGATGTGCAAAACACCATTAATTGGTTTACACAAAAGCTTAAGGGGATCTCATTGGCTCTCTCACATCAAGCAAGCACCATTCAACTTCCCGGCCCATCTTTAAATACTGTTTGGGTACCACTTTATTTTGATGGTCCATTTGAGTATTAGTAGACTGTCTACTCAATATCTGTTGATTTCAACATTGAATAGAGATTTAACTGACTATAAGAAACTTTGCAAGTAAATGTCAATTTACACTAACCCTACCCCTAGCCCAACCTTACAGTCTACTAATAATCTAATGAAAATTAATTGGCATATAAAGGCAATGTACTTGAAATTCAACAAACGGACCATCAAAATAAAGTGTGACCACTGTTCGCTGATGAAAGTTTAAATGTGTATCTTACGAAGTGAGCTATTGCTTTCAGAGACTTAAAAATAAGCATTTTTTTATGGATCAGATTTATTGGGCAAACATATTTTCTCATATTCTCTCGGATTTTATTAAAAATACATGTTTTTGAAGATAAACAATAGTCTTGAGGGCAAATAAGTCATTTTAGGTGTGAACTAACCCTTTACTGTTCTTTACTGTATAAACACACACACACACACCCAAATGCAGTATACTGTAGGTGAATTGAATAAACTAAATTGGCCGTAGTGTATGTGTGTAAATGTGAGCGTGTATGGGTGTTTCCCAGTACTAGGTTGCAGCTGGAAGGACATCTGCTGTGTAAAACATATGCTGAATTAGTTGGCAGTTCATTCCATGCAACCCCTGATGAATAAAGGGACTAAGCAGAAGGAAAATGAATGAATGAATGAATGAATGAATGAATGAATGAATGAATGAATGAAGGTATCATGTATGTTCTTTAGCATTTGCATTCTTAAAGTTCTCACTCAAAGTTTGGCATCCTTAAAACACAAAGCGGGATATTAAACTCAGTGTCAAAACCAAGATTTCTGCCTGAGCAATGCTAAATTAAACGTCAAAACATTTTAGTTACTGAGTTGCACTTGACTGATTCCCTTGATTATGTACTTGTTTGAGACCCTTTGAACTTTGAAATTACTTTTGAGATACAGTTCCATTTGACTGGTTACATCACAGTATGAAAAAACGCCATCTATTGTGATTAACAGCACAATGTTGGAAGCTTTTCTTGTTAAGACGTCTGTAAAGATTATTTTTGTAGCCGTGTATAAGTTCAGAAGATATCATCAAGGTTTCTCTCAATAACACACACAAGAGGTAACACACTTGAGCTGTGCTATTGAATTCAGATATAAGCCCAATGATTCCCTCTTTATTTGACAGCATGCATCTGGCGGCTGGATGTTGAAGGACTAGTTCACCTCAAAAGGGCAATTCTGTCATCATTCCACAGCCATAAGTCATTTGTAGAAATCAAATAAAGATATTTTTTAATTAAATCTGAGAGATTTCTGCTGTTCCATGTCTGTTTAACCTCATCTCTGAGCTTCAACACATATTAATAATATGCTTTATTCACATAGTAATATTGATCAACACACAACATTTACAGCATTCAGATGTATATTTTATGATCCTTTTGAAGTGTCAGAGTTTTGGGTTAAGAGACGTTCATTGGAGGGACGCAAATCTCTCCGATTTGATTAAAAACATTCTCTTTTGTGCCCTGAAGAGGAGCAAAATCCTTATGGCTTTGGAACGACATAAATTCAAAGACTCGGGTTTGATGTTGCATGTCCGTGAATATCAAGGTACTTAAATATATGGGAGAGATGAAGGTGTCATTTATTTTTCATCTCACAGCTGCAGTGTGCCTTGTAATAAGACAAATTGCACATCGAAATGACTTCATGTCTGGCACTTGAACTTCCTGCATGTCTTTGGAACCCACAGGCCAAAGTGTCACAGGACTCCCAAGTTTTAACGTCATACAATTTATTATTATTTTTCAATCAATTTGAGAAGAATTTAATGGCGCAGAGATTGCTAGAAAGGCCTGAGGTCTCAGTATGTTGCTAAAGATGATAACACAAGAGGGGACAATGTCCTGTGTTATTATACTTCTAAAATCTTACAATAAATGATTGTTTGTTGCAGATGGGAGTGGTTTGCACACTAGCCCAGCCAGAATCGATAGTCATTTCCTCCATATTACACACTCTTCTCTCTGGGATTCAAATAACTCAGAGTAGCTGCGAGTTATAGATTTCTGCCCCATGGATTCATCCAGCATTGATGAGTTTGGTTGTTGGCTCATTACAGCTGTCAAAGAGTAATGTTTGCACATAGCTTTCTCAGCTCGGTTTCTTAAAAGCACACACACTCACACACGCACACTGGGTAATCCGTTTCCCCGAGACTTCTTGCAACCCAGCTCGTGTCAGGAGTGATCGCTGATGTGACATGATGGTGAAACGCACTTCACAGACACCTGCTCTCCAAACTCTTTCCAGCTTATAGTCAAAGTCTTCCCAGCTGTAAGCATACAATTTTGCAAGGATTTGCAAGGATTTTGGAGGTTCACGTCCATAGCTATGCTCAATTAACAATGATTTCTGTTTATTAATTACCACAACAGTTGACTTCATATCATCTCTATTTCACAAAATCTAAATTTAATGAATGTTCTTTTGTAATCTTTATTGAAATAACGTCCCTTTGTTTGTGTAATCAAGTTCAAGTTTATGTATAAAGCACATTTAAAACAGCCACACCACTGACCAAAGTGCTGTACATACTGTAAAACAGTATTATTTAGTAAAAATAAAGAGAAAATTATAAAAAATGACAACAGATATATAGAACAACAATATATAGAAAATAACAACAGATTTTTGTTTAGAAATAAAGCAATCGACCAAACTGTTAGTGTAATATTAATAGAAAAAAATGAACAGGTAAGTTTTTAAAAGTGATTTAAATGTTTATCTTTTCTCTGATGACGAAGACCAGTCACTCACAAGAGATCACAGCAAAAGCAAACAACAACAATGCAATCAATTCCTTACAGACAAAACCAATTCCAGCAGTTGTCAACTGTACAATTGTTTGATTTACAGTTTAGTCTTTTAGCAATACAAAATTACAATAAATTAAAAGCACATGCACTGAGAAATGGATTCTTGTCATTTGGTGTGTAGGATAGAATAAAAGTAATTCAATCGAGATAAATTCAGACATTTTCAGTTCAACATTTTCCATACATTTGTTTATTGAAGAAGCTGTTTTTTTTGGTCACACTTAATTTTGATGGTTCTTTTGTTGCATTTAAGGTACATTGCAATTAATTCTCATCAGATTATAAGTAGACTGTTAGGTTGGGGTTAGGGTTGGGGTTAGGGATCGGGTTAGTGGAAGTTGACATGTACTTTCAAAGTTTCTTAAAGTTAGTTAAATGTCTGTTGAATGTCTGTATCAACAGCTATTAAGCAGACAGTCTACTAATACTCAAATGGACCATCAAAATAAAAGAAAATGCTACTAAAACTTTAGTTTCAGGGTGGCACGGTGGCTCAGTGGGTTGCACCGTTGCCTCACAGCATGAAAGTCGCTGCTTTGAGTCCGGGCTGAGCCAGTTGGCATTTCTGTATAGAATTTTCATGTTTTCCCTGGGTTCATGTGGGTTCCTCCGGGTGCTCCGGTTTCCCATACAGTCTAAAGACATGCACTATTGTTGAATTGGATGAACTAAAATGGCCATAGTGTGTTTTAATGCGAGAGTGTATGGGTGTTTGCTATAACTGGGTTGCTGAATGATGGTGAAGGGCATTCTGTCCTTAACCGAATGATGGTTAAGGACAGAATGCTGGTTTATTCTGCTGTGGCGACCCCTGATAAATAAGGGACTGAGCCAAATGAATGAATGAATAAATGAATGAACTTTAGTTTCATATGGCATTTAAAAACGCTTAATACAGAGCCCTCTATAATACTAAATTCTGAGTGGTCAATAATAACATTCCAATATGATATTCCCAGATAAGAATTCTTTGAATCACATATCTTTCAATGTGTCATTTTTTTTTATGCGCTTATTTTTGAATCTCTTCTTCTTGAGTGTTTGGCAACATCTTTTGACTGAATCGTAAATAGGCTAATATACTGTACAGGCTGCATTCCACTTCATGCCAGGCTGCTGATTCAACGATTGTCACAATACATAACCAGTAGCGCTTTAAAAAAAAAGTCAGTTCATTTATTACTTTGATTTTTATATTTGCATTTCTCCTTGCCGTAGTTTTGGCATTCCAAGACCCAAACCCAATCTACTTAAAATGGAAATGTTCATATCCAGAACATGCCTACGACACTCACTTTAGCTATAAATGACATATTGAAAATCAACAGCAAATCTGAGATATTTTTTCCAAGTTTGTATTGATTGATTGATCTATTGATTTATTAATTTGCATTATAAACAAGGTTTTCCTTCAGACTGGATGTGCATGCTGACTTCAGAACTATTTCTATGTGAACTGGAGCTTCTAATGGCAGCTGCAGTGATGCATTGAGTCTGTTTATGGTGGGTGTAAATGGTGCAAAATCTGACCACTATGCTGTGTCCCCGCACACGTCACGGGTGAGTTTATGTGAAAATCATTCAGATGCAATGACATACAAGACAATTTTATGATCTTGTGAATTCTGAAGCAAATTCCATGCCAAAAACATGCACAGAAGAAACCATTGCTTTCATTGTTTTAAACCACATACAGTATGTCCACTGAAAACGATCATATCTCAAGCTCTATTTAATTCTTCATTACCACTGGTTTAATGATTTTATGAGTTGGTCAGATGAAACATGGTGGAAGGAAGACTTATTGCTGTTGTGATTGATTTCTTTGGGAGGTTATTCCACCACAGCTACTGTAAATCTAAGTCTTGTTGTTAAAGTAGGGACTGTATTTATACATTATACACAGTTGTGTAACATAGTGTTTGCCCCATACTGATTTCCTATTTTTTTGCTTGTTTGTCATGCTTTAATGTTTCAGATCACCGAACAGTTTTTTATATATTGGTCAAATATAACACATCATATAGTTTGTAAATGACGGTTTGGTAACACTTTATAATAACTACACACAATAAATCATCTATGTATTCTCTAAGTATATTCTCTAAAAATCATCTAAGTATTAGCATATAGTGAATTCATTATTTGTTAAGCATAAAGTCCACATTAATAGACGTTAGTAAGCAGTTTATAACAGCAGATAAAAATGCTGTATTCTTGACTTGTAAGCACATTTAAAATTTGCGTAATAATTGTACTTTCATACTTTGTTAATGGTGGATTTTTCATTACTAAATTAAGTATCGCATTATTCACAAACCATTTGTATATAAGAGCAGTTGGTGGTTTAAAGATCATTCAGAATGAGTTTGTAAATAGTTAATAAACTATTGAAATCAACATATTTTTCCAATCCTATCTAAAATATAAAATTACTGTAAAGTTTAAACATTGCTGAAAAACAGGAGTACAACATAAAATTGGATATAAAACAACAATATAATAATTTGACAATATAATATGATGCTACATTTCAATGTTATTTAGCGAAAACTGTACAGTAATTTTATGTTAGATAAGTTGGCAGAGATTTGTTTTTCATTTGATCCAGTTTTATCTGTGTATCTTCAAACGAATAGAGTTGTTTATGTTCTTTTTTCTTGTTTAGAATAGAACGGAGCCTTTAACTGTCATTTATAAAGGATTTGTAAAGTATAAATGTTGTTTAGATTACCTTAGATTGGGTCACAAAATTGGATGAAGTTAACTTAATAAAGCATTTATTAACAAACCATTGCTATATGCCTAAATAATAAGATATATAAATGTTGATTTGCATAGGTTATGAATCATTTACGCACTCTGAATGATTCTAAAATAGCACCAACTATGCTTAAATAACTGGTTTGTAAATAATGCAATACTTAATTTAGTGATGAAAAATGAATCGGTTACAAAGTATGAAGATACAATAATTAAGCACATTATATATGTGCTTATAAGTCAAAATACAGCATTTGTAGCTGTAGTTGTAAACCGCTTACTAACGTTTATTAATGTGGAGTTAATGACAAATAGATAATGAACTAACTATTTGCTAATGCTTAATAAATGGTTAATAGTGAGTAGTTATTATAAAGTGTTACCGAAGGTTTTTCTTATTAACCCTGTAAGACCTGAAATATGACAAAATACTGTAGGCAAAAATGACTACTTTTCTGGAACTGTGATGCTTTTTTAAACCATCTAGCAAAATCCCCCCCAAAAATGTCATATACATTTTTTACATGATTTTTTTTTGTATCACATTTAATACCTCAGTCGTCTGTGCAACTTTTTGATCACAACAATGTTCATTTTAATTACAAATAACAATTTTGCCCATAACCTTTTGACAACAGAAAACATTTCAGGCCGTTTCCTCTTTGTTTTTACCTGTTACCTGATATACCAGTTATATATCAAATCATATACAACAGGTTTTTAAACAAAGAATTGATCAGGTTGATATTATATAGGTCTTAGAAACTTGTGTATCAAATATTATACAATCGGCTTTAAAGGGTTAATGGCAAGCAAAATACAAATAATATCATCCACATACTGTATATATGCATGTATCGCCAAATAAATAGACAAGAATTAATTTGTTAACAAGTTTTAAAAAGACTAAAACGTCTTTTATTAATGTCAGAGTAGTGTAAAAAACAAACACTTGCCAACATTTTCTGTGATGTTATATTAGTTTGATTAACATGTTACACAAAGCCCATATTCAAATTGTTAAATTGACAAGAAAAATAACAGTTTAAATATAAACAAAACAACACTTTAAGAGAATAATAAATGTACTTTTTTCAGCACTAAGCTACACACGCCTTACCTTATAGTGAATCAGTAATATTGTGTGTAATATGAAAGGAAGGTTAGGCTTTCAATAGAAAACGTATAATGGCCACAGGCAATGTTGAAGATTTTTGTGGACCCAGACTCTTGAGTCTACTTCTCATTTCTCTTAATCATTAATGGATGCGATCGTCAAAGACTTGAACTGCAAAATGGAGAATGACCCTCAGCTTTGATATCTGAGTGCTTTTCCTCGAATGACTCGCTCCCTTTATCTTTCCTTAATCACTTCCGTCTCCTTGTCATTATATTATAGAGTAGCTGAAATCCATAAATGGCTCTGCTGTTTATCTGTTTTAAACAACAGGGTATGTGAAGAGGCTTTATTATGGATTATATGTATGTAGGTAATATTTTCTCTGAACTGCTCCTATAAATGTGCACAGAAGCCAAAAGGAAGTGGTCTGGGCTTCTCTTTTTCACCAGGGAGGTGTCCTGCTTATTTGCTTTGCACTGACAGACCATGTAGAGCTGTAAATACATCATACAACGAGGCTTTTTGTTGGGAATAAGAACAGAATGTAAAATGTTAGATATTCAAACTATTAGCTTACAAAAAGTGCTCTTGGTTCTTTAAAAAAAAGATTTTGAAATATATATTTTCGTGTACAATAATAGAAATGTGGTGCCACGATGGCGTAGTGGATAGCTCAATCGCCTCACAGCAAGAAGGTCGCTGGTTCGAGCCTCAGCTGGGTCAGTTGGCATTTCTGTGTGGAGTTTGCATGTTCTCCCCGTGTTCACGTGGGTTTCCTCCGGGTGCTCCGGTTTCCCTCACAAGTCCAAAGACAAGGTATAGGTGAATTGGGTAGGCTAAACTGTTTGTAGTCTTTGAGTGTGAATGAGTGTGTATGGATGTTTCCCAGAGATGGGTTGCAGCTGGAAAGGCATCTGGTGCATAAAACATATGCGGTTCATTCCACTGTGGCGACCCCAGGTTAATTAAGGCAATAAGCCGAAAAGAAAAGAAAATGAATGAATAAATGAATAATAGAAATGTCCCCCCTTATAATTTAAAATATTATATTTAATAGTTTTCCCCATTTTTGTAATTTCCATGATTTATTGAAGACTCAAAATGTATCTTGAAACAGTAGCTTGTATACCAAAAAAAATATCGTCAGGCATTTTTAGAATGAGAATCATTTAATGTCATTTTTTTAACACTAGGATTTACACTAGCATTTTTTATTTTACCACTAGCATTTTACTTTGACATTTAAATAATTGATTAAATAATTCAATAATATAATAAAAGATGATTACATTTTGTGTGATTGCTAATTCTTTTAGATGTTTCAATAAGTTAGTTTGAGAATTAGCTGCGTCATCTTTACATTACACTGAACAATGACATTTCATTATTATTCATCATTTCAGCCATGTTTTGACCTTCTTTTTTTTTAAGTAGACATTTTTCTTGCTTTCAATAGGCTTTCTTTGCATATAAAATAACTTTTATAAATCTCATTTGAAGCAGACACCAAAATATATGTCCTGGCATTGACACAACACTGAAGAAACCATAATGTATCTATAGCAAAATTGTATGAATTCCAGAAATAATGAAGCAAATGCTTTTTGTTCCACCGTTTTATTTATTCAATCATTCATTCAATTAATTCATTTTCCTTCAGCTTAGTCTCTATTTCAGAGGTCGCCACAGGGGAATGAACCCCCAAATATTCCAGCATATGTTTTATGCAGCGGATGCCCTTCCAGCTGCAACCCAGTACTGGGAAACAACCATACACATTCATTCACGCACACACTCATACACTATGTCCAATTCAGTTTGTTCATTTCACCTACTGCATGTCTTTTGGGCTGTGGGGGAAACTGGAGCACCCTGAAGAAACCAATGCCAACATGGGGAGAACATGCAAGCTCTACACACAAATGCAAGACTCGAACCAGTGACCTTCTTGCTGTAAAGCGACAGTGGTAACCACTGAGCCACTGTGCCACCCTCATTTATTTATTTATTCATTGATTTATTCATTAATTTATTTATTTATCTTTAAGTATCACCAAGCCATTAAATGCCATCCAGAGAAAATATAAAATAGCCTCTCTTAGTAGTTAATCAAAGCAAATTAAAGGCTGTCTGAAATGTGCATGTCTCGTAGAGTAAGATGGTCATTTTTTCCCCTTCTTGTGTCGGTTGTCATGGTGGTCGCAGTGATCTTGCATATTTGCTACTAAGCTGTTAATGCTGTTTTTCTCTTCTTCTCCCAGTCTGTTAACAGCTCTGTATTGATCCGTTCCTTTAATCCGTTCTGAGAAGAAGCAAACACAAGGAGATTAAGGCTATGACCACAGCGCACAGCTACATAGTGTTGAGGGATGTACACCGCATCTATTTCCATAAGGCCAGAAAGAAAGGAGTGGATACACTGTGATTTTCTTTCTGACCAGCTAAATCCTAAATAAATAATCACGCCATCCTTTGCAATATGCAGGCTGTATTTTTTTTATGAAACTCATACAGAAAGGTTTATAAATGGGATCACAGTGCATCCTGGAAGCAACAACAGCCGCCTGTTGAGATTATTAAATCAGCGGAGCACTCGTTTATTCGATATTAAATCCTCAGTGAATTATGCAAATGAATGAAATAAAGGACATGCAGTTCATAAAGTCTGTCAGCTTGTATTTCGTGCTAAAGGGAGATTTTTTTTATGATGGGAATTTATCTTCAGAGTCATGAAAGAACAGTACGTTTGGATGAAAATGGAGGAGATACAGCTAATATAAGGGATCGTTTCCTTAAATAAGACTGCAGCACTTCAGGAGATACTTGATTTAATGTTCCTGCGTTTCCATTCGCACTACAGTACTTTGAGTAGTAGAGGTTGGTTGGATGGTTTGTCGTAACAACTTTTGATTTTATTTCTGTAACTGAGAGTGTGTTGTTAATCTTAAAAGGATAGTTCACCAAACAATGAACGTTCTGTCATGTATTCTGCAACATTCTTAAGATTATCTATTTTTTTTTTCACTGTGCAAGAAAAGGTCTTTTTTTCTGTACATCTAAACATATTTACACATTATTAAATCAAAATAATGGGTATTGAATAAAATAATTTTTTAAGTTATAATTACAGTTTTCTGACTATAAAAACACAGTGTTTCCAGTGGTCAGATCAATTTGATATACAGTTGAAGTCAGAATTATTAGCCCCCCTGTTTATTTTTTTCCCCCAATTTCTGTTTAACAGAGAAAATTTTTTCAACACATTTCTAAACATAATAGTTTTAAAAACTCATCTTTAATAGCTGATTTGTTTTATCTTTGCCATGATCATAGTAAATAATATTTTACTAGACATTTTTCAAAACACTTCTAAACAGCTTAAAGTGACACTTAAAGGCTTAATTAGGTTAAAAAGGCAGGTTAGGGTAATTAGGCAAGTTATTGTATTACGATGGTTTGTTCTGTAGACTATCGAAAAAAATTGCTTAAAGGGGCTAATAATGATGTTGACCTTAAAATGTTTTTTTTAAAATGTAAAACTGCTTTTATTCGAGCTGAAATAAAATGAATAAGACTTTCTTCAGAAGAAAACATATCAGACATACTGTGAAAATATCCTTGCTCTGTTAAACATCATTTGGGAAATATATAAAAAAATAAAATAAAAATTTAAAGGGCCGCTAATAAATTCAATTGTCTTCAATTGTACACTCTAAAAAAAAAAGGTGCTAAATAGCACCAAAACTGGTTCTTTGGTCGTAACGAGGGGGGAACCTTTTTTAGTGCTAAACAGCACCTTTAAAAAATAGGTGCTATATAGTACTTTTGTCAAATGGTGCTATATAGCACCGATATTTTAAGGTGCTCATAATGTTACTTTACCCTTTCCGCAAATAAAGCCGGCATAAGAGTTATGAGAATTAGCTATAAGAACAAGTGCTTACCAGTAGTAGTGGTGCTGTATAGCACTTTAAACCCCCCAAAGAACCACTGAAAAACCTTTATGATGCTTTAAATGTTCTTTACACAGTAAAAGTGCTATATAGCACCCTGACCACCTTAAAGAACCACTGGAGAACCACTGAAGAACCTTTATGGTGCTTTAAAGGTTCTTTACACAGTAAAAGTGCTAAATAGCACCTCAAATACCGCAAAGAACTTCTGAAGAACCACTGAAGAACCTTTTTTTTATGAGTGTATGCACAACTTGTATAAATATCACCTTTGCATTACATGAAATCAAACTATTGATTTGAATTTGAGATGCTTCACATTTGTGCTACATTTTTGTATATTACAGATTAATAAACCAATTATTATTAATATTAATATTCCAATTTAATAATTTTTCTGCATTCATTTAACACTATCAGTTTACACATGATCAGTCACAGTAATTAGATGTTGCGGTCATAAATCCAATAAACACAGAAAAATAAAATAAACAAACAAACAAACACATAATAAATAAATAAATAAATAAAGATAATTACACTTTTACTGTGCATCCCACCACAGTGACCTTATTCAGCCTCTAAAAATTACAAATATTTTTTTTAATCTTCTCTGATAAACATGTAAATTTGGGTTTTAACACAGAAAACAGTTTGGAAAAATAAATAAATGAATGAATGAATGATTGAATGAATGAATTAAACATGAACTAACTATACAAAAAAAATCTTTTGTCACTTTTGTTTATGCAAAAGCTGTTTATACATATATGGCCAATATTTGACCCAAAATATCAAAATATAGTCAAAAGTATATGAAATAATATTTTTATGCACATGTTGTAGTCCAGATATTAAAATCTATTTTTACTATATATATATATATATATTTAGCTAATCTGCATTTATGACATTTATTCCACACAACTGATTTGTGTTTGGACAACAAGTGGATTGAGCATAAAACAAGTTGTCCCAACAAAATCTCAAGAATTGTGTTGTTTCAGCTCATTTCAATTAAGTTTTTAAATTTGAGGATGATGGTCATGTATAAAAGTGATATTACATAACCGCTGCTATTTTAACTAGTACTACGAAACAAATTTGTTTTACTCCTCGTAAGGTATTTGCAGATCGTGTTGCAAGCAACACTTCTTAGTTTGTTTCCAGCTCACCCAAACACAGCCTCTCCTGGCGCGGGACATGAAAAACAAATCCCTCATTCTCACCTTCTGCTCATGGTGACCACAAATTTCAAGCGAATCAATTGAAATCCATTGATACAAACTGACAGGTACTCCAGGCACAAAGCTCAGGTAGTGCTGCACCACACCGCATGTAGAAGACATCTGAAGCTCAGCTGCTAAATTTGAGACCTTAAATGTCAGCTCAAATGAAGTGTCTGCTGTTCCACTCCACTGTGAGTTTTAGAGGTTGAGAGGATACGAGAAAATGAAGGGCCGGTGGCAGGAACAGAGCCCTTAACCATCATTCAGACAGATGGATGTGAGTGACCTGCCTTGAGAAGCCAGGGCTCACGGTAACAACCCCGCACCCAAGCTCAAATGAGCCAGAGCTGAGGCTGACGTTACTCAGGGCCAATTGAGATTGTTTGAAGACAGCGAGGTTTAGAAAGGTGACATGCCATCATTTGGTAAACACTTGAGGAAGCCACAGCTGTGGTTATTGGACATGTTACTTAATTCCGCTCGGTTTGAGAATTCAAGGTGTCTTTGAGTTTCAGATTTGAGGCCCTGTGGCTAAGCTGTGTGTAAAGTGCTTGTACAATTCAGCCAGTTTTCATTGTATAGCACATGTCGAGTTTGTAGGACACATTAACATATTTAACGCGTGTTTGCAGAGATTTTGCCCTTGAATATAAATAGTCATTTTTATATAGTTAATGTTCAGAAGGCACATTCATTTAAACATTTTCAAACATACTATGATTAATAGTTGTGTCTCAGGTTCCATACCAGTTTCATACTTTAGAAGAGGGGTCACCAAATTTTGTCCCAGAGGGTCGGTGTCCTGCAGAGATTAGCTTCAACTTGCCTTAACACACCTGCCGTGTATACCTACAGTAGTAATACCATAATTAGATTATTTGGATGTATTTGATTAGGGTTGGTCTGACTGGTGACCTTTGCTTTAAGAACAAGAACTATACCAATAAATAAACTAAAGAATCTTCCACTTTAAAGAATCTTATGTGGAATATAAAGTTGGGCATTTATGTTTCTGTGTTTCTTTATGGGAACTGCAGATGCCAAAAAAAGGACCTTTATATGAGTGTACCTGTTGATTGTAATACAAATAATCTTCGGGTAAAGCCAGCATTGTGCAACCTAAAACGTATGAGGAAACATTGCCATAAAAATAATTCCACTCTTCCCTTTGTTACTTAAAGCTGTAAGTTACGTTTACATTTATTCATTCAGCAGAAGCTTTTATCCAAAGAGACTTACAAATGAGGATAAAAGAAGCACTTCAAATCACAAGAGAGCAGCAACAATTTGTTGTAATATATTATTATTATTGAGTCCCTGTAATGGAGTGTCTGGTGCACATAGAGAGGAAAGACTTCATAAAAAGGAAAGTTTCGTACAAGTGTTTTGTCCAGCCAACTTAGGCCCCGTTTACACTAGTGCATTTTTGTTTTAAAACGCATAAGTTTTGCTTTGGTTGCGCCATCCGTCCACATTACGCCGGAGTTTTGTTAACCAAATGCCGAGTGAGACACATGCTCCCTGTTTATACTTGAACGCGCATGCCCAGTGTGCGCGAATGGTATACGTTTCTGGTGGAGTACTGTGGACGGAGATCTGTTCAGAAATGCTGGGTGAAACGCTAGTGTGGACACGGATTGTTTTCATGCTAAAACGCCGTTTTAAAACTAAAACGCATTAGTGTAAACGGGGCCTTAGTTTTCCCTAAGCAGTAAGCACTAAGGAACAGTAAAGATCTGAATGGGTCCAATTTATGGAGTATTTTAAAGAGATTATGAATTTAAAAACACTGTAGATTCATATATTTGTTTGTTTTCAGAAGCTTTAAATTGTTCAATTACAGTTGAACTGATGAGTTTTTGCCATTATTGGAAGTCAAATTGAATATAAATTTACACGCATTGTAATAACATCTGTTATATATAATTTTTCTGTTTATTTACAAATTTAAATTGCATTATGGGATCTTGATCTGTACAATATATCATTTCATTCAGACTACTAAAAATGGTACTTTCATAATGCAAACTGAACACATACATAAATACAAAACATGAATCACAAAATTAACAGGTACTTTTGCTATCTAAAGTAAGTAAGGTGTTTGACGTTAGCATAAATTTTACAATGTGTCTACGACTTTACTATTGAAACATTTAATATTTTAATGTTTACAAATGGTCCCTACTTCCATTTCATTTCATGATATCACATTTTGACACTTTTAAAGAAATTTACCAGAGATCATAAGTCATAGCTAAGCCCACACGGAATCTGCGCGTGCAGAATTCCACAGATTTCCCGCAGATTTTAAACCCATCATTGATTCTGTTTATTTACTGTAAATGTGTGTAAATTCATATTTATTCAGTTTTCAAATTAATTTCAGTAAAAATATTGATTAATATGAAAATATTCATATGATTTATTTACAACACAGTTTGTAAAGTACTATTTTCTGTCTTTTAGTAGAGATTTTATATGAGAGACAATGTCCACAGATTCCGTCTGGCCCTAGTCATAGCTCATAATGCACATTGATCTTTAAACTTTTGCAGACCATTTACATTCATAGCTGTGATACACACTGAGTTAAAGTTAATATCCAAAAAGGCATAATAGGACCCTCTATTTTTGTTAAAAGCACTTCAATATAAAAATCTGCACATGAATATAAAAAAAAGTCTGCCAGTTTTATTTTAGATCTCCCTCCAAAAACAAGATACCATCAAGACTAGAACAGATGTTCTTTTTTGCCCTCTTTACTGTTCTACATTACGGCCATTCTCATTCAGTACATCAGCACCATCTTCAGTTTGGCTATAACATCCCCAATGTCCTATATGCTGCCAGAGCGAAGATACTTGAAATTTGACTTCCACCACAAATCATTTTTAATGAATCCCAGTGCTCCTCTTCCAAAAGACTCTCCTGCAGCCTCAGTTACTTACAAAAGATGGAAGGAAGGAACAAACTAGAGTTGTGCTGCTTCTGTGCTTTGTGCAACAAACTATTTTTGGTCACAAAGAAATAATCTTTAACAGAAGCCAAGGGAGCATAAACTTGTCGCATGTTTGTTTAATTGTCAGGATTTGCATTTGTTTGCTAAAGAAGAGGGAAATGTATTATTGCATTGGTGATGGGCAGCATGGTGGCTCAGTGGTTAGCACTGTTGCCTTACAGCAAGAAGTTCACTAGTTCGAGTCCCGGCTGGAGTTGACATTTCTTTGTGGAGTTTGCATGTTCTCTCAGCGTTGGCATGATTTTCCTCTGGGTGCTCCGGTTTCCCCTACAGTCCAAAGACATATGCTATAGGTGAATTGGAAAAACTGTATGTGTGTGAATGAGTGTGTATGGGTGTTTCCTAGTACTAGGTTGCGGCGGGAAGTGCATCCGCTGTGTAAAACATATGCCAGATATAGTTGGCGGTTTATTCCGCTGTGGCGACCTGTGAAATAGAGATTAAGTGATGGAAAATGAATAATTGAATTGGTGGTTTATGTATAATAACACATGATGTAGTGAACACTAATAAAAAATGGCAAACAATGCTCATATATGATCTCTTTTTTATAGAGATAAAGTACAGTATGTTATAAGTTTTTAAAGTAGCTAGTTATGTTCTCAACAAAAATACTATTATAATAGTAACTGTATTTTGCTAAGGAATGTGTCATTTTGCATTTTGTTACAGCATATGTAGATGTACAGAATTGTACAGTATTCTGTGAACTGTCCTTTAAAAGCAAAATAAACATACAAATAAAACCACCCCAGTCAAATAAAGTCATGTCACTTTTATATAGCACTTTATACAGTATGTTTTAAACAAATAACTTTACAGCCAGTGCTTTATATCTTATACTTTTTAAACCTGTTCTTAGTTTTAGTCTGCTCATGCATATCTGACCTTGACAGACTAAGGCCCAATCCCAATTCTACCCTTTAGCCCTCCACGTTACCCCTACCCCTCGTTTTGTGCGTTCACGTCAAGGGGTAGTGGTGTCCCAATTCTCTTTAGCTTGAAGGCGTAGGGCTAAGGGCAAGGGGTACACTCCTTCAAACGAAGATTTTTCAGGACCACACTTAAAACGGAGGGGTAAGAAAATTTCCCAAAATGCACCTGCCACAATGGCAGAATAGCTGAACCCGGAAGTAAGGAGATCCACAAATTAGTATTTTTTTGTCATTATTATGAAATTTTACGACAAACAAACATGTTTTAATATATTCATAACCGCGTTCTTGTTTTACCGTCATGCTTTAAAAAAAACCCAAAAAAAACGCTAAATTTCGTGATCTATAATCCATAATCATAACTCATGTACAGCGGTCTCACAACATTCTGACACGTGATGACACTCGAATCCCATGTCAGTAATGTCTAGTGTCTGGGAATGAGCTTTTACAGTGTCCGCTATAATGTTAATGTTGTTTTCGTGTGTTTACATAGATAAATATGGCCACTGTGTAAATGCACAGTAGAGTTACAATCTTATTGCCACATTAGATCGTTATGATAACATAATATACAGTATGCCTTCAGTGATTTCCTGAAGATAAACACCAAACAATAATAACTGGAATAACTACAGCAGTCGTGATCGTCTGATTTCATATGAAGCAAGAGATCGTGATGACATATGATGACGTGTGCAGGTGTTGAAGTGCTGTCCCAATTCTTAGGGGTAAGTTTTGAAGCCCTTCCCCTTAACCCTCGGTTGTAAGGGCCAAGGGGAAGGGGTAGGGGTACAAAAATAGAATTGGGATTGGGCCAAAAAGTAGAACTGAGGAAAATTTCAGACTCAATGAAGGCAGAGCCCCAAAGTCACGCCCACCTATTGCATCATCACCAAGGTCCCAATAATAATATTAAGATGTTCACCAGCTCAAGCTACTTTTCTGGAAACTTTCAAAGCTATCTTTGTTTTGGCCCGAATTTGATTGAAATGTCATCACCACAGTTTGTTCTAATAATTGATGCAATTTTTGATGCAAGTTATTTTTACTGCTTTTCACTATGTGAGTTTTTACAGTTTTTGTTAGTGTTGTGCTCACTTTATTGACAGTTCACATGACAATTATTGGTTCGAATCCCGGCTAGGCTAGTTGTCATTTCTGTTTAGAGTTTGCAAGTTCTCCCCATGTTCGTGTGGGTTTCCCCTGGGTGCTCCAGTTTCCCTCACAGTCCAAAGACATGTGCTATAGGTGAATTGGATGAACTAAATTGGTCATGGTGTATGAGTGTGTGTGTGAATGCAAGAGTGTATGGGTGTTTCCCAGTACTTGAGTTTGGTTGGAAGGGCATGTGCTGCGTAAAACATATGCAGAAATAGTTGGTGGTTCATTCCGCTGTGGCGACCCTTGATAAATAAGGGACTAATTTTAAGGAAAATGAATGAATGAAAATACAAACAACAACACTTCATGCATATAAAAGTGTATATCTAATACACAATTATTCAATGAAAATTAAATATAGCAATTAAAAGTTAAGTGGCTGTAAATATATGAAAAAATACAACATTTTTATAGGAAATTAAAACTTAAAAATCAGATTTTTCTCTACGATGCTTATTTTTTTTGCATTAGTTATTGAAGTCATCTTTCAGGCATGAAATATTCGAATTCAAATATACAGCGGCTACTGGAGTGGAACATTCTCCACCGTTTCATTACCCTACTTTGGTGCTTCAAGCGCATAAACCTTCCTCATAGCCATGCAAAGCACCCTGCTGCAAATTTGGAGCAAATAAGAGCACAAACCAAGCGTGAAAGAGTGCGAGAATGAGAAAGACACCGAAAACGTCCTGTGTTAGGAAGATCTCTGAGCTCTGATGGATGGGGCATTCATTTAAAAGTCATTTTGAAGTCTTCATCATGCACAATAGGTCTTTGCGGCACTTTGCAGCTTGTTATTAATTCTGAACGCAGACTAAAGCACATTCATCTTCAGGTGCGGAGAGAGGGACTCATTTATACAGGCGAAGAAGTTAAGCATAGTCTCCACTGGGAGATGAAACACATACCTGCCCCGATGTCATCATTCACCAATGCCTAATAGCTCAGAAAAGGGGTCATTATTAATCAGGGACGACCTTTCATCTCGCTTCTCTGCATGATGTATCGCATGAATGTAGACACTGTCTGCTTAATAAGAGCTGTTGGGTATTAAGTCTACCTCTTTTTTTTGTCTTGTTGCTATAGATACGAAATATACCAAGACATAGAAGTGACGACGTGTTTGGAGATTGTCTATCATTTTTTTTAAGACCTTGTAAGGTGCATGTCTTTTCATCTTCTTCTTCGTGGTTTTTATTGGTGGTTGACATACCACATACCAACTTTGAGGTGCATTTCCACCACCTACTGGTTAGGAGTGTGGATCAGAAGTGAAATTTCTGCCCTCTTATTCTTATTTATTTAGATTCTATTATATAACCCAGTATCTCTAAGAAAAGCTTTCAACGTTTTATCTCCTACTCCACTACTTAAAGTGCTATTAATATCTATATTTACGTTATTTTCTTCAATGTTAATTATCATCATATTATGTTCCCTCTTATATAATGGACATTTCTTTACAATATGCTCTATATTTTCCTCTTCATTACAATAATTACAATTCCCACTTGGATGTCTTCTTATTTTAAACAGCCAGCAATTCAGAGCAGTGTATCCAAACCTTAACCTTGATATAACGGTTTCCTCATGTCTATTTCTCCCTACTCTTCTGTTTTTACCCACCATTCTCTGAATCATCTAATGCCATCTTCCTGTTCTCCCTTCCTCCCATTTCTTTTGCCATCTCTCCCTTACATATTGTCAAGTTATAGTCTTCATTTCATTTTTACTAGGTCTTATAAACAACATGTGCTGCAACCCAAATAAAATCTAAAATGATCTCTATCTGTTGAATTTTATATACAGTATTATCTGTAAAATTTCTATCACAATATCTGATCTACAATCTGACACCAGTATGAGAGATGTACAGTATTATCACCAACCTAGTGCTAGGAGTGTGAACCTGTCACGACCACCGGAGGACTGTCAAAGACTGTTTTTACACACTACATAAGCAGCACATACACACTCTGTTGTGACCTTACAACACGTTTCCTTTGTTTCTGTTTTTGCGTGTTTCGACCCTAGCCTTGCTATTTGTTTATCCGTGCCTGCTGCCTGCTCTCTCTCCTAAGTTCTCTCCTTTTCCATTGTTTGTCTTTCATTATTAAACATGGCACACACAAATGACATGCTCTACAGATTTCTCTACTCCACACTGTTCACATGTTTATTTATCAATTTTATCTTATATAGCACAAAGTTATAAACTCTTAATCTCGTTAAAATGCTTTTCTCTTTGGTATTTCTTTTTAATATCCTCATACTACTTAGATTTCCCATTGTATTTTATAAAGATTTCATTCTGTAGTGTGTGTCTTGTTGTAATATCTTTCAAGAGTTCGCCCTTAGATATGCTTAGCGTTTATAGCAGGTTTGGCATGCTGTCCCGGGAGAGAACCCTGAGCTCGGAGATATTTGAGCCCAAGGCTCCCGCCCAGTCAATAAGCATATAAGGGGATCCGAGATCAGATAGGTCTCGAAGGCTCCCCTTTTGAAAAGAGAGGAAAAAGGAGGAGATGGGGTGGAAGGGGGGGATTCTTCCAAAATGAAGATAGAGTAGTAGGGAAAAAACTGATCCATTTATAGTAAGCTTGGATCGCTCTGATTGGATTATTGCTGATTACAGATGATCAGCCAGGCGTGCTAATCAGATCACGAGCTCCTCTCGAAATTAGTTTATGAAACTTCACTTTATTTTGTAGTTTAGACTTGTCTTAATGCCCATTGTCATAGTCTGAAGATTTTTCTTAAAAATATGAATTAATGCTTTATTTATGACAGTAGATTGAGAGGCTTCTAAGTTTGAAAAGAAAGAGGGAGATTTGATTGAAAAAGTTCTGCAAAATGCATTTCAAACTATGTGAGGTATTTTGCATTTCAAACCACTGATGTCAAATCTCACTTGTTTAATTACGCTGCTATTCCACTGAGAAAGATCTGCCAGTATGGTGATGGCCCAAGTCACAGTGTAAAATCTTGCCTAATTTAATATCAACAACTGCTAAATTTACATTTAGTGATGAACAAAAAGAATTTGTCTCTTACCAGAGAGTTCAGATGCCACTTGAGTTCCTTTTTCCCAGATGTCAGTGGGGTTCCTCTCCGGCCCGGCAGTCGGTCCCTCAACCCTCAACGTGTGGGGCAGGGCTGTGACACAAAGTCCCAGGATGATCAGTCACCGTCCGCAGGGTCCGAAAAAGTTCCTCCAAGACATCCCACTTCTGACACCAAATTGTAGTGGCTATTTTCTTTATGGAGGCTCTCTCAGTGGTCAAGAAGACAAATTCTTACCCAAAGTGTCTTTTATTATTTGCAAAGAAGGTCAGACAGTCATGATTTTGACTATGGTTTGTTTTTTTGATCACTTTACTAAAACTGTTCTTGGTTCCCGATTACCTTATAGTGGGCCATTCATTAAAGACCTTAAGTCATTAAGTAAGCTCAGCAGCAGCATCTGAATTGGTGGGCTTCTAGTATCAGCTTTAAAATATATGTTAAAGTAAGCACAATACAAAGAAAATTAAAACAATTTCATGCCACATTTTTTACGATATTGCATTTTAAGTCCAAAATGTACCAAAGCATAAATTGTAATACAATCTAGGTCATACTTTATTTTACAAGAATTGATACTTAAACTAAAGAGGTACCAAGATTTATATCTTGGAACGTGTCGATAAATGATTTGAAGACCTTAATTTAAACTCCATCATCTGAACTGGCCGGTTTCCTCCTCACCTTTTTCTCTTCTATTGAGCGTCTAGAAATAAGCCTCAGAATATATAGTAGGCACATTACAAGGGAAAACGATCTCATGTTCGCTGTATTCTCTCTTCACATTGGCTTGATCTGAGCAGAATTCTTTATCATTGTTGCATTAGGGCTGAAAAGACAGGAGTGGGTGAGATGTTTTTTTTCTGCTCGTCTTCTCCAGATCACAGTGTAATGTGCTAATGGATTCCACCGCAGCTCAGACGTCTGTGTGAGTGGGCAGGAACTCTGTTACTATAAATCCATTGCCTGCAAGCCTTTGATCTCCCAGCAGTGCATCAAACACTTCTGAATTACTCTGTCTTTTGTCTGTGCAGCTGTGTGGCATCAACAAGTCTCATTTAATATACACTTCCAGAAAATCATTTGAATGTCATACTGAAGCAGTAGAAGGCTACGTTTACACAACAGCAATAGCCAAATACAGAAAAAACAAAATGTCCTTGCGTTTATACAATGTTTTCGAAAGCTTTGCATTTATCCATGAAATACACAAAAATGATTTGACACTGTCAGCTTGTTAGTAAACAGATGATGATGGTGATGACATGTATGCGGCTGCTCAGCACGTTGCTGTGTATAAAGAGTTTTCCATGTAAGCCAATCCGCTTCTTAAGTCACTGTTATGGCCCAAAACCCAAAACTGGCTTAAATAACAACAACATTAAGGTTTGAGCTGAACATATGAAAAGACACAGACGCTTAAATTAACAAATTGACATTAATATTGTTAAATCAAAAGTTCAAAAGAGACAACAAAAATATGAACAAATCATGTAGACAGGTAGGGCAGCTAAACAAAACAGTTCCCTGACTATAATTGCTTGACAGGTCTATCTCCAGCAAAAGGAATAAAAACAGGTGAGTCTTCCGGGCCACTGCTTTCCCTCCAAAACTAAAAAAATAACAAAACATGACTATGAAAAGTAATATCCTCTACCTGCTACAAAAAACTACAAAGTATCAAAATAAACAAAGTACTTAACACATTATGAAAGTATCAAAAGATAACGAAAAAACAAAACATTGAAGAGAGCCATGCGATTGGTCCTGGCATGTGGGGAGCACCGCCAGCCAGACAGCCTGAGCGAAAGGTGAGAGACATTGCCGTCAGCCTTATACATGTGGAATCCCCAGTGTCGTCACCGGCGCCATCCTATCCTGGACAAGCCGCCAGAAAGCTCCACCTACTTAAACAAGCACACAACCATAGCAAATATTAAATAAATAAATAAACACTGACCCGCGTAACAGTCATGATATGTAGAAGAATTCAATTCACCTTTATTTGTATAGCGCTTTTACAATGTAGATTGTGTCAAAGCAGCTTCACATAGAAGGTTATAGTAAATTGAAAGTGTCAGTCCAGTTATTAGTGTTGGAGTTCAGTTCAGTTCAGTGTTGTTTAATATTCACTACTTAGAGTCCAAACACTGAAGAGTAATCTATCGATGCGCAGCTCTAGTTGCTACTATATACTATATACAGCTGAATAATGTTACTGAATACCGAATAGAAAACTGTTAAAATATCTTTTACATTTATGATATCTATTTAGCCATGTTACATACTACACAAATCTCTCGTCTTTCTTTATCCCAGAGATCAATGTTTAAATGATTTATATTAAAAAATGTTCATCCCTGTCTGGCCATCTCATATTAGGCACGGATATAAACATTACGATCATGGTTTTCAAAGGTACCACTGCACAATGTGAGCATATGCAACCATTTGTTAAGTATAGTCTGACCTGGAAATGTGGCATGTACAGTAACATAACAACACTGACACATGCACAATGTCAACATTTTTACACTACACACATACTGTAGTAATGCGTACAATATGTTTACACAAACACCAACACAGGTGGCATTTTCAAAAACTCCAACTTTGAATTCTGTTTTTAAATGTGTTTTCAGCTCTCAAAATGCCATTGTGTAAGTGATACAACCACATAAAGGTTTTTCGTTTTTGGCTAAACATTGTCATGTAAACAGCCCCTAAATATAAAAATGCAGTATCGCAGTTGCAGTTCAAAATGTCTGCTGTGAAATCTCTTCAAATGTAAAGTAAAACTCTGTAGCAGTTCAAATCTCAAAACAATAGATATCTAGCAAAAAATGTTTGCTTTATGTCTTTTTTTGTTTCACTTGATATGCCAAATTTGTTAACCTATAAGAACCCACTGTAATGCGGGTGTCGCAAACAATTGTGATTATCTGGAAAGGTCTTTTTTTAAAGCAGTATCCCTCATTTTCAACTCTGGAAGGCTGAAAGTGGCAAGTAAGTAACATCCAGGTTCAGTCACGTGAGAATGTGGCATTTTTTGTTATCATGGCAACATTTCCAAAATGGTGGACTGTTTGGTGAGCACACGTTCCAGTGTCAACAATTTTATAGATGCTTGTTTTTGTTACCAAAGATATGTTTAAACTCGTTCAACTATTCTAATGTTTTAATAACACATCCTAGATTACACGCACCATGATTTTGATACATTTCCTTAACAAACTGATATGAAACAAGTTATGAAGATAGAAAGGCAATATGTGCATTGTGCATAAAATGTCATTTTGTTGCAAAACAATGTAAATATACTATAGTTTGTCACACCTTGATTCATCTGAAAATGCTTTTACTATTTGACATAACTGACTTGAGTGACAGTAAAAATTGTTAAAAGAATTTAAAAATACCTTTTTTTGAATGTTTAGTTCTTCCAAGAGTCTAAAAAAAATAATATCATAATCTTTTAGCAAAAAGCTTCTTTAGGCTCATCAAAATCAAACTCTTATCAAAGTCTTACGGTTGTTCATAAGGAACTTCCATTTTTCAAGTGCCTCTGAGTCTTTCCTTTAATGAGGTTACTGAAGGAGCCATTGACTCAGTTTAGAGGTCTGGCATAATTTAGTTCCTCAGAGGACTGTCCTGTTTGACGGGGTGCCTGGAGGTTCTCCAGAGGGTTCAGCCATTCTGGTTGTTTGAGGAATGAATGCTTTAAAATGTATTTTCTATATAGAGTTTCTGAAGCACAGTAGAAGTAGGAACACATTTTTGCTTCTGTTGTGACAGTTTAAATGTCCTGATTTGGTCATTTTGTAAAACTTAGAGCTTCAGTGCAATTGATTTGATTAAATGCATGTTGACTTTTTTTAATTAAAGCGCTAGGTTTACAGTTATTTTTGTCTGAACCGCATTTGGTTCAACCGCATTTGTTATGGAGCTCATGGTTAACAGAAACTGACACTGTTTGTTCTTAGAAAATCAGTAATCAGTAATAAGAGAAATGACATGTAACAGTGCATGTTGTTGAGAGCTTTTACATTTTTAAATAGCTGTAATTGTCCAAAGGAATACTTTGAGCTCCATGTGCATCAAGCTCTATCTCAAATTGAAAAACAGACACAGTCTTTGTAATCCTCTGATAACAGAAGAGACAAAGCAGGCATTCTTTTCTTATGGAGATGAGTACATGAAGTGCCTCCAGTAAGATACTGTATAAAATTAAGTGTTTTTTAACAGATGGACTACTCTTGAAGAAAATGCATACAATCGAAGATATAACCACTGTGGTACACTACAAGAGGCAAGCATCAAAACACTAAAATGTAATAAAGCTAAAACAAAAAAATGTCCCATTATAATTGCATTACTTTGTTTTTTGTATTTTTCTGAAGATATGTGTTATTACATGTGTAATGTGTATATACCAAAGAATCATCTGTATGTTTTTTTTATTTTTTATTTATATATATTTACCAGAATTCACACTTGACTTAAGTTGCATCATTCAAAAAATTCCATTGCTGTAAGAAAAAAAAAACAAAAGATAAGTAACATTGGTGTATTGGTGTTTTTTTTTTGATTGAGTGTAAAAAATTGAGTCAAGGTTTTATTGACTTTGATTGTGGTATGATTTTGTCGTCTTTGTGTATTTCAGAAACTGCCAATCTACTATTATTGATTTCTTTGTCACCATTTGGATGGTAGAGTCAGAATTTGGCATAAATAATGTGAAATCATGGATCCATCTAGCCTTAAATCAATCGTTTAGGCTGCTGGTGGTGTGATGGTGTAGGAAAGATTTTCTAGGCACACTACGAGCATCATTTAAACACTATAGCCAACCTGTTTATTGCTGCTAACCATTCCTATCCCTTTATGACTACACTGTGCCCAACTCATGATGACAGCTTCCAACAGGATATTGTGCCATTTAACAAAGCTCAAATCATCTCAAATTGTTTCATGAACGAATGACCTCCACAGACATCAGATACCAGTCTAATAGAGCATCTTTTCTGGATCAGTAATTATTTTATAGGCAGCTTCTTTTAAGATTACAAAAGTGTTTCACAATGATGATAGAAGAACCATTTTGTTTTCTATAAAAACACACAAACACATGAAGTACCCTTGTTCCACTATAGAATCATTTTTTTTCACTCACCCGTTTTTAAAATGCATCTCTGGCTTTTTTCATTTTGGTTGGAGTACAACTGATCCCTTGACTGAGCCTGGTTTTCTCCCAAGGTTTGTTGTCCACATCCATCAGTTGGTGGAGTTTTGGTTCCCTGCCACTCTATCTTGCTTGGTTAGAGCTGGTGAAGTCATTCATATAAGGTGTTCTGAATTTACATTTGTTGTGTTTAAATCTAACTAGAACAACACTAGCATTTTACCACTTCTCTGCTGCCTTCCTGAAATGCTGAGTAAGTTCTGCAATCTGAAATATTGCTATGGCTTTTTTTGTTTTTTACTATTTTCTTTATCTATGTAAAGTTGCTTTAATGCAGTCTATATTGCAAAAGCTAGAAATAAAGCTCTATAACAGGGCTTCTCAAAGTCCAGACTCTGGTCTGGATCCAGATCGCGAGGGTATTCAATCCAGACCCAACTCATTTTATATTGCAAGACCAAGCATAAAGGATTCAAATAGTGGATTTCCTTCATTGATAAATGCATAAACCTTTTAAATCAACTGTCCTGCATGACTCTGTTGTCATGACATCTAGTGATCATACACGATTGCTCGCTCGATCACATGCAACTTTACATAGATAAAGAAAATCTTATAAAAAGCCATAGCAATTCTTCAGATTGTAGAACTCATTATTTCAGGAAGGCAGCAGAGTAATGGTAGAATGCTGGTGTTGTTCCAGTTAGATTAAAACACAATAAAATGTAAACCGAGCAGGGTTCTCAGTGTCTGCTTTAATGCACCTCAGCAAAGTGATCATTTGAATGGATGGAGATGTCTGTCTCACTAAAACTTGATGAATAGAATTGACAGTTCAAAGTTGAATGGACTCATAAGTGTGCATTTATTTTGCCACAAGCCAGCACAATGCCATTGTGCTTGATTTGTAATGAGACAATTGCAGTTATAAAGAGTGCAAATGTGAAACACCACTATATGAAACAAACACTGACATTTTGAATGGCAGTATCCACAAAATACAGGTATAAAGACCACAAAACTACAACACCTAAAGTTTTCATTACACACCTGTCCACACCTACCCCTCACAGTGGCGTCACTAGCTCCACTGAGTGCATTAGGTCTGACATTGCATCTCTGAGATATGCAGTCTCAGCTTGCGTCATCATGGCTGTATCCATATACTAGTGGTCTACCTTTTGTTTTGTTTTGTACACAAATGCACTTATATTAGTAGTTTTGCCACATTTTGCATTGTATTTAATGTGTTTTGAACGCAAATGCCACTTTATTTAAAGAAAAATAAATAGTGTTGATTTGTGATGCACGTTATGGATGTTTATTAAAAACAAGTTGAGCAGTATTAAATGTTCCGGACCTTTGACCTTAATACAAAATTCAGATTTGGACCTTTTAATGTAGACATTGAGAACCCCTGCTCTGTAGAAATAAACCTCTATAGAAATAAAGAGGACTTGACTTGACTATAAAGTACTTTTTGTGTAATGGAAAGTTCTATGGATGGATTAAAGCCTGCGTCAGCCGGAAGTTGAAGTACTTCCAAGTCAAACAGAATGTTGAGGCAGTGGTGGGGCTTTCTTTCTGAGCATTATTCTCTTCTATCACACTAATGGTTAATAGAGCATGGTTAAAAAAATTCCATATACTTTGTGTATATGACAATTTTCACAATGAATAACAATGTGCACTAGGAAAATGCACATTGAAAATTTGGTTTCACACAGACTTTAAATACTTTTAATTGAACCAGTAAAGGACCAGTACAGAGTTCTGAAGAGTATTTGTATATATTAATTTATTCTAATCATAGCCGTAAACTTCAAGGGGAAAAACAAACTAATAATTGCCTAAAATGCATTCATCAGCCTCTGATAAAGTTAGTCTCTGCATAAAATCTCTGTTTGTTTAATCTTTGTCCAACAAATTCATTTGAAAAATCCTTGTTTCTTATCTTATTGTGTTTCCTTTATGGTGACATTCTGTTTGTTCTGCTTTCAAAGCATCTCTGCTTTTAGCTGGACCACTGCAGTGGGACAAATGAAGGGCATCCACTGGTTTAGCAGAGCTTTGATCAGCTCTGTTTTCTTTTTCCACCCTTATAGACACACAGATACTATTTAGAAAAAAAAAATCTCATTTTGCATTTTGATCAATACCCACCAAGGCTGTTCTGTAATGTAGAGAATGAGAGAAATCAAGTGCATTTCATATATTGATTACTCTCTGAAATAATAGCTACAAAATGACAGAGGATTCCAAACACTGACTCTGTACTTCAAAGTGGCAGATGCAGCCAGAGATTGACTCTTCAATGCTGAATCATTATGTGTCAAACTCTATCGATTCAGACACATACTGCAAATCTCACTCCGCACTTCAATTCTCTGCCCAGGGGGCAAAACAGAAGGTGCGAAGGATCTCTCTCAGGATCACAAATGAACCATGTCAGATAAATGAAAAGCTGCAAATCTCTCCATCTCTGTGCTCCTCTCTCTTCTTTTTGAACAAGTGTGTATCATTCATTTGACATTCTTGTTTGGAGGAGACTCGTGAAGTATATCTTGACCCTTCAGAAGGTCTCTGCTTAACCCTAAGGTCACGTCCACCACTCCAATACATGATCCATGCATGTTTATTCAGCACAGCCCACGAGGACATCACTGTGTGTTCCTTCTGTTGAAGCTGGAATGGCTAAATGAATCCGTAAGCATGAGGAAAAACCAGATGAGTCGCTTCCATCTGATTGCAATCAGATACATGCTTGACCTCTGGCCTTGAGATGGACTCTCAGAAAATGAACTCCTCCTGTCTTCTCATACTGAAATACTGGGGCTGAACGATAAGTCGCATACAATTGTTGTGCGCATCTTTCTATAAAGCTGGCTCTGCAGTTAGCCGTGAAACTTCGTGAACCAGCACCTGTGTTCAGCTAAAGCAGCGTTTACTACACAGAGGCTGCATCCGAAACCACATCATACCATCCTATATAGTACGTTAAAAACAGTATGAAAGCCGAGTAGTATGTTCAAGTTCATAGTTTTAAAAAAAAATTGTATCCGAGAAGTACTCGGATGAGCTACTACTTCAGCAAGATTCTGCAGTGCATTGAGATTCTGATGGACACTATTGACCCTTTTCCACTGAGTGGTACAGTACGGTACGGTACGAATTGGTATGGGTCATTTTTATCAGGCTTGCATTTCCATTGGCAAAAGGTTACCAACGGTGGGCGCGGTGTACGACAAAGTTTCAGTCGATGTCATTCTCGCCTGAGGAAATGTCAAAGTAAAGCTGTACGGGTCGTTCACATATCAAATAAGAAGCACTTGTCACAAAACAGATGCTTTATACACATAAGTTTATTTATTAACTAACTTCAAGAGGATCACATGCTTATGATTGCTTGCAGCTGGTCCTGCATTATTCAATTTATGATTCACCAATCACACTATAAATACCCTAAGTTCCATATTACAGCCATCTTCGTTTTGAAGAATCTCCCCTTCCACCCGACTGTTGCCTCACAGCAAGAACATCACTGGTTCTAGTCCTTACCAAGCCAGTTGACTTTTCTGTGTCTCTTAACAGCAATCACTATCTGTTCATTACCTGAGCTCAAACTCCCCTCTCGCCTTGCAAACGGGAGGGAGCCTCGGGCACAGGGTATTCTGCTCTTCTGCTTGGCTTTGTGGCTGTTCATCAAGACGACGACAACGTTTGTTTGAGCTTGGGTCGAACATGGCTTGTTATTATATGTATTTATTATTATGGTGTAATGTCTCGGCTGTTTTTTTTTTTAAATGGCGGTTTCTTTGCTTTTGTTCTCCTGGCTTGTTGCGTGAACGAGTGATGTACCTCTGTAAACCAATAGCTTTCAGCTGCGTGTCTTGCTCCGCCTTTTGGAACCCTTTGCAAAGGGTATCCAAAAAGTGGTACGGTAGGTCCGCTTTTAGGTACCTTTTGACAGTGGAAACGGCCATAAAAGCATACCAAAACAAACCGTACCGTACCACGCCATATGCTATCCCATGAAGCCACACAAGAGAATGTATGAATGGGAGTGAAGCGACTCAACTGATGTGATGATGATAAATTGCGGATATTGTACATCCAAGTTCATTTATACTACTGACACTTATACTATATAGAACATACTTTTATAATGGTCGTGTGATGAATTAAAATGTAGTAGCTACTCGAGTAGTAGGGAATTTCAGACCCAGCCAGAGCCATAGTTTTATGTCAAACTACACAAAATATTGCATGCGATAGTTAAATCGGAAATAATCAGTCTGCAATATAGACAGCTGTTTGTGTAGCTTCTCATTGAACTATGGCCCTTTGTAGTAAAACGGTAAACCTAAAAGCATATGCAAAAATACCACATATAATGACGTTTTTACTCAAAAGTTACTTTATAGCTTCAGTCGAGTGTATAAAATAAGTCCTTCTGTGAAGTGATGTGTGTTCCTACACTGAAAAATGCATGCAGCATATTTCATAATAGCATTTATTGTTTATTGTCAGGAAAATTATAAGAAGAAGTTCTGGAATAGACCATATGTTGTGGTCGTGTTGATTAATCCCGTTGACTCAAATTAAAGCAGTTTAATCTTCTGTTTACCCTATGCTATAAAGATTTACCATAAACTTGCATTTCCTGGGTTTCTTTGGGGTATATTTGGTTGTTCTGTGTGACTTTTTAGAGAGAGAGAGAGAGAGAGAGCGCCCCCTGGCCTTCTGGAAGAGAGTTACTGCTTATCACGTCACCATACTTTTCTGAGCTGGTGTGCAAGACAAATGAGATTTTATGTCGATTTATCAATCAGCCCTATGAAATACCTATGAAATTGAATGAGCTCATCATTCAATCAATTGACTGTTTCTGATTATGATTCTGAATTTATTTACTTTTTGTAAATTTGTGTGAATGTATGAGTTTTTTTATATGAATGTGAGTTTTATATGAATTTCAGTAATATTATTGATTAATTACTTACTTTGTTTACCTAACAAGGTGTTTTAATTGGATTTGACAAATATTAACAAATATTAAAGCTTTTTTTATTCCAAGTGTTAATTGTTTTTGTTACTATACTCAAAATCATTCTGCATACATGCACAGATTTTGTATGAAATTCTAGGCAGAAAAGAGAAACATTGTTCACAGATTCTGTCTGGCCCTTATGGGACATGTTTCATTTTTTGGGAACACTTTACAGTAAGGTTTCAGTTAACTGTAGTTTGCTGTATTGGTTAATATGGTAATAATTTGGTATTATTTGAATTAATAATGGTAAACCAAGGTTTTATTAGTTTTCATTTGTGATGTATTTTCTAACAATGCATTGATTACTATATTTATTCATCTTTGTTAGAGTAGTTAATTAAATTAGTTGTTTGTTTGTTGTTAGTTCATGGTGCGTCACAGTGCGTTAACTACTGTTTGCAGGCATGAGTTTGGACGTCAATAATGTGTTGAACTGTTGAACCATTAATGTGTTGTTAATGCTGAACTATTATTAATAAAGGTTGTACATGTATTTTTCTGTATTGGTTCATGACATGTTACTAAATACATCATCAAACATTAACGAAAAAAAAACTTATTGTAAACGGTGACCATTAACATGAACAAAAATAATTTGCATGAATTTATTGTTCTCACGTAATGCAAATTTTCAAAGTTTGCTAATCTATTATAAAACTGCATGTATACGTTTTTTTTATGTAATTGAATGTAACTGATCAGAACAGTTAACCAGCTGTATTTTCTTGCACTAATATTAACCAATGTGACTTTATTATCAAGTCTTAAGTTGTTAATATATAAATGAAAGGTTTGAAAAGTTTGTGCGCACTGCTTTTGATAACACTCACACTTTCTTTCACCTTCCTTTTATGCATTTATTGGATTCATTTTATTGTTTTATATAACAACAACATTATTGTTTGCATAATTGGTTTTATAACAAAAGAGGCAGATTTAAGATGAAATACTCTGGTGTTTGTTTGTTTTTAATGAAAACATTTTTCATCTCATATTTAATACCACAAAAACAATATTGTTTGTGATTTTGCTTTGATTAATTAAACTCAATGGGAGGTTATGAAATGAAACAATGAACGCAATAATCGTGTGCTGATTTAATACAAACATCAAGTTTGTTTTGTTTTTAATACAAAGCATTCTTACTTGTGAGATTTTGCTTCGATTAATTAATCATGTGCTTGTGTTTGATTCATTTAAAAAGAAGTTTTAAAAATATTGCAATATTTCTGTGGTTAATTCATAAAAACACTTTACAATAAGGTTCATTAGTTAATGCATTTACTAACATGAACTAATCATGAACAGCACTTGAACAGCATTTATTAACCATAATTGAACATTTACTAATGCATTATGTTATGTTGTATTATATTGCTCTATTTTATTTTACTCTATTTTATTTTTTATCTATTTTATTTTAATCTATTTTATTTTACTCAATTTTATTTTTAATCATTTTTATATTTTAATCTATTTTATTTTAATATATTTTATTTTTTATCTATTTTATTTTATTTTATTATATGTTATTTTAGTCTATTTTATTATAATCTATTTTATTTTAATCTGTTTTATTATATATTTTTGTTTACACAATTGTTTTGCTCTTTTTTTAATTTACCCTGTTTTAATTTACTCTATTTTCCTTTACTCTAACATAGGCTTTAAGATGACACTTTACACATTTCTGTGGTTATTCAACAAAAACATTGTGACAGATTTGACTTTTGGCTGACATTTCTACCACAACATAAGTTATTAAAATACCACTACTGCTATAACTGTCGGCAGTGATGTCATCAAACAGTCTCGAGGCTGTGTCCTGAAAACTGACACAAGTTGCTGTACCTGTTAAATAATGCCAGTAAACCACTGCTGTTGACTGATCATTTGGAGCAGAGTTTCCTCTCCTGTGGCCACATTCATGCCCACGTTCAGCCTGTTTTCCTCTGCGTTCACCCCTGACGTTCTCTTGTCTTTCTCCTTACTGACAGAGTTCATCAGCACAATGTCTTACTCCTGGGCAATCCAGATGGGATGGGGATGGAATGCGCTGATCTGCACCTCAGCTTGTGATAATTGAAGCGACAGCAGCGCCTCGGGGATGTTGCTTGACAGCTGCATAGTTGCAAGAGGGATGTAAATTGCCTTTGAACATGGCAGGCGGAGCGTCATTTGCACAGGTCAGCCCTGATGCCAAGAGCCTCTTACCTTTTCTTCCTCAGTGGGTTAGTGGTTTTAATTAACCCCCTGGCACCCTTTACACCCCAAACACATTGGCAGGCACACTTTACAGACATGCTGTCTCCAACAATGATGCTCGCAGACAACAGATCATTGAGGGAAGGTACTGTGAAACTTACAAGCTGCTGTTGAAGGAAAGTAAATAAATTTTTTAAAAAGTACAGTTTTTTAACAAAAAGATGCTAACAGCACTGGTATTTTAGTGGATAGTATGTTTTTACAGTAACTGTAACAGTTTACAGTAATTTTTACAGGACAGTTCGTTCATTCAGAAGTTTGGCATCAGATTTTTTTTTATAGCATATTTTTTTCATCAGCGATTCATTAAAGGGGACATATTATGTCCCTTGTTACAAGATGTAAAACAAAAGCTACAAATGCCCATGGCTATTTCTCAATTTCAAGAATGCAGAGAACGGACTCGTGTTCTTGTGGAGACCGGTCTTGACAGGTCACATCGCAAGAACGAACTCGGGAGACCGCGAGGACAGAGAACGCGTCCTGTGAGGAATGAGATGCTGCGTTCTTCCTGATGGTCACATGACCCTCGCGCGTCTTTAACCTAAACTTATTTAAACATTACAGCATTTATTCAGCGATTTATTGTTTTTCCCCGTTTCACAATATATGTTATGAATAAAGACTTAAGTAATATACGCTGCACATCACAAATAAAACAAATTTTAATATTAATTTCAACAAATAAGCACCCTTAATGTGTTTATGTCTTTATTAAGATTTTCATGGTAATGTTTACTTTCACCGTCTCATTTAAGGAAACTCCTGAGATAAATCAGTGATATCTCTGAACTTTAATAATAAATCTATATAAAATGCTGCGCTTCCCACCTCCAGTCGCAATGACTTCTGGGACTTCTAGAGCGAGTTTGGTGCTCAAGTCTGCATCGGTGCGTCCTCGATATCAAGAACACATCCGGGAACTTTCACGCGTCCTCCGATCTTGCGGTCTTGAGTATTGGAACTGAACTTCGGCGGATGATGATACATAACATAACACGAGGACGCAAGACCGCTGAAGAACGCATATTGAGAAACAGCCTATATATGTCAGCATAGTGGCAGATTCAAAATCAGACTAACGTCTAATGCTAATTAGGGAGAGAGTGTCACTAATAGGCAGGGCTTTTTCTCTTTGATGACATGTAAAAATAGAAAATGTCAATTAAAGTGTTTCTTCTGCAGACTCTTTTTATGGAGTTTGATTATAAAATATACAAATAATGGTTATTTTTTTTTACCACTAGAAACTGGTTATACTCACTGAATTTCCACACAACTGTGTTTAAACAACCCATAAATGTGATTTTTGCATAAAAGGTTCCATTTAAATCGATCAAAAATGGAGAAAATTTATGAGTTCACAACAGATTCAAATTTTAAAATGTAGTTCCTTTGAACTTTGTTATTCAAGAATCATGAAAAGTATTTCATAGTTTCCATTAAAATATAAAGCAGCACAGATTTTCAATATTTATAATAACAATAAACGGTTCTTAAGCACATACTATACAGTTGAAAGCAAAATTAGTAGCATTCCTGTGAAATTGTTAGTCTTTTTCAAACATTTCACAATTAATGTTCAATGAAACTGTTTTTTTACACATTTTTAGCATAATAATTTTAATTATAGTTGTTAATTATTTAATAGCCAGATTTGTTTGAATGTTTCAATAATATTTTACTGTATTTTCCAAGATATTAGTATTTAATATAAAGCGCAATTTAGAGGCTTAAGTAGGTTAATTAGTTTAACGAGGTTAGATAGTTTAGCAAGGCAGGTTATTGTACAAGGGTGGTTTATTCCAAAATATATAAATATAATTATATCCAAAAAAAACTTATAATTGTAGTAATGACCTTAAAACTGCTTTTATTCCAACTAAAAGAGATATAACTCTTTCTCCAGAAGAAATATATATATATATATATATATATACTGTATATATATA
>CAIGQQ010026964.1:15672784-15695676 GCA_903798035.1 Danio albolineatus | reverse complement strand
CATTTGTTGACAGATTTTTTTTTGTCATTATGCCAAATGCATTTTTTTTAAATCCATTTGTTAGTTAAGTTAAAGGTGCAGTAGGTCATTGTTTTCAGAATTTTTTTTGTTGTGCTGGTTGAAAGTCTCTTCATAGTCCAATAATAATAATTAAAGTAAATTATCTATATGTGTTTATATGTATTTTTATATTCTGGGTAAGCCATAAGACTTAAAAATGTTCATTCAATTAAAATTTGTTGGTGGAAACTATAACAATAAATTGGATGAAGCCACACCCTCCAACAATAACACAGTGGATAGAAAAACTTGAATCCATATATAGAATGGAATATATGACTGCCCAACTTCAATTGAAATTGGATATCTTTAAAAAAAGATGGTCACCTGTTATTATGTATCTGAACAGGACATAGTATTTCTGGCTCCTTTGAAATTAAAACTGGTGTATGTTTTTTTTTTCTTTTTTTTTTCTTTTTCTCTCTGTTTTTATTTACGTCTAGTGTTACTTGTTTTTACAATGCATAAAAATAAAGTAAAAAAAATAATAATAATTTGTCGGTGGATAATTACCATAATTCTGATAAGTAGCACAAACTGTCTGTCAACAAATGTAGATTTGTACATCTGCGCACCCCTATTCACGCAGACAGATCTGCCATTTGTGTGTACGTACATGTGAGAGAGTGGTAGCAGTAAAGGCAAATGCTGAATCAAAACATTTAAAAATCCTGAATCAATATTGGAGTTACTTTTGCACTCTGGAGGAAGGATAACACCATGGCTGAAGTTTTTCTTTTAGACAGGTACTGTTGTGTTTTAAAGTATTTTAGTCACGCAAAGCTTATGTACAGAGATTTTGCTTTTGCTTATGTACAGTAGATTTTGTTCTTTTACCAATGGGTTATATGCACGGAAGTGTTGTTCAGCCACTGAAATCTTACAGCAAAAGATTTATGTGACTATTTTCTATTTCATAAGGTAGCTTTTACAGCATTAATAATTTTGAAATTTAGTTTAGTTTAATTTAGTTTACCAACAAATCATACATAAATAGCGCTATTCCACCTAGCCTGCTTTACTGAGTTGAAGTTGCTTTTATATTCACATTGGTTCATTTTTGAACAATGACAACCTGTGACGCGCTCCCTATATTGTTCACCATGCTACTCTGAAAATTCCCTCTGAAGTAGCATGTAAGTATGGCTTAGTAAGAAGTGTATATATAATTCCTGCTCCCGCCGGCCAAACACCATAGTTGCTTTAGGGCAAAGCACGTGAGAGAGTGAGACCAGCGGTTCTTGCATGCATGAAATATTACACATTATGACAAGTTTTGCTTGCTTGCTACACAACTGAAAAACTAGATATAATACAGTTCATTGTTTTAAATTGTAGTATTATAGAGTATTATAAAGTTTTCTAGCTGGCAAACAAACAAGATCTAGTCTGTTGTCTACTGTCATCTTAAAGGTGCGCCTTTGTGATTTCAGGAGGCATGGCTTTGGACGGCATGGGAGGGACTGTGTTTTCAAAGCTATTATGCTAACAGTTAGAATTTTGGCAGATCATCTACTGCACCTTTACATTTGATTATTCAAATACCAAAAAAAGTTTACAGAAAGTAATGTTTACAAAATATATGTTTCAATGAAAATGGTGACTTTGACTATAGCTCACATTTAAAAAGTTTAAATTAATGCAATACTTGTATGAGAAAATGCTAATATTTTGTCAGAGAATGCAAAGTTTCTCCAGGCAGCCCGATGCTTTGGTAAAAATGCAAATGTTTATAGAAAGAATGCAGAGTTTCTATGGGGACCGCAGTATTTTTGTGAGAATGCAAATGTTTTATGAGAGTTTCTCGGGGGATCCAATATTTTGGTGAGTGAATACAAAAAGTCTTTTTCCCTCATCATCCACAACAAGAAGTTCTCAACAAATTATTTGAAGGGTAAACAAGCGTTAGGTCATACACCCATTCCCCTGTAAATTGTGCCTCAACAGCAAACATCTGCTGAGTGTCAGCAGGCTTTACTTGCATTTTACACTTATGCTGTGGTTTTCTAAAGTTAGAATGTGTTATAACAGACAGGTGTGACCGCTCTGCGCTACATTGCCACCTGTGGGGCTGTACTTGTGCAAGTCTCATCACATTGAATGACAGGGTATAATTAAAAACTGCTCTGAGAGCTTCTCAGGAGGGGCAGACTCTTCAAATGAGCTCAGGAAGGCCAACTGAATGTAAAAGAGTCCTCCTCCCAAAGCAGACAGGTGCGACTAATGCTGAAAATGCATTCGCTTGTCTGCCTGCTAGTCATTTTTAAAAATATGGTTCCAGGGTGCATGTGATGTTCACTTAAAACCAAAAAATGTACTTAAGAAAAGTGGAGCATTTCCACGCCGTTTCAATTTCCCATCATTTCAGCTTTTCTTTTCACAGTTGTCAATATACAGATGGGAAAATTTTCCCATGAAAGTATTAGGTCTATATTGCTTTTAGGCTGTTCAAAATAACTGGAAAACTGTGCTGCATTGTCAGCACTATTGCTCTCGGATGCCGTTCAGGGAGATGTTTAGATTGTAGGATTTTGGGACGTTCCCATATAGGCTGCATTAACATATAGATTAAATGCTTTCATTTTTAATATCTTTTTATCTTTTCATTTTCTTGCCTCAGAATTGCATGAGCTAATGTTTGATAATATGCTTTGATTTATAATACATAGAATAAAAATGACAACCAAAGAGATTGTATGTTTAGGTTGTACCTTTTATTGCAGGCACCTTTGATTTTAAATGCGTCAGCAGAAACTACCTCAACAAGCACTCTTATATCATAAATTGACGTCAAGGCATAGTAGAACTCAACAACCTCTTTAAGCATAAATATATATTTCAAGTGTAGTGTCACCTAGAGGAATTACAACATTTCAAACTCTCTTTGCAACCCTATCACATTAAAAAGAGATATTGCAAACATTATTCTTATTTCTACAATAATTAACTACGATCCATGTGGCTTGATTGTAAAGAGCAAAAGATTGGGCTGTGTTTACTTGTTGAGATGAAACCTGAATATTCTGTCAGATTCCTCTATCTTGTAACAGCACCATGAGCACATGTACTGTAAACACTTGACCAGACTGAAACTAGAACATTGTGCACATGTGCATTGATGTAGAACTGGTGAAATCATGCACGGAATGAGCTGCCTTGTTTCGTTTGGGGGGCAATGATAAATATGGACTCTTTGCAGTGGCACAAGGCTTTATATGCCTGCTGTCTCTCAAAACAGATAAACATTGAATCTGCCTTTTAAAAGAAGAGGAGCAGAAGGATATATATTCATGTAGTGTATGCATGTTTACTTGCTTAGAAGCTTCTGACATATAAAGCACATGACTTACTTTATTTTTATTCAGTTACTATTATTTATGTAAGCACTTTGTTTAGATTTATCAAAATTAATGATTTTAATCAGACTAAAGCTTATGGCTCAGTGCACACATAGTTAGAAAATTGTATCAGAATATCATTATTATTCATTTAAAAATAAATACGGCTTCAAGTGGTCAATCACATTTCAAAAATCTCAAAACTTTCAACCCTAAAAAAAAAATTCAGATTGCATTCGTTATTTTTTTGTTGTTTTCTGCATCCATAGAAAGCATAAGAGAGGGGTTTTGACAATTTAAAGCCATCGTCCAAGTGAAAGCCAAATTCACAAAGGCTGTCACATGGAGCACAAAGCACTTTTTTGACAAACAAAGTGTGTAATATGAAGACACTGTGGTGGATGGTTGAGAACCACTGTTGTTGGTTACTGTTTGCTGGTTGCCTGGCATGCACCTTTCCTGTTGGCAAGTGTACATGATCTACAGCCAGTTTCTGTTCATAGAAATGTGTGTTGTGTGGCTGCAGTATAGCAAGCAAAATATCAATATGTCACTGATTTCAATTGAATTTCAGTATAATCCAGCATAGTTGGTGAACTCATCTTCTTCTAAGTGCAATGTTTTGGATGGACACAATATTTGCTCTTTTTTTGTTTTTTAACAAGAGATAGGAATACAAAAACATCAGTACTTGATTTGTTTTGCAATTTTTTAGCCGCAGATTAATGCAAGGTTTGTGTATTTGACGAATTTTTGGATACAAATACAAAAAACATAGCAAAACAAATACACCGATTTTGAGTTCCAGTGTTCTTAAACTAAAAAGTGTCTTTGTAAAAATTACAAGTGAACGTCATATACTCATTGTTGTGGTGTATTATGGGAATGAAGGAGTTCACTTCATAGTCTGCTATAGTTTCAAATTACTGTCCATTTAAATAACCCTCTGTTTAAGCGTATAGAGGTCCATTTCAGACACAGCCAAGGTTTTCAGACTGATTAGAAATGTCCAGCTAAGTGTGTTTTAACTGTATTCAGATGAAAGTTGGCCCTCTAGGAATAGGTTTGGATAATAGGTTTGGTATTTTTGCATGAGATAAACCCATGAATGACATAGCAAAAACTTGGGTTTAGAAAGTGTTACTGTACCTAAAAACCTTACAAACTTTGATAAACTAGAGATTTCGAGTTGCAGTGTCAAAAGAGGCAACACATATCCTGGCATTGACAATATAAACATGAATGGATCAGGTATAAGCAGCCAAAATGAATGCTTAAATGCAAAGTTGACAGATTTCAATTCACAAATTTCCTGGGGGGTTCCTGGGAGAAATTGCTATTGAGGTGCATGCAAATGCTAAGAGGAACTCTCTGCAGGTATTCTATCACATATATTCCTTTGGATCTGCCCTCAGGCATGGGTTGTTGGACTGCAGTAATGCTGCCTAATTAGTGAAGGAAATAAAGGAATCAGATTGATCAGGACTTTTGCTATGTTGCCAAAAAAACAGCCACAGGCTTGAAGTGACACTAAAAGTCCATCTGCTGCTTTTGTGCAGTGTATGTGTGTCCGTATAATTTTCTAAATGTCTGAGCTTTTGCCTGTGGGGAGGAAATAAAGAAAAAACCTTCCCAAGAGGAGATGGAGTGTGAAATTCCCAGTAATTCAATTTCAAAAGTGAGGGATACCTTTCTTCTTAAGAATATCTGTCATGTCCCCATGAACCCCAGAGATTTCCGAATCATTGGTTGGTTCTGTTTTAGCCTTCCATCTAAAACATGGTATTACAGTCGCTCTCAAAGATTGAGTGTTTTAGAAAATCTGTTTTGGCCATGTGACCAGGAAAGGATCAAAGTGCTCTGACTAACGTGACTTGAAATCGTAACATACTCCAGTGGTTTGGCCGGTGAGCACAGTGAGAAGTTCAGATACTCATAATCCTGTCTTGGTTTCACTCTCATCCTCTCTTTATCGCCCTCCGTCGTGATTTAAGACATTGACCGCTGAGGTACAGTATGGAGCCGTCCTTTCATGCTCCGTAGGCCGACTTAACAAGGTCATTTAGCACTGAAAAGTCTATTTAAATGTAAAACACAACACATAATGGAAATGCATTGGCTGCTTGCATGGCTTTTCTGTTCATGAGGATTGCTATAAATTGTCTCTGGCCAGCAGAAACAACGACACCTGCTGATTGGGTTTTAACAACAATAAATGACACAGATTAGATCCCTAAATTACAAGTAATCGCTGTCACCACACAAAGGACTTTTTGAGTTAGACAGATCAATACAGAGCATAGGATGCTTGTTGAAGTATATCAATAATTCTTTGAGGTGGAAAACGGAAGAAAAAAGCAGAGAACTGTCACTTTTAATATTATTTGTGATTTGCCATACAGTATGGGATGAGGCTGCTGGAGTTAAGTTTGCATTCAGATCGGCTGTACATTTATAGTCAATATGATGTGGAAATAAATTATTATTCAGAGGCAGCTTTTTATTTTGGGAGCGCTTCTATTGTTTGAATGTCAGGAATAATAGATTTAAGATGTTATACTTATTGCTATGTCCCTGTTGGTTCTTCTCATACTTGAATGTCCTTCATACTGCAAAAAATGAACTCAAGTGTATTTCTTAAACCTTTATAGAAGCACTTTTGTGTCCCAGTGGAGATTTTTTATTAAAATTTATAAAGCTACCATAAGCTTTCTACTTTTTTACATACGGTCACAAAAATGAGAGCAGTTTTGATTTCTTTAGTTTTTTTATTGCTTTGTTTTTGGTTTTATTGCTTTACTTTACTTTAAACTTCATTGTCCATTTTGCTTGGCACAGAAAGAAAATTTGTCTTTAACACTGGATTTAAAACAACAATTACATACATACAACAATCACACAATAACAACATTCATCAAGACAACAACATACAGTAAGTAAAAACTTACTGCACATCATTCTTGACAACAATCTCATTCATTTTCAAACAGTGATTCAATTTAAGACAACAACTGCAATTGGGATAAATTACTTTTTATAAACATTTCTTCTGGCTTCAGGAATTTTAAACCAAAAATTCTAAACGCAATTGCTGTTTTTTCCATCAAGAAACCAAATAGAATCTGCAGTGAATGTTGTTTTAAATTCATCCCAGGCTTCAATCTTAAAATATAGAGTATCATCATAAAATAATAGTGTTTATAAATATATTACAACTTGTTTAAAAGTGAAATAACCACAAATCAATATTTAAGATGTTATTGATACAGTTGTTCAAAATAACTATTTATAGTTGCAACATGATTTCCACCAACATTTTTAGCACTGATATTTGTTTTTTTGTAGTATGTTGTAGTAGTTAAACTAATTAAATGAAATAGTTTGATTGTGTTTTCAGGATGTTGGATATTCTACATTCCCAAGGTCAACAGTAACTCAAGAAATGCCTACAGCACATACAGTAAGACGAATTTCAACAAACTGTTTTCTAGTTTGTGTCTAATTGTTGGTATTTATAATTCTAGACATGAGCGTGTGTTTTACATAAAATGACACATTATTTCTCTCAGTGTCCGAAGTGATCTTAGTAGTTTGTACAGAATCTTTGCTCTGTCACAGAGCTGTGTGATTAATTTCTAAAGATCACAACCTCAGTTCAAACACCCATGCAGTCTTATTGATAAATGACAGACATTCGGTTGTTCATTAAACTTGTGATAAGTATGATCATAATGGTCATTCATATATGTGTTTGTGCTGGTACTGACACATATGCTAATGAAAACAGCTTCTGTTTTCAGTCTTATCAACAATACAGAGCTGTTATTTCTGTGTCACAAAAATGTTTATTACTTGAACTTAATATAACCCTATTACTTGATGTACTGTAAGTTTATAGTTCGGATATAAAAACTGATGTCTCTAGTAGTGATCAAAACAATTGTTGGTCCCACCTTATATTAAATGGCCCTAAGCTAATATGTACTTACACTGAAATTATTCATTTATTACAATGGACTTACTGTGTACATACAAGTTTTTACATTGTACTGTACTTATGTTTTATTAAATACCTGCATGTAAATACATCTATAATTTTTGTTATCACATTTATAATAATTACACTATTGACAACTGTGGACCACTTGCACATTAACTTAATGTGCACACAAACTTGTCTTTAACTCTACCCGCATCCAACCTCAAGACCATTAAAAGAGTTCTGCAATACATTACATTATTTACATTGTATTGTATTTTGCTGTAAGTACATAGTAGTTAAACTGGGACCATTTTTTTTTCAATGGAAAAACTTTATTATATCTTTGTCAATATGTAACTAAAACCAGTATCTGTCTTATTTATTTATTATTTTATTTAAGTTTCACAAAGGTTCATTCATCCAGTAAGTCTCATTAATAGACTGCAGTAGTATTTTAGAACCTTTTGTAAAATACATTTATTTTGATTAGTTTGCTTAGAATCAGGACTTTCATTTTATCTGTAACTGGCCAGTTGAACTTTTGTCTATAGGTTATTATTTAAAACCAATAACTTAACATTTTCTTGGAGTAAAATAAAAACCAATTTAACCAAAGAGTTCTTGAAAAGAAAGGTTAAGGGTTAAACAACAAAAGCAAATTGTCATTCACAGTTTATCCAGAATTTTGTAGTCTTTTTCAACCCAGGCTCATTCTGATTACACACCCCTATATACGTTTCTGGAGAATGCTAAATATGTCTCAGGAGCTACATTTTTTGCAGTTTTTGTTTTCGCAAATACACCAGAGGGTGCCGTGTACGCTTTTTCAGATCTCAGGCCAGTCGTCTGACTGACTTACCGACTGACCAACCAACCAATTTGCCCCCACCCACACTAACCCCAACCAATAGTGTTTAAAAAACACTGATTGACCCACCCACCCCCTTCCCTAAACCAAACTGCAGTGTTTTAAAAAGTAATTCAGAAAAAGAAACACCCTCATATGATTTTTATCATGTTTTCTGATTTACCACATTCTCACACCGTTATTTACTTGTTTATTTTATTTTTTAGCTATTGTTTTTGTCTTACCTACTCGAACCATGTTGTTGCGGTCAACTCCGCTCTGCATCCCAAGTCCGCCAATCTAAGCATTGAACTACAGGACCAACTGGGAACAGCTGGTAAGCGAGAACAGGAACGACATCATACCATCCTTTAGCGTTCGTTTTAAGGATGAAATGCAGCAAAATGTAGATATTATAATTCACGATCTCCAGAAATGTAAATAGGGCTATGTTTTCAGAATGAGCCTATGTTGCTTTAAATACGATCATTTAAAAGCCAATAAACACAGCATAATCAAGTCTTAAAACTTCTTTCGACTGACCATCTTTGTAACTGTATGTAAACACTGAGTCATTTATCTGTCCTTAGTCTGCCAAGACACAGCTAGTTGGTTAAATCATTGCACACTACTGTTTGAAGGAAACCGTAAAGAAAACACTGTTATCTGTCGAGGCTGTCAAGGGCTGCAGCAGACCACCCTAGAGAGACAGACTGAAGCCTCAGACACCGCTGCGATCCCACCGATAAGAGGATGTCATTTCCTAACTACTCAGTGTTTTTGACAATCGCCAAATAACAAAGTAAGTTAAGGTCATCCAAGGGTTACAGCAGCAGCCAAACTATTAAAAATTCAAAGCAGCCTGTGTCAAGATAACAGTGTTAGTCATTATCCCTCATCCTTTTCCATTCACTTCTTCTTCTTATACCTAATAGGTTTATTTAAGTAGATAGGGGGAAAGCTGCACAATATATACAATCTGCAATAAATATCAAATCCATACTACTTGGGTTTGAGAAATTGTTTGAAATCATGTTAGATATGCAAATGGCTTTTCACACTTTATTGGATTTTGTTTCGATGGTGATTGAATCTATTGAACAAAGTCTATGCTGTATCTAATCCAACCCATAATTTAATGCTTTGTTTTTTCCCCAAAAAGAGATACGTACACCCTCGGGGCAGCACAAACCAGTCACCATCCCAAACAATTTCCGAAATAACTGCTGACTGGTTGAAGAACACAATTTCACAGCTCATTACATCACTACATACAGCTTTATAAGTTAAATCTAAGATGCCTTACTTAATACATATCCTGCTCTCTCTCAAGGATACATAAATATGAATTACTGAGTTCAATGTTTTTTGTTTTTTGTTTTTTTAATAAAATTAGCTTTAATTGATGAATTCATTCACAGCTTAATCAGTTTACTGATTATAGCTAGAGTCATGTGTAATCTTAATATCATTTTTATTCATACAATAAGCAATGAAATTCTATATTTTGTTTCAGATAGTCAGTCAAATCTTCTGTGTGTTCGAGTTCAGAGGATCAAAACTCACCAGTTCACTTATATGTCAAGTTTCAATGATATAATTTTAATATAAAAGTTTTCTATAGGCACAATCCCAAAACCTGAGGCAAATCTGTGCTCATTCATTTGAGTGATGATCGCATAGTGTTAAATTATCAATGACATGATTTGAGGTTTTGACTTCCACCTGCTGTTTATATGCAATGTCAATGGTCTAAAGTGGTCAGTCATTTGGCAAAGCCTATAGAATATTGATTTACAGTCTACAGCATTAACACTAAAGCGTTTTAGTTTTAAAATGATTTAGTCTAGAAGGAAAACACTTCTCGTCCAGACTGGCATTTTTACTGCATTTTAGCTGTGGCTGCTTTTGGATAGCTACTTCATGAAGCTTTAACTTTTTTTAAGCATTTTTTATGTGTTGTAGAGAATTCTGTGTTTCTGAAACTAATGAAGTCAGCAGAAGTCAGTGATTTATTATTTAGCCTGACATGTTTACTGTTCCTAATTATTGTAAATCTTTCCTAAAATGAAATATATTATGTATGTGGGGAACAAATTTAATTGTTTTTTACTTAGACATTTAAAAAGAGCATTTTTTATCCAAGGTTATTATATCGTCAGAATCTTATACCGGCCCATGGAAGTGTAACAAAGGGAAGTTTTACAAACTAATCTCGAGAGGAGCATGTGACTGCGGCAGGCCTCTCATCAGTAATCAGCAATAATCCAATCAGATTGATTCAAGCCTACAATGAAAATAGACCGATTTTGCCATACTACCTCATTATGTAAGAATCTCCGCTTCCACTACTTCTCCTCCTTTTCCTCTCTTTACCAGGGGGAGCTCTTGAGACCTACTGTACCTGATCTCGGACCCCCTTATATGCTTATCGAGCCCTGGGCTCAATTATATCCGAGCTCAGGGTTCTCTCCCGGGACAGTATGCCAAACCTGCTAATAGTGTCAAGCATATCTGAGTAACTCTTGAAACATTTTAATTTTAAAATGAAAAAGCACCAATGTAAACAGCACCTGAATACGCAATTGTTGCACTGCTGTAATGCAATCAAACTGCATTAATTCCAAGTTTTAATGTAAATGAAAGCACATACAATAATGCGCTGTCTGACTATTTCTGTAAACACTCATGTGGGTGGTATTTCAGAAAAGTGTCAGAAAACTTCAGTCATACAGGTTGGACATACAGGTTGCACAAACTTATATAGTCATACAGTCATACAGGTCCAATATTTGTCAAAATCAGCAAGACTAATTTATAAAGTACACACACCAGGTGAAAATTATGTTTATTTTTAAAAACATGTTTCTATAGAGCTACATAAGAATGTCTGGGGGGTGATTATGTCAACACAATCTCATGTGTCTACAGTAGTGGCTAATTTTTACGAATTTGTCCAATCTTATTCGTACAGTTTAGTACAATTTCCTTATCCCACAATGACGATTGGGTTTAGGGGCGGGGTTGGGTGCCATACCTCCTTTTTTAAAATCGTACATTTTTGAAAGACTGAAATTTTTACGAAATAGCCGCCAAACCTACAAAACGTAAAATAGTTACATTTACTTGTGAGATCAGGCTGATTATGCACACTTTATGAAATGTTCAAGGATCATCACAGTCTTTTTACTGAATCTGGATCAGATATAACAGAATTCGTTTGTGTTTTGTGAAACATCAGCTATAAAAAAGATAAGTGGTATTAACCGTGTCCTGGAACATATCTTCATTTTTACTGCAAACAGCAAAGAATTATATGATATTACATTGTTATTGCGACAGTATCTAGTAAATAAATTCTGTATAGCACAGACTTAAGAGAGGAACTTTTGAAGTAAGGTAAAAAATGTCAAATTAATCAGCACAGTCTGTTATGCATCTCTACTGGGAAGGATTTGACTGACAGAACTTCCTACATAATTATTGGGGGATTTGAAAGTAACCTTGTTTCAGATAACAAATTACTGCAGTGCAGGAACTAGTGGAACTACAGTGCAGGCAGTTTATTTTAAAAGCCTTTGAGCTTCCAACTACCTGCCAGTTATAAATGCATTTGAAGGATCTCATTATAATTCAGCGGAGGACAGATCTGGGCTATGTGTCAGTCAAGTCATGTAAACTGTATACATCTAAATTCCTGTTGCTGGAAACGCCTCCCTAACATGGAGAGCGAAGACCTGCGGGAATGCAGCTTAGGTGGGTAACTCAAGCTCAGTCTGAAGTAGCCAAGCAGCTGTGAAGCTTGACAAAACCAGCTGTTATGCTGTCTGTAGAATTATTTGGCTGTGCTGTATTTTCTACAGGCAACCTGCACATTTATCTCAGCATGACTTTTTACTCTTTGAATTTCCCAAGCATTTGAACTCAGGTCTAATAGGAGCTGTACAGAATTTCAGCTATATGCAATACACTTCAGAGTCTCTAGGGACCTTTACTACACACTGCATCAGCACATTTGATGGGGTATTAAAGCTCTGCATAAAGCACACACTGAAGAGTCTCTAGGGGGAAGGTTTTTTTTTTTCTTGAAGTAGTCCTTCACTATACAGTACACTAAATCACCATGAGACACATTCAGGGAGTTATTATTTATATCATCGGCGGCTATGTTAGACGAGACTCATCAAGCATGCTAACAGAGTCCAGTCTGTTCTATTTCATGATTTTAGTTGTCTTATGCTTTCAAGATTGAGGCAATAAACCACCATTAGTGCTAAAGTCTAGATGGCAATGTGTTGAATGGACTCTTTTACAAAGAGACCCATGAGAGAAAGAACACAGAGTCCATTTCCTAAGAGAACAAGAAAAAAAATAATAAAATACATGAACTCTGCTGGCAAGCTGTAACTTCAGTTATTTGCCTTGACAGCTACTTTACACTGTTGCAGCTTTTTGGTCCTCTGAGATATCTATCATTTATCTACTGTAGCACATGGGAACAAAGTGTTGTTATTAACTCTTTCCCACCATGTTCTCTTTGTTTTTTAAGAGTTGCCAGTCACCGCCAGAATTTTGGATGTTAAAAAAATGTTCAAAAAACCAACGACCTTCAAAATAATTTCTGTTATAACTACAGTATATGAATAACGTACAATATTTTATTAAAATACACAACTGAACCTCTACTTATAAATCAAAAAAAGTTCTGTCTTTATATGTTAATGTTTTATCACCATTTAAATGCAGAAAGGTTTCATTTTATTTACAGAGGAAAATTTTACATACACTCACCGGACACTTTATTAGGTACACCGCACTAGTACCAAGTTAGACCCCCTTTTGCCTTCAGAACTGTCTTAATCCTTCGGGGCATAGATTCAACAAGGTACTGGACAATTTCTCAGTTTGGTCCGTATTGACATGATAGCATCACACAGTGGCTGTTGATTTGTCGGCTGCACATCCAAGATGCGAATTTCCCGTTACACCACATCCCAAAGGTGCTCTAATGGAATGAGATCTGGTGACTGTGGAGGCTATTTGAGTACAGTGAACTCATTGTCATGTTCAAGAAACCAGTCAGAGATGATTAACGCTGTATGACATGGCACCTTATCCTGCTGCAAGTAGCCAACAGAAGATGTGTACACTGTGGTCATGAAGGAATGGACATTGTCAGCAACAATACTCAGGTAGGCTGTGGTGTTGACACAATGCTCAATTGGTACTGATGGGCACAAAGTGTGCCAAGAAAATATCCCTCACACCATTATACCACCACTGCCAACCTGAACCATTGATACCAAGGCAGTATGAATCCATACTTTCATGTTGTTGATGCCAAATTCTGGCCCTACCATCCGAATGTTGCGGAACAAGTGGTTATTTGAATTACTGTTGCCTTTCTGTCAGCTCAAACCAGTCTGGTCATTCTCCTCTGACCTTTGGCATCAACAAGGCATTTGTGCCCACAGAACTGCTGCTCTCTGGATATTTTCTCTTTTTCGGACAATTCTCTGTAAATCCTACAGATGGTTGTGCGTGAAAATCCCTGTAAACAATCAGTTTCTGAAATACTCAGACCAGCCCGTCTGGCACCAACAATCATGCCACTTTCAAGGTCACTTAAATCACAGTTCTTCCCCTGTCTTCCCCTGCTCTGTTTAAACTGCAGCATATCACCTTGACCATGTCAACATGCCTAAATGCATGGAGTTGCTGCCACGTGATTGGCTGATTAGAAATTTGCGTTAACGAGCAGTTGGACAGGTATACCTAATAAAGTGGCCAATGAGTGTATATATCACACATTATATAGATATATTTACTAACACACACAGATATATACACATCTAACTTTGTACAAATTGACAGGGGTGGATCATTCCACTGTCATCTTATTCTATTTTCATGTAAAAAAAAAACAAAAAAAACAACAACAACAAAAAAGTAAAACATTAAGTACAACACTCAGGTATAGTCTAGAGAGATCCCTTTATACTGGTTTTATGCATATCTAATACAATAAATATATCTAAACTCACGCACGCTGCTCATTATTGCCTTGGAATCTGCCTAAAATAATCTTAAATGCTGCTACTATATGTTTGGAGCAGCACAAGTGTTCACTTAGCCTCAATAACACAGCACAGGAGCACATCCTCTCCTCATCAGCTCTCATTTTCATGACATGCAGTTTGCAAATCAAAAGCTCTTAAGGAAAAAAATAGATTTGCACAATGATGGTGCAGGCAGTCGTCATGGTTACAGACTGCATATAAAAAGTAATGTGGGAGACCTCACTGGTAGTTTTGCTGTGTGGGTTGAGACAACGCTTCCGTGAAGCAATCAGATGTGGAAGCTCTACATCGGGTCTGTGGCCTCCTCACCTCAGTGTTCATGGCTACTGAAGCAGGAGACACTCAGTTAGAGTCTAGAGTCAATACAAACTGCACGGCCAAGTGAAGAGCACACTGAACCTATCAAAGCATGTAAGTTTTATATCAAGTAGGCCAAGATTGAGCGAGTATGGGTGTGCAATAAACATATACGCAAAAAAATATTATTTGTTTCTTGCTCATAATACTTATTTAAAATGAGCTGAACAACACAATTCTTGAGATTTCGTTGGGACAACTTAATTGTTTTTTGTTTAATCTACTTAAAATTGGTAAAAACTAATAAGTTAACTTAATTCCTTTATGTTGTCCCAACACAAATCGATTCGTTTCAATGAAATTCATTTTGTTTTTTTTTAATACAGCTTTATAATAGTATTTCGGTGTTTCTGAATCATTCTTATAATTTTCTGCTACATCTCAGTTGCAGAATGGAGATTTTGTGCCTTACAAGGCCACTAAATCTATAGGCCTATGTAAATGTACAGTGTAAAGAATGTTTTGTTGTTTCAACTTTAAAAAGTAAGTGTTCATGCTGCCTTAAAATTTTAAGTTAACGTCACTAAACAGTGAAGTTAACTTACTGTAAGTCTTAACTAGGGTTGAAGTTGACAGGACTCGACAATATTGGTGTAATGGATGTGGTCTACATTTAGTTAACTTAAATAGATATGCCCTAATCATGAATGATGCTGATAAAACTTTATAATTCAAGTGTAATGGACATGGTTTAAGTTTAGTTAAATTAAATATTGAAGTTGTCTCTCATGCACACACACCACTCAAGCACTAGGTATCTGAGAAGATTTCTAGTAGGTGTCTGAGAAGAACCTCAGAGAAATGCACCGCAACATTACAATGAGCAGTGAAAAAAAAAAATCTAATAAAAACAGACTGGTACACACACTCACACACTTGATTTTTGTTAAATATTTAACATAAAATACACCTTCAAAACATCCAAACTGATCCCAAACCCACTTAAAACCTTGTTTTACCAGCACAATCAAATTCTTAACCTGCAGAAAGACATTCATTGTCATTACAAAACGCATTCAAAAACAGTTTTAAAGTGGAATTATTTAATTAAAAAAATATTTGTTTTCATTTGCACATATTTGTACCATTTAAAGCTCAAATGTTTGAAGCAGTTAACTAGTATATATGAGTTTTTATCTAATAAGTTCAGCCAAGTAACCTTTGATATTGACCTTATTCCTCTCCGCCCACTTTTATTACTTCGCTCTTCCGCATTTTGTCATCCAACTTCCGGTACGCTGACACAGTACATCAGATGACTGTTTCGGAGAGTCATTACATAGTATATATAGTTGGCTGTAATTTTAGAAAAATGGCATATAATGCAGTAAATGTTTTGAGATGGGAGTACGGTGAAACCTCCTTGCAATGATCAGATGGTCTCATATTGCCCCATCCATCGTTACTGTTAATGTGGGTAGACAATATGAGCCAGAGGTAACTTACTGGGATATTTTAATTACTATGTCCTGTCACAAGGAGTAGATGGAGCATTTATGAAGACTTATAAAAGTACGGAGGCCTACCAAAATTTACATAGTGCGAAATTTGGTCGTGTTCTATTACACAGTGAGGGGGATTTCGCCTTTTTAAAAGCACCCCAGCCAGTCAAGCAGTCCATGCCACTCAGCGTGGGTGCTACTTAGTAAGCAGGGATCAGTGGAGGCTACAAGATGTTCGTGCATCGCTGGTTTAGGAAGGTCCTGTAGTCACGCAGCCTTTATATTATGGAAGGCAAGTAAATATATAGATAATAAATAGTAATATCTTGTAAGATCTGTGTTAAGTAAGCCATAAATGTAAATATGCTAACGTATTTGTGTTATAATACACAGCTGCTGACTCGGCTACCATCGGCAGACTACGTATCTGGTCGAATCTCTTAATTTGTGAGGTATTAAGCTTATTATTTAATGCAGAAATGCACCTGTTTTTGCGATTGTTGTAGAACTTCCAATTCAGTCGCCTATGGGAGAAATGACTAGGAATAATAAACGGCAGAAAATGGTCAAACTACTCGCTCTACAAACAAGTGTTTGCATGACTACACAGACAAGATAGAATAATATCATAGGAAAACATCAGTTTGCAACATCAAGCAGCAAAACGAGCTGTTTTTAATGTCTAAAAATAGATTGTAGTGAATGAGACCGGAAGTCTCGAGACAAAAAGACTCAAATGGCTGCGCCCGCTCATACGTGGAGAATAAGGTCAATACTGTAGCATTCAATCCAGAGAAGTTAACTTAAAATATTAAGTCGTGATAACTAATTTTTACAGTAGATATTCAAATGCAGTACACTATTTGAGTATATCATCAATAATAACTGTAATTTTTTTGAATTTGTTCAATACATTGGTTAAGTTTATTTGTAAAGTAAATTAAAGTAATAATTTAAATGACGTTAAAATTAAATTCCTAGATGTAACATGTAAAAGTAATATAAAAAAAAAAAGAATTCTAAATAAAATATTTGGCTATGATTATTCATCTTAAACACCGCATTTAGTCAAAGTAACCATTTAATTTGCATTTGAGGAAAACAAACCAAGTCCATTTTACTTGTGCTTTTCCCAATGCACAAAGTAGGCCTACGGTATCAGTGCGCCATTTTTACCTCCACGATTCTTTCAACAAAAGCAAAGAATGGCTTTTGTATAACACAAAGCATCTAGGTTTTATATCAAGTAGGCCAGGTGTTTTGCATGGCGGTATGAATGAGTATGTGTGTTGCGATACACATGTAAGAGCCCCAAATCATTTCCAGAATAGTCTCTCCTGGGGTAAGCAGATGCGCTTCACTTTAATGAAATTACACGCAGAATTAGAGCTTGGATCAAGAAGCTTCGGCTGAGAGCGGGGGCTCGGGCCCCCCAGCATCCTCTGGAAGCAACGGATTACTGCTCAGGAGAGACTGGGAATCTCCGTGGCGCTTTTTTTATCAGCTGGAGAGAGCTAAAGAAAGCTGGAATGGGAAGCCTTATGATGTTGAAGTCCCATTGAAGGCTGAGACGCATGAATATTCATTTCAGGAGCTGCTCTCGCCTCCTTCATATGACATTGCTCTCATGTTATCTCTTGACTTTTTTTACCCTCCATTTCCTCTTTGCCAGTTTGTAGAATGTCTTATCCTGCTTTTCCCAGGCTTCCCGTGTGATGTTTAGTGAAGTGTTTGCTACAGTACGTCTTGTGTTTGTGCAGGAGGAAAGTGGTTTCTAAAAATGTTCTGATTGCACTCGTTTTTTTTTTCTTGAGATGTGAAAGTCAACTTCTAAACATTGGATTGGCCTTTCACAAGTCCTCCTTGGTGGTTTGTACTTCGGAAGTCATTACTATGATGTGTGTTCAAGTGATTTTTGTTGAAAAAAAAAAAAACTGCAATGGGTACACTCACTGGAGGCTTTTAGTGTGAGTGTTAACAAAAAAACTAAAAGTAATCAGTGTGTGTTAGGTGTGGAATTGATGGAATTGGTGAATTCAGAGCTCCCGCAGAGAATGATGGGATCTCACAAAGTGGTTAAATGAGCATTACGCTCGATCATTGTTCATCAAAAATACATTTGATGGATAAATTGCAGTAATGGCATTCCTATTACAACCTTAACATTAGTTCTGATCAATACTAGTATTCATTGAAAAGAAATGAAGAGTTCAAATGCAAAAACCTCTAAGTGGCATCTGAAATTTTCTTCTAAAATGAGCATTTTTTCGTGTGCAGCTTCAGTAAATCCACTTTGATGTGAAAGAATATGTTCTTTTCATCACTTCTAAAAAGAAATTACTGAACATAAGCTGAGAAAAACTAATTTTAGAAGAATTTCACATACTTAGAGGTTTTTGTATCTGAGTTCTTAAAATATCTTAATATCAAGCCTTTTATCTATTACAACTATTTATATTTTTCTATTTATGCCAGCCTGATCTCACAATTAATGGTAACTATTTTACCGTTTTGTCCATTTAGTGCCTAATACGCTAAAGCGAGTTCAGTCATACAATTTTTAAATAGAGGCGTGACACTTAAGCCCACCCCTAAACCCAGCCGTCATTGGGGGATAAGCAAATTATACTAAATTGTATAAAAAAGATCGTACAAATTCACCCACTAAATCAAGAAGTTATGAATTGCTGTGAGATTGTGTTGGGTTTGCTTTTTATTCAAACTCTTGGAGACTTTATAGCTCATAATGACATCTACACTCTAAAAAAAAAGGTGCTAAATAGCACCAAAACTGGTTCTTTGGTCGTTATGAGGGGGGAACCTTTTTTGGTACTATACAGCGCCTTAAAAAAATAGGTGCTATATAGTTCTTTTGTCAAATGGTGCTATATAGCACCTATATTTTAAGGTGCTCATAATGTTACTTTACCCTTTCCGCAAATAAAACCGACATAAGAGTTATGAGAATTAGCTATAAGAACAAGTGCTTACCAGTAGTAGTGGTGCTATATAGCACTTTAAACCCCCCAAAGAACCACTGAAAAACCTTTATAGTGCTTTAAAGGTTCTTTACACAGTAAAAGTGCTATATAGCACCCTGACCACCTTAAAGAACCACTGAAGAACCTTTATGGTGCTTTAAAGGTTCTTTACACAGTAAAAGTGCTAAATAGCACCTCAACCACCGTAAAGAACTACTGAAGAACCACTGAAGAACCTTTTTTTTTAAGAGTGTATAATGCTCATAAGACATAACAATACTTCATGTGACAATTTGCTGTTAATCTTTGCAGCAAAATTCTGCCTTAAAATTGGCAAAAGATTCAGATGAAATGCAAGAGCTGTAAAACCACACTACACCCATCCAGTAAACCTGAGCTTCTCTAGGTTCTATTAGCTGCATCAAGTTTCGAACACTCTTCATAAACAGTACATGAAATGTTTAAAAGAGGGGTGCCCAAACTTTTTCTTATCAAGAGCCAAAAAACAAACTTGATTAAGGCTAGTGGGCCGAAGGTAAATATAGTTGACATGGATAATTTAAAAATGACCAGAAAACATTGCTTTATATTAACTGATACATTAATTTTTACATTGTATAATGAACTTATTACAGTAAAAACAAAACGATCTCATTTATAACAGAATTACTCTAGTTTTTTCTTTGATTTGCTGCCTAGTCCTCTAGCTCTAGGCAGCAAATCAAAGAAAAAACTAGAGTAATTCTGTTATAAATGAGATCGTTTTGTTTTCACTGTCAAGCGACAGTATTTACATTTTAAAAATCGGATTCATTTACATTTAATTGAAGCATTTCATTTCAGTTAGCTTTTTTGTAGCTCAGCAATAAAACAAAAGAGGTTACGTAAAAAAAAAAGTTATGTCAAATTAGAAATGATGATCTTGGTGTTAAAGGCATTCACTCACTCACTGTCCTCTTAGATGGGATGGTGGGCCAAATCAAATATTACAATGGGCCAACTTTGGCCCGCGGGCCCTACTTTGGGTATCTCTGGTTTAAATTATACTGATGGTAATAGCATTCCCAACCTTTCACGATCAATACTACTCCCTACATTTTACAAATGAGGTTACCTTCACACTAAGGTTACACATACATGTTTGCTGTGTTATTATTTGTACCACAAAACAACCAGTTTAAATGTAATGTTTGGTCCCTATGTGAAACAATTATTCTTGTTGAATTCTTGCTCCTTTTTAATAGCATGATATCTAGGTTGATTTACAAATGACATTTTTAAGTCACATATGTATTTTTATGAGTGATTACAGTTTAATATAATTTTATGGCTTAAATTTTCATCCCTGTTGCTATCTAAAATGTAAAAATAATCAATATACAGTATAAATGTATCGATGTATAAATGTATGTATTGATATATAATATGCATCGATGTATAAATGTATGTATCGATATATAATATGCATCGATGTATAAATGTATGTATCGATATATATTATGCATTGATGTATCAATGGAATGATGTGGTCCACTGTTTGTACCACATAGAACCACTTATAGCTTTGTGGTAATATACTGTCGTTTACATTTTTTTTTTCCCACAGACGGTCATATGTTTCCCTGTGACCTTATGACCTTATTTTCTCACATTTCTCACACTCACGATCACATTCAGTTTCAGAGTCTGGACTGATTCACATTAGCTTACAATGTAATGGAGGGTTTCTCACTGCAGCGAGATTGTTTTCATAGGTTAACATTTCTGAAGCATTCCTTGAAAGCAGCTTGCTTGTTTGACAAATGAAACATAGAAATAGCTGACAAAATATTTGCATCAGCACAAAAAAGTCTGATCCTTTACAAGCCTCGAGAAGATTACTGCAAATTTATTTCTCACAGTATCTTCATAAATGCATCACAAACTGATTTTTTACATGCCTAGCTCCAGCTTTAATTATAAAACTCATCTGCTATCTTGCTAGTCTTAAGTGATAAAACTTGTTTATCTGTCAAAGCCATACGAAATACATTTTTAAAAAAAACAGTATTTCACACTACTCTAGCTCTTCATCTCTGGTCTGTTATCAGGATCGTGGGATATTTTCTCATTATTAGCCTTGAGAGGAAGCAAAACTTGTGGTTTATTTTGCAGCTCTTATTGACCCGTAGTTAAGCTCCTCAGGGAAAAGAAGCTAAATCTTAGATGGCCTAGTTTAAAGGTGCCCTATCCTCTGTATCACAAGCCATAGATACATTGATCCGATTGGCTGCATTTCATCACTGTGCCCACATTTTCTTCCCATACACATGGTAAGAAAAAAAAATAAAAGACTGAGTGAGGCAGTGCCAATAAAACCAACATGTGAACGATTATCCTGCTGGTCAGTGCAATGCAAACAGACTCTGGTGAGAAACTCCATTACTGATAATGGTCTGTGTTTGTGCCGGCTGTTGAAGAATCAGCATGGCTAATTGACCTTGCTGAGTCCCAGCAGGCAATGGGCTCCGTGTCAGCAGAGCAGGGAAAGACATTATCTGATTTCACACAGTTTGATGCGCTCAATGACACGCAGAATGACTGTTGCTCCTGTGAAATCATACGACAAATATTCACAGAACAAGAGCAAGAGGAATACCTACCCAAAAATATGGTTGCAACTAAAGATTATTTTAAAAATAGTAGAATTATTTGATTGTTTGCTAGTAGGGGCCTCCGCTGCATAAAACATGCCAGAGTAAATGGCTGTTCATTACGCATGGCAACCCCTGACAAAGATAGTAAGTGATCAACCCTTTTCACATTTCTGAGTTCCTCAATAGCGGAAGTCATAATAGTTGGGTAAACTTTGAGCACACTGAATGGGAGCACTCTGAATTTTTTTTCGTACAATATTAATTTTTCTTACAGTATTAGTATTATTATTACAGTATTGCTATTATTATTACAGTATTTCTACAGTAGATTCTAAAATAATAAAAAGAAAAAGTTGGTGTTATCAAGACTTTCAAAAAAAGGAAAAACAAAAAGTGTGAGACACCAACTAGAAAAGAGAACAACTTAAAATGTACTGTCCAGTCCACAGACACTATGTTCGAAATATCTTTTACAGTCTATGATTTTTTTTTATTTTGAAAAATCTAAATATTAAAAAAAACTTTAAAGGGCACCTTTGATGAAAAATCTACTTTTTAAGCTGTTTGGACAGTCATATGTGTAGTTATAGTGTATAGACGGTCATTTTGGGGTGATATAAACACACCCAGTCCTTTTTTTTTTCAATTTAACAGCATAAAAACGGTGGACCAATTGGAGCGGTTTTGAGACAGGCCGCAACTTGACGTAGAAGTGCGGTCCCCCCGCCCACCGAATCGATTGACAGCTGCGTATTAACATGTCTCCGTAGTAACGTGTATAATCATATCAACAAGACAGGATGTGCGCAAAACAACCGGGAATAAAAGGTCTGTTCAGTTCGGGAAGGCCATTAATCATCATCGAATGTGATCTAGAGTGAGTTTCACAAGTTTAACACGTGTTTAAAACAGTGCATGTTTGTAATGAACTACAGCCATTTACTTCAGCTTTACTTCATCACCACAGCCGCGTGTCAGCAAAAAATACGCTTCAATCTCGGTTTGTTGACATTAAATCAGGTTTATTTAGTACATTAACATACAGATATCCATACAGCAGTGGAGATTAAACCCTTATCCTTTCACATTTGCTTGCAAATCAGTGCGAAGCTCAACGCGCGCTGTGTGTGTGTGTGTGTGTGTGTGTGTGTGTGTGTGTGTGTGTGTGT
>CAIGQQ010026964.1:15658486-15672774 GCA_903798035.1 Danio albolineatus | reverse complement strand
GTGTGTGTGTGTGTGTGTGTGTGTGTGTGTGTGTGTGTGTGTGTGTGCGTGCGCGTGCGTGCGTGCGCGCGCGCGCGTGCGAACGAACGAACTCTGTTACTGCATTGAGTGTGTCTCATCGTTGCAACTCCTTAACAAACACATTAAACAGTCTTTGGTAAAGTTCTTACTGTTGTATTTCTCAAACGTAGTGAGATCTGCTTCTTTCAGATCTGTTCCTGTTGTGTCTGTGTGTCTGACGCAGCCGAGGGCGGAGATTGAGGCACGCTGACGGGAACGGTGGGCGGGGAGGACTATTCTTAAAGGGCTAGCGCCAAAAACCGCAAAAATTTGTTTAGGGCTATAATGGAAGGACTTTAAACAGCTATAATTAATAATCTGATGGGTATTTTGAGCTGAAAATTTACAGACAAATTCTGCTGACACAAAAGACTTATATTAAATATAAAAAAAGGGGTCATGTATGTGCCCTTTAAAGGATTTAAGATACTGATGACCGTTAAACACGTCATAAAAGTCTTGTGAAAAGGGTCCATTATTGAGATAAATGGTCACGCTTTATTTTGATGGTCCGTTTGTTGAATTTAAGTTACATTGCAGCTAATACTCATTAGATTATAAGTAGACTGTTAGGTTGGGGTTAGGGTTGGGGTTAGGGGTAGGGTTAGTGTAAGTTGACATGTACATATCACACAACAGATGTTAAGCAGACAGTCTACTAATACTCAAATGGACCATCAAAATAAAGTGTTACCAGATAAATTTCCAAATATTGTTAATTATTTAAGTTTAACCTGTATTAATTATTTTTCATCTGTGCATATGCTGACTTCTAAATTATCTGCAGTTTGAAGGGTATGAAAACAAATGAAGAGTTTGATTGCAAAACGCGATAAACAACATTTTTTGACATTTAGATTTTATGATTGGAAATCACTGTTCAGATGTTCCCTTATCTATGTGTGAATTGCTGCCATTAACACAATTTAAGAATGAACATTTTAGGCCTACTACAAAATGTATTTTTTCACAAAACGTGATATCCGCCAGACCAGTTTCTTTACAAAGTGCGATATAACATTATATAGCATATAATATTATAGAACAGTTATATGCACGAGCGCAGCATCCCCTGGGAGGAGAGTCACCGCCGGCGAAGTGCTCTGATTTTGCTCATTGATTTAACGATAATATCAAAACAAAAAACATATGTTTTTAAAAAGAGGATTTACTAGGCTACTAAAATTAACTAAAAATGTTAGCCATTTAATTGTTTATACTGTAGGCGAGCTGTCAGTCACAGGCTACGTCCGTCTGTCAGTCAGAGAATCAAAGCTTCAGAGTCGTGCAAACCTCATGGATTTTAATGACGGATTGGAGCCTGTCATTGCAGCTGCATAATAATAATGATAATAATAATAATAATAATAATAATAATAATAATAATAATAATAATAATAATAATAATAATAATAATAATAATAACATTATTATTATTATTACAGTGAAATAAGTCATTAAATATGACGGGACGAGGCAAGGTTGTATCCGCGGACTCAATGCAACAGGAACTGTGCCATCACGGCTCCGCCTGCTCTGATCATACAGGTTTGGTTTTCAGCAGCGGTGTGGAAGGAGCCTCCACTCTTTCTGTAACAAGCTACAAGTCGTTTATCTAACTAACTTAATCTTACTTATCTATATTATAACTAATCACAATTATTCTTAAGCTGTTTAAGAAAGGTTGAAACAATAAACATCCTGCAATTAGTTTGCTCTGACAGCTCAGCCAGTACGTTGTTATCTGACCTTTTCATTCAGGGACTGCCCTGGATTACTAGCACACGCCATAGGCACATTATATCTGTTGTGGCATTATGTTTTTGAATATTATAAATATTTACGATCTATTGATAAATTATTGTTAATTTTCCCACTGATGATCTAAAAGATTTCTTCAAATGCCACAGTGAAGCCTGCTTAAAGCCATTGGTGCCCCAGCAAAAAAAAAAAAAAAAAAAAAGTTATGTTATATTGTGTACGTTCTGGCCAAAACTAGCTAACTAACTAACTCAGAATCTTGTTAATAATAATCAATCCTTGTATATACTGTTCCATATAGTTTTTATTAATTTTAATCAATTTAGGATGTTTGACAATGTTAAGATAAATATGTTGCATTTTGGCATGCTTTTTGACTTATTTATGAACTATTTATGGACATAAAATTCAATAAAAAATATTCTGGATTGTGTCCCTGGCCTTCACTGAGCTCAAGTAATAGTTTAACGTACAGAAATTGTGAATAAACTTGACTGTTGATGTCTTCAATAATAATGTCAAATAACCAACATTTCTCAAAATGGATATATCTCGTTTTGCAACGAAACTCTTCAAATATAGTGAATGCGTGTATGAAGGCTTTGTACATTTATTCAGTCTGACATCACGCATCACCATTTCAAGGCCTAAACTGAGGGTATCTCTATCAGAAACCAAAAGCAAACAGCAAATGCAGTACGAATATACACTCACGCTGCTGCTGTAGACTGCTAAAAATCATGATCCTAAATCTATATCACTATAATGAAATCTCAGATGACCAGACAGTGATTTGTCTTTAATGAATCTTTAAACTATTAGTGTCTCGAATGCTTGGAGACTATAGTGTACACCGTGACATTTTAAATGCTTAGCTTAAATGTGTGATATGAATGAATAGTGCTCATAAACAGCTGTTGGGGATAATGGAGGCTTGGACCTGGAAACAGTAATCTTTACATCATGACTTAACAAGCAGTTTCTATTCAAAGCAGCCTTCAGTTCAGCCTTCTATTAGGACAAGAAAAAAAATGTAATGCTGCGCACTGCTGGGAAGGAAGCCAAAGGCCATATTTTTGAATGGATGTCAATGGAGGAGATTCTTCAATACACTGAAAAACGGCTTATCATTTAATGAACTGACAACTTATCGGCTGATCTTCAACATGTCTACCATTAAACATTAGTTTTGGATTTATCTGTTTTTAGAGTTTAGATAGAAAAATGAAGCTTTTCACATGAAGTTTGCGAGAGATAGGTTTCAATTAACAGCATTAACTCCTTCATTTCTTTGCTATCCTAAAGAACACTGATATCAAGGACATTATGTGATTGGTTATCAAGGGACATGTTATCCAAGTTGGATGTTATGCTTTTCCCAGTAGTAAAGCTGTGTAAACTGTAGCAGGGTGGAGTGAAAAGGCAAACACGAGTTGCTTTTGAACACACCCCCGAAGGGTTTTTATTTACAAAAGTGAGGAGTGTGGGTGCGCTGGTGCCTTCAGTGCTCGTCCTTTTCGTCCCGGTGATAGGTGCTCCAGATGGTGGGTGGTGGGTGAAAGTATCGTCCTAGTGGGTCCTTTTAGTGCAGAGGTGAGTATGCCGATCGCTGCTAGATCACTCCGTACTTTCTAGAGAAGGAGAGAGAGAGAGGTGTTAGCCTTAGCATACCGGAGAGGTTTCTCAGTTGTCTAGTCCACACGCTGGCTCTTTATGCGCCTCTCTCCTATTGGGAGCATGTGTCAGCGATCGGCGTAATTGGGTGCAGGTGGCGTCCGTGCGCTGCTCCCAGGATGACGCTGATGTCTCATTGGGCGACCCGCCGCAAACCTTATATCTCTCAATACTAAGAGCATCCCTGTGTCTGTACGTAATATAATGTGTATTTATATAGCGCATTTATCATGTATGGCCATACACCCAAAGTGCTTCACAATTACTGTATGAGGAGGGGTCCTCTCAACACCACCACTAGAAAAACAGCACCAGTGCGCTCACCACACACCAGCTATTGGTGGAGGGGAGTGACAGTGATAGAGCAAATTCAGTGGATGGGAGACCGTGATGGGTAAGGGCACATGGAGGGAATTTGGCCTGGAGACTGGGGTTACATCCCTACTCTTTACTCTAAGAGCCATGAGATTTTTAATGACTACAGAGAGTCAGGACCTCGGTTTAACATCTCATCCGTAAGACTGAATCTTTCTACTACCATACTAAATGCACAAAAACCAATACTTGGGATGAGTATGGATGTCTGAGTTTATACTCATCATAAAACAGTGTTAGAACCCGAACAAACTACTACTTTCAATGAGATTCTTGTGTGTATTTGATGGATGCTATTATCCCTTGAGGAAATACTTCAGAAGTTGGTGGATAATGTGACAGTTACAACATGGCAGATGTACAGTAGCACATCTAATTTTAGTTCAAAATAGTCTACTACTTTATATAGAAAAACGATTTCTGACATAATGTGTGAAACAGATTCACCAGCTGTCAGGGCCAGCCAGTATGCCAAATAAAAATAAACTTTTTTGCGTTTAAAACTGGCAAATATTTACTGTGCACAGTGGAGATGACAATCACTAGAATCTCCACACTGTACAAATGATTAGTTGCTGATGCTATGTTGGGATGCAGCCGATATCGACTCGGTCACGTAAAAGCAGCAGTTGCTGTCAAGGAATACCTCCTTTTCTCCAAAAGCTCATTCAAACTACCTGTCACGTTCAGTTGCACTGCTAGTGCTAAATTGCTTACAGTTATTACTGATTAGAAGCATGTCTGATAAAAAAAAGACCCAAATGTGATAGGCTCCACATTCTCCAGGGTGAATTGAGACTTTGCTTTTTAAAGGAAAAGTTTCAGGTTACAGCAGATTGTACTCACTTTATTAAGTAAAGTCAACTGTTGCTTTTAAGACAATGGGTTTACTCCCTTTTAAAGTAATTAATCACTTTTTCAGAGCACAATTTGATATTATCATACTTTTGTCATGATACATATTATTATAATTTTTAAATATGTTACAATATTCTGCTAAATAGTGAAATGTATCTTTGAGCCATTGGGATCTGAATCTTTTTCCAACTTCAATTAATCTCCAAAGCAAAACTTTGGCAAAATACATTAATTAAATCAATTTGTTTCTGTTTTAAGTAAACAGAAACGTTTCCGTTTGTTCACTTTTATTTTACACTTTATATTAAGTGGACAGTTCCTCTGGATTTACCATGTAAGTACACTGGTATCACAAGGTGAAACCTTCTAATGCAGCATTAGTTCTGCCATACAGTGTTCACAAGTACATGATCTACAAACAGGTGTGGGAGTGGGAAAACATCTGCAAGTACATATTGTTGTTACACAATGCACTTACATAAATCTTGTTACAGATGTGTACTTTCCTAGTGTTGTTACCAATGTCCTGTTACACATTTGTACTTACAAATACTATTCTGTGGGTCGTTACATTATACATATATCATGATGCTATGGAGTATCTGTATTTTCCCTAACTCCTACTGCAGTGTTGAGACATGATAAATCAATATTCACAAATTCATTGTCAATAATTTTCATTGTCAGTAAGTTGTTGCAAATGTATCCACAAAATGTTTAAACTGCAGTACAGTATAGCTTTCAAACATAGAAAGTCTCCAGCACTTAGCAATGACAGTTATATCCAGAAATCAGCATTTTTTCCCCCCTGCACTTTTAATCCTTCTACACATTGGACTTCTGGGAGCTTTTATTACTCCCAGTACTCTGTGCTTTTCCTTGAAAGGTGTAAATTGATCTGTTGCCTTCAGGATTTGAGGTGAGAGTGATTGAAAGAACTGCAGATGAGTCACTTTCCAGATATAGCAGAGCAGTCTGTTCTCTGTATCTTTTTTTCCGATGGAAAGAAGATGTCATTTCGAGACAAAAAACACTGTTTTGGTTGCGCGTCTATCATTTTCTCCGTAAATCCAGTGAAATAAGGCGATTAAATATGCTACTGGCTCGGCACACTCCAATGTGCACTTTATATACCGTCAATATTTCAGCACATTCACCTTGAGGACAGATGATTTAGCATTTTAATGAACCTATTTTGCTGTTCCTTTTGTATTGAGAAAATGCACAACATCAATAGTGAGGAACAACACAAGACATTTACACTATAACAAACTGATTAAGTACACAGATGAAAATGGAATGTGAGCTGAATTAATAGAATAGCTCGTATTAGTTGTAAGTGTTTATTTTTGCAAAGTAGGCTGTAAAATGTAAAAGAGAATGACTTGGCCTAATGGAATCTCTCATGCTTGACATGATGTTGCAGTCCTAATTTAATCAATCTGGTTGCAAAAAATACTAAATGGATTTTTTTGGGGATGAATTCCTTTATATATTCAGCTTCCACAGATGGTGGATAACTGATGCTATGTTGGGATGCAGCCGATATCGACTCGGTCATGTAAAAGCAGCAGTTGCTGTCAAGGAATACCTCCTTTTCTCCAAAAGCTCATTCAAACTACCTGTCACGTTCAGTTGCACTGCTAGTGCTAAATTGCTTACAGTTATTACTGATAAGAAGCATGTCTGATAAAAAAAAGACCCAAATGTGATAGGCTCCACATTCTCCAGGGTGAATTGATGATTACTGAAAGAATGCTAATGAATTGTCTTCAATGTAGGAGTTTAGAATAATAATAAAAATCACACCAGACATAGATGCTATTGGAATTTTAAAAAGGGTTGAGCTGTGGGGATTCAAGCATTTCTTGATATATCCCAATATTGCATAGATATGCAGTTATTGTGTCTGTGTCATCATTTGGCCTCAGATATGCTTGGCCCTTTAATTGCTACTTGCAGCTATATTTAGGGTGTCATGCATAAGCACCAAGGCACCATTAGTGGCTTCTTCTGCTGCTGACCCTGTCACAGCCCATAGAACCATATGGTTAAAAAAAGTTACATTTTGCACTTGTTTTCTTATTTATTGTCATATTAACCACATACAATTTAAATTAACTATTGAGTAATCACACACACATATTTTGGGAATGTCCAAAGATACTTGCATTTTGGCAAGGGGTAAAGATTGAGATAATGAAAATTATACAGTTAGATCTACCTTTTACTCCCTTGTTTTTCTTGCTTGAAGAGATACCCCAGGATGTATGTAATGCAAACCAGAGATATATACATATACTTTTACTAAGTGCAAGAAAGACTATAACAATAAATTGGATGAAGCCACAACCTCCAACAATAGCACAGTGGATAGAAAAACTTGAATCTATATATAGAATGGAATATATGACTGCCCAACTTCAATTGAAATTGGATACTTTTAAACAAAGATGGGCACCTGTTATCATGTATCTGAACAGGACATAGTATTTCTAGCCCTATTGAAACTGAAAATGATGTATGTTTTTTTTCTCTCTCTTTTTGTAATTTGTTTTTATTTATGTCTAGTGTTACTTTTTTTTAATAATCGCTGCTGTAATTGAATGTTTTTTCTGTAAAATGTTTTAATGTATAAAAAAATTAAGTAAAAAAACAAATAAAAGATTAAAAAATAAAATTAAGTAACTATTGCAAAGCTTCTAACCTCTAACCAGCTGTCCATATTTCACATTTATGCTAAACTTTTAAGTCAGAAAAAATAAAAATAAAATATCCCTTTTCTCAAATTTCTTGGCTCAAGACAATCGCCATTTTAAAGCATATTGAGTTACCTGGTAATACCCAACCCTTTGAAACTTATGGCATCTCATTAGCTAAAAGAAAAGTCTAGAGGTGGGACAGTATTTTAGGATTATTATGGAAAGAGATTGTCTTTGTAATGAAAATGTTTGCCTTCAGATTTATGCACCCTACACTTTGAATCTTACAGTATGTATCTAAAAACATAAAGAAAGCAGATTTTTAAAACAAAATATTATTTTACTATTTTCGTTGTGAAATTGTTCCAAAAATATGAGCCTCAAATATGGTCACAGATCCTTCCTTGAGAATCAGACACAGACATCTCTGAGTGACTTTCAGCTGTGTTGCATTTCGACACATTAACATTAGTCTTCACCAAACCACAATTAATGAGTGTCATTTATAGTCCTCTAGAGTTTTTCCTCAAGAAGATAAAAAGGAGTTAGGCCAAGTCTAAAATTGTTTGCAATACGCAAATGAGTAATGACCATATGCTGTGTAAATGATGTTATGATGTGAATAGCTGTCGTAGATTATTTGTGAAATTTCTCATTAGCTACCTACAGTAGCACAGCTCTTTAACATCCTCAACTGTACTGTAAGCATTTATGGTGCCAAATATCAATAATTAATTGCTAAAATAGCCTGACAGGTAATTTCAGAATGTGAATTTGGACATCACAACATTTGTCACATTAACGCCAAACTCAGGTGACTCATCCAACCAAACCACATTGGAAAAAAAAACATGCCTGTGGTGACATTTCTCAAAGTAATATTACATATTACTTTCCTATCAATTTTGCAGCACTCAAAGTGAAGTGTCCAGTGGATGGATTTCCCCAAAAGAGACGAACATGACTTTGCTACTGTTTTATGATATTAGATGATGTATGTACAGTATTTGGAGCAGTTCAGAACTGAAATCTCCAACTGTGCATTTCAAGTACCCTAAACCTAAGTGACAGGTTAACCAAAATCCAACATGAGATAAAGACACATTTACTGAAGCAATCATACTGTTTTTGTTTTCTTCTACAGGTCTTTGAGATCTTTTATCGTGTCAAAGCGGATTTTGCTCAACGTTCTGCATTGCTGGTGATTTGGTGTACCAGGTGAGCTACCAAGCAAGTTTGCTTTGCAATATTAACGATACATATGCAATCCAAAGGTCAAAATCTGTTGATGTACAAACTACTCTGGTAAAAATACACAATGTAATGTAGGTTGTTTAATTTACTACAGTGATTGATTTGTACATCATTTAGATGTTATCCAAAAATAGCCCAACACAAGGTGATCAGGACTCAGATGTGATAACTGGCTAGATATGCATTATCCCCAATTATTATGCATCCATATGTATGTGCAGGTGTAAATCATTGGACATAAAATATTGATTTGAGTCAAAGTAGTTTATTAACTCACTAAACAAAATGTTGCAAGTTCAAAATTTGACAGACATTTAAAAGGATAGGTAACCCCCCAAAATAATATTTACTCACTATTTAGTGGTTCCAAATCTTTGGAGTTTCTTACTTCTGTTGAACACTAAAGAAGATGTTTTGCTGAAAAACATTAACCATTGACTTACAGTAAGAAAAGCTATGGAAGGCAATGGTTACAGGTTTCCATAAATATCTTCTTTTGTGTTCAACAGAAAAAGAAAGTCAAACTGGTTTGGAAAAAGTAAATGTTGAATAAATGATAACAGAATTTTCAGTTTAGGGTGAACTACCTCATTTAAATTCAGTGAATTATTTCAAAGCTTTTAGCTACAAAAAGAATTATGTGGACAAGAGTATAACGCAGAAGAACTTATGGTATTAATAATTTTCGTTCTGATGTAGTTTTAATATAATCAAAAACTAAAACTGAGACACTAATTAAATATTTCTACATGAAATGTTGATTTGAGTTGTTAGATTTTATTAGCTGATCAAAACATAGAAGATAAATAAGTTACCCAGATTTTGTATCGAGTGGGAAAACAGCTGGTGATTGGTAAGAATGACCAATCAGAATCTAGAGTGCAACGTGATAACATTGAATAAGCAATAACATGTATTTGTATTTTGTACGTACACTGGATATAATTTTTTGACATGTGCAAAAAGGTATTTAGGTAGAGGTTTGCTTGTTTGTTTTCAATGAACCTTCAGTATGTTGCAACCACAAGGCAACTTCCTTTGATTATTTTGCCCATATACAGTATTAAAAAATGCTTTGTGCGGTTTCATCAGCAATGTGATAATATTTAGAAATCAAAACATTTGAAACCCCTTCATTAAAGTATAACAGTATTCACAGAGGTGTTTGTTTTGCCAAAACAAGAGCTATGCTTTATTTGTGCTGTTGTTAGCCTGAAGCAGGATCATACACCTTGCCGACTCTGTCAGAGCAGATCAGGCCAGGTTTCCCAGCACCACACGCCCAGTCATACCTGATGTACATTTTACAGATTTCTGTAATGATGTATCATCTGGATTCTGACAGCTTCTCTCCACTCACCCCCACACACTAGCAGCACACTCCTGCCCTCTGATACACCGCTGTCTGAACCCAGAAGCTCCACACAAACCATCCCGCCGCTCTTAAGAGACTGCAGGAGACAAACAAGACGAGGGACTCATACCTGTGCGTGTGTGTGTGTGTGCTGGGTATTAATGTTTTGGCACTGCACAGTCCTGTTTATTATGCTAATAAAGGTTTTTTGAATCATGAAATGGGAGAGAGCAAGAGACAGAACAGAGCGGAGCATATATCACATATAAGCTATGTAGAATATTGTTTTTTTTTATGTTTGTGCACAAAGGAACGTGGGAGAGTTTTATTCTTACTATCACATTATTACAGTCTTACTTGGACTCATTTTGTGCTGTTTCATAGGAAATTACCTGGCTAATGTCTTGTAGAGAGTCTTTGTCATTTCAGTGGGATGATAAAGAGTCCACATTTGTCATTTGTTGCACTAGAGCTGTGTTTGTTTATCTGATAAGGAGGAAAGACATATAGTAAACCATGTATTTATTTATTTTTTATCTGTCAACCATTACATGATGGATGAATATAGTAAATAATTCATTATGTGGCATGCAGCAAAACTATTAAAACTTAAAACGGGTCGTAAAGCTGCACCTACGCAGTCTTATTCCTAGATAAATAATATAGATTTTTTTTTCTGTTTATTAACCTGCTAGAAAACAACCTTCATTCGAGCCTCAGCCATGACAACTGACTGCATCAATTCAGGCACAAATATTTATTTTTTTCCAATATTCTTTGTAGTCTGTGTGTCACAGTTGCGAGATAGGCAGGCTGTGTTTGGACAAAAATGATATGCCAACACTAAATCTGATGACACTGTTTGGATATTGTGAGTAAAACTACTGCCCTATTTTCAGAAATAAACTTCGAAGACAGGCTCATATGTGTGTCTAATGTATACAATTTGCATAGAATGATGATGGAGTGCAGATTGTTCAGAAAGAATATTTGGTCATACTTTGGGCATTTAATGCTTTTGAAACCAAATAAGTGCTGTTGAATGTTGATCGATAACTAAGTGCGACAGACAAAATCCGTTTTACAATGAAGATTAAAAGTTTTGGTAGATTGTGCATGTTTACATTTGCAATTGAGTGTAGTTTTACAAACTAGTTTTGAGAGGAGCATGTGATCTGATTGATCGCAGCTGGCCTTTCATCCATAATCAGCAATGATCCTATCAGATTGATGGAAGCTTACAATAAATAGATCCATTTTTGCCCTACTATCTTTTTGAAAGAACTCTTCTTCCACCACATCTCCTCCTTTTCCTCCTCTTAACTGGGGGAGCTCTCGAGACCTACCTGATCGCGCACCCCCTTATCAGAATCAGAAAGAGCTTTTTTGCCAGGTATGTTCACACATACGAGGAATTTGTTTTCGTGACAGAGCTTCTACAGTGCAACAGAATTACAGAGACAGGACAAAAAACATATTAAATATATTCAAAAAGTAGAAGTAAGTGTTAAATGCAAATATACAAATGGACAAGTGTATGTACAGGCGTATTACTATATACAACATTATATGTCCAGCTGTTATTATGTGCAAATTGGCATGTAAAGTGTGTTGTTAAATAAGTGTATGTGTGTGTAAAAAGTATATAGCAAGTAGTGATGTTGGTTCCACGATTATTATCATCAAGTGTTCATGAGATGGATTGCCTGAGGGAAGAAACTGTTTCTGTGTCGGGCTGTTCTGGTGCGCAGTGCTCTGTAGCGTCGACCAGAAGGTAACAGTTCAAAGAGGCAGTGTGCTGGGTGTGAGGGGTCCAGAGTGATTTTGGCAGCCCTTCTGCTTGCTCTGGATAAGTACAGTTCTTAGAGAGTAGGGAGGGTTGTACCAATGATTCGCTCAGCAGTCAGAACTATTCGACGTAGTCTTCGAAGGTCAGATTTGGTAGCTGAGCTAAACCAGACAGTTATTGAAGTGCAGATGACTGACTCAATGGAGGTGTAGAACTGTTTCAGAAGCTCCTTTGGGAGGTTGAACTTCCTCAGCTGACAAAGAAAGTACTGCCTTTGTTGAGCTTTTTTGACAATGGAGTCAATGTGAGTGTCCCACTTCAGGTCCTGAGAGATGGTGGTACCGAGGAACCTTAATAAGTCCACTGCAGCCACAGTGCTGTCCATGATGCTCAGTGGGGGGAGAGCAGGGGGGTTTCTCCTGAAGTCCACTTATTATATGCTCATTGACCAGGCGGGAGCCCTGGGCTCAACCATCTCTTCGTCTTTGTAAGTGAGAAATGCAATTATTCATTCAAATTATTGTATTTGCTATATTGTATTCAGACAATTACAAATAGAACAGTTAACTTCTTTGATTAGTTGTTGATATTTCTTTTGAAAAAAACTGAACAACAACAGCAATATTCTCAGTTTATTTAGGAGTTGTGCTGTTCTAACAGGTAGGATACAGACAAGCAGCAGGAAGTGCTAATGGTTTTTGAGATGAAGGCACGTGTCTTTGGATGTGCACTCAGAGTTTACTCAAACCTTTGGAGAGCTTCACACACAGACAGCTCTGAGTGACTTTCAACTGCGTCGCTTTTCAAAACATTGCCATCAGTCTTCTCCAGCCCGCCATTAATGAGTGTCATTACTCTCCGGGGTTCCTGGTGTTTTCTCCTCCATCCTGTCCCGTCTCCTGAGCTTTGAGTCAAGATTCACGTCAAGATGAAGAAGAGTGGAGCCAAGTCTCAAGTTGTTTAAGACTACGAAATGAGTAATGACCATATGGTATATAAATAATGTTAAAATATTCATGGGGTGAATGGCCCTGTAAGTTTATACTTACAAATTTCCTTGCTTGCTGGCATACACTACACGGCAACAACATATAAATATTAATGGTGGTGGCAGCTAATTAGTAGATTGAATTGATTGCAGGTAATTGCAGACTTTTTAAATGAGTTAAGCCTGGTAATGTACAACACTCAATGTCTAAGATGGTGAGTAAAAGTAAATAAATTAACAGCAAATTCGTGGCTGTGCTTTAACTATAGAAGCACAAAGCAGCTACACACAGAAAATTATAGTGAATTGAAACAGTGTCAGTTCAGTTACAGTGGTTTAGTATTCACTGCTGAGAGTAATCCATCGGTGCGCAGCTCTACAAGTCCCGAACCATGCAAGCCAGAGGCGACAGCGGCGAGGAAAAAGCTTCACCAATTGGCGAAAGTGAAGGATAAAAAACCTTGAGAGAAACCAGGCTCAGTTGGGCATGACCATTTCTCCTATGGCCAAACTTCCTGTGCAGAGCTGCAATCTAGGCACCGAGGGCTGAAGAATGCTGGACATCACAAAGACTTGTGTGTCCCTGGAGTCTCACAAGAATCAGGCTCAAGCTCTCCACTCCTCCATGACCACCACAAAGTTGCTCAGGATACGACCTGGTCTGGGATTATGGAAACCTTGGGATCATCTCTTCGCAGGCCTTGAGTCTTGAAATATTTCAGTTTTATGTACATAGATTTTATGTAATGTAAACAAGTACATACAAATAAACATGTAATAAGACTTAAACATTATAAAAACAATAAAAGTCATATAAAAAAAGAATAAAAGTGACACTTTAACAAAAATACTTTAAAATTATAATAAAAAGGAAAATACACCAATTCAAATTATGAATGAATACTACAATAAATAAACCTGATATTCATTATGGTAAAAATACTAGCAACACTGTGTCCTAGGTGCACAGCATGGAATGCTATGACACGCAATAAATGTAATTTTTCCATGTTAAAATGTGTTTTTGTCCTAAACATCTGCAACAGTGTTACACAAGCTTTTTATTTTAGAAATGGTTTCTATTTCTGTGACATCACGATGAACAACAGCATAAACTACTGTGACAATGATCACCTTAGGTGCTGATTATTTGCTTTATTCAGTGTGAAATGCCACAAATGTGAGTTTGAATATCAACTTTTGTTACCATTCTGAAAATGGAAGCAGATTTACATTTTACAGTTTACATTTATTTTGAAATGACCGGTTTAACTATGCAGTACAAATATCAGTCACAAAGCTTTTACTTTTAACAATGTTTTGATATGTATTAAGTTATAAACCTTACAATTACACTGGTTAATATTTTAAAATATGAACCAAAAACTAATCAATCATTACTTGAATGATTTTACAGTAGTTCCTACTCTACCCATACAGTATACATATGCCAATACCAGTAAAGTATATATA
>CAIGQQ010026964.1:15628221-15650664 GCA_903798035.1 Danio albolineatus | reverse complement strand
ATATATATATATATATATATATATATATATATATATATATAACAATTTCTAACAACATTAGTTATCTGTTTTTAGCAAATAAATACTCCATAAATATACAGTTGAAGTCAGAATTATTAGCCCTCCTGAATTAGTAGTCCCATGTCCTTTAATGGAAAGAAGATTTTTTTCAGCATATTTCTAAACATAATAGTTTTTAAAACTAGTTTCTCATAACTGATTTATTTTATCTTTGCCATGATGACAGTACATAATATTTTAATAGCTATTTTTCAAGATACTAGAATTCAGATAAAAGGGCAATATTTGCAGAGGAAAAAAACTACAGTACACTCACTAATAGTAGAGTTAATAATTTTCACTTCAACTGTATATATAGATACATAAGTCACAACATCTCATCGTCTTTAAAATATATATGTAAGACAAAACCATATCAAGGCATCAATTCCTCATCAGTTCCCAAGGTTCTTGCTGCAGTCTCATTTCAATGTTAATCTTGTGAAAATGTCATCAAAAAAGGGCCCGAGGCAGAGCGTCATGCCTAATCACTTCACAGAACATGCGTATACAGCTGATCATTTTGATGCAACCGTATTGACAGCACAAGTACACACTAGGCTCTTGGAATAAGATCATACACTTCACCTTTCGCATATTTGTGTCTTTCCCTAAAGCCATGCATTAGGATGATAGGCACTGAGACTGCATTTGCAATGCTATGCATGCGTGACAAAGGCCATGTTCATAACCTTGTATTTTCAACATATTCTGTTGCCATGGCGAGTGTATTGATTGGCGCAGGGTGCTGTTGCTGAATGCTGAGAGGTGTCATTTAAGCCAATAATGTGAAGGGCTGTCAGCCTGCAATAACACACAGATAGTGGTGTTTTGCTGTCTTTTGGATGTCTACATTCTGTTGAAAGGCCCAGACACAGATGCTTTTCCATCTGTGACAAAATGTTGAGTGGATGGTGAAACTCTGACTGGTCATTTATGTACACATAAAATGCATTTTAATCAATCCCAACATGCTTTAAATAACACCTGTTGTTCCTAGACACATACGGAAATTCAGTAATCCAATGTACTTTGTTAATTAACATGCACAATATTGATTTCATGGACACTTACAGGGGTGGTCCAGAGTGTATTTTTATGGCTTGGTTGTGTTTATTATGGCCCGTTTCCACTGAGTGGTACGGTACGGTTTGGTACGCTTTTAAGGCCGTTTCCACTGTCTAAAAGCGTACCGAACTGAACCGTACCTTACCACTTTTTAGTCACCCTTTGCAAAGGGTCCCAAGCGTACCAAAGGGTGCCGTAAGGCGGAGCTAGACGCGCAGCTGAACGCCATTGGCTTACAGAGATACGTCATTTGCTTGCGCAACAAGCCAGAATGAAAACAAAAGACCCGCCATGTTTATTACACAGCCAAGAGACAATGCTCCGAAATAATATCAGCATATAATAACGAGCCATGGTCGACCCGAGCTTAAACAAACCTTGTCGTCGTCTTGAACAGCCACAAAGCTGAGAGAAGAGCAGATTCTTATGGGTTACGAGCCCATAAGCGCGAGGGCGAGTGGTTTCGCTTTGTCGCTTGCGCTAGCGTGCGCATCAATATTTCAAATAACAAAGTTAACCTGGTCTATTTTACACTCGGAATGACGCAGTTACACTCTAACGAAAGAATAATGACGGAGAGGCTACATTTACTGGTGAAGATAAAAGACACAGATGAGAAATTTGCACAGACAGGCTCTATTTCGTATTGTTTTTGAACCTAAATAAGGCATTAATGACTGCTGTGTGTAGTTTTACCAAATCTGTAATTTGGTAACATCGGAGACTGTGTGGGGCTGTGTGTGTTCATATATGCTGCATTTATTTATTTATTTGATATAATCGCGGACCATAGGCTATTTCGCATCATTGATCTAGTTATAATCAGATCATGTTCAGTCAGTAATGACATTTTTACACCAGTGTTTATGTGTATAATAAAGCATCTGTTTTGTGAGAAGTGCTTTTCGTATGATTTGTGAATGATCCATAAAGCTTTACTGTAGACATTTCCTCGAGCGAAAATGACGTCGACAAACTTTCTGTTGTACACCACGCCCACCAAAAGAGTACCCTTTTGCAGTGGAAACGCAAGCCTGATAAAGGTGACCCGTACCAACCCGTACCGTACCGTACTGTACCACTCAGTGGATACGGGCCATTAAATGCTAAGCAATGTGTGCTCATGCTTCCTTTGTAAAAAAAATCACGTCGTTTTTTCTTATACCTTACTTTGATTGTATACAGCTACTCAGCTAACATGTTAATGACTGTCATATTTCCTAGTTCCCCCAAAAGCCTGCCCTCAAGATGCTCTGATTGGTCAGCTAACATAATGTCAGTATCATGCCTCTACTAGCACACGCTTTACCTCTGCTGTGTAAATACCGTCAGTCAGTGTAACTGTAAATGGCCTTTGTCAAATACTAGCTATATATTTTCTTTTATAATTCTCTGAAACATTCTTAAAAATAAACAGTTAGCTCTTCTCTCTTTGTGTCGTGTTCTTTGAAAGCCCAAATACAGAAACTGAAGAAGCTCTGTGAAAAGGCAAGTTAGCACCGCCTCACAGCAAGAGTTGGTTCGAGCCTCGGCTGGGTCAGCTGGCATTTCTGTGGAATTCATATGTTTTCCCTGTGTTTACGTGTGTTTTCTCAGGGTGCTCTGTTTTCCCCCACAGTCCAAAGACATGTGGTATAGGTGAATTGGGTAAGTTAAAATGATCCGTAGTGTATGTGTGTGAATGAAAGTGTATGGATAGTTCCCAGTGATGGGTTGCAGCTGGAATGGCATCCGTTGTGTAAAACATTTGCTGGATAAGTTGGTGGTTCATTCCGCTGTGGCAACCCCAGATTAATAAAGGGACTAAACTGAAAAGAAAATGAATGAATGTATCAAGTAATAATTTTGAAGCTTATGTTAATATTAATATGGTATGCCATGATAAAAGCTTTTGCTAGTAATCACAACAAGAAAATTTGATTAAGCCTACAAGTTTCTAAATAAAAACATCATCAGTAGAAAAAAGGTTAAATATTAGATAGAGCCAAACAAGAAACCCTTTTTATTTCCAAAGCAGAAAAATGAGTGCAAACCGATCAGCACGGTCTGAAGACATTTCAAAGTTCTGACAGTTAGTTTTGAGCTCAAATAAATCTCAGGGGGAAATAAACGTTACAAAATGTAACAAGATTATTTTGAGGCCGTCGTTGAATTTTCTTCTGAATATCATCCAGACCATTAGAGATGTCTTAGTTCCTCCCCGCAGACCAGAGAAATGGTGCCCGCTTCAGTGAACGCTGTGGTCTGGACCCTGCAGAGCTGTGGGGAGGAACTTCTCTAATTCATTCAACTCCATTAGAGGCTCATCTCATTTATCCTGCTGACTGGTCCTGCTACGGCGGAGCACAAAGCCACCTCTCCATTTATTTCCATTAAAGTGCGCTGAAGGATGAGATGCACGTTCATAGAGGCTAAATGTGTTTACTAAATTAGAAATACACACATTTCAATTTCAGCTTTAAGATCATAGTACAGAGCGTTGCAGACTTTTGGAGTTCATGTTGCATGAAGCTGAAATATTAATAAAAAAATAGCATTGAGTTGAATTTCATACTTTATTAATCCTTTTGATAGTTTTATATGCCACTAGTATGCAACCAGGCATAGCTAATTAGAATATAAATCCACAAAATAGGGCGGCACAGATCTCGTTGTGAACAAATATTTCATCACTTGTCTTTATTTACTCAATCGTTTGAAGTGTTGATTGCATTAATGTCATCTACAGTACGGCAAGATTCAGTTTATTACTAGCTATGTTTTATAATAAAGAAAATATACTGCTCTGAAGTCAGAGGTGGGCACAAGTATAACACTATTTTATAGTAAATGGGTCATTGAATCAGTCTACGAATAAAGTCTTGGTTATGTCCAGGATTATGAAAGTGTTTAGCACAGATGGCAATGATAAACCCAGAGGACGACGTTTCCTCAAATTCACTGATATTTGTTTTTGTGTAATGCATGGCGAACACCCAAATGAGCCAGACTGGGGGAAATGTTCAAAGTGAAAGCTGAGAGAAATAATGTTTTAATAAAAGGTCTACTGTTATAGTTAATATTATGTGCGTCACTCAGACCAAAAAGGCAAACGAGAATTAAGCAAGGAAAAGTCATTTCTTTTTAGTGTTCCTTTGGTAGATTCAGACTGATTTGAATACTCAATTTGAAGTATTCATTCAGTTCCTTGACAAATTAAGAGACAGACAAGTTAAAGAAGAAGTGGTAGGTATACATTACAAACTATTTAGTTTATTTTGTGGTTTCCTGTGTTGCATTTATTTATGAAAAAACTACCTCTTCTCTTTGTTTAAGGTTTGTCTGAATGTCTGTACAGATTATTTCTATATTTTCATTTTTATTTATTGGACTATATACTGTGTTTTCTCAACGTGTTTGTTATTCTGCCATGTCTGTGAAGCACTTTAATCATCATTTGTGTTGTTTTAAGGTTTATATAAATATAAAGAAAGTTGACCTGGACCTTATGACTTTAAATGTCATTATGGGTGAGTCTTTTGTTTATGAGTGAAATCATTTATTCATTCACTTATATTCAGTCATTTAGCAGATGCTTTTGTCCCAAGTGACTTAGAATTGAGGAGGTATTCAGTGATTCAAAAAGAAGAGGCCATACATACAACAAGTGCTATTTATTCGAAGTGACTTGTTTGAGCTCAATTTAGTGCTAGTGTAGTATTTTTTTAGAGAGAAGGAGAGAGAGAGATTGCTCCAATACACTGAAAGAAATATTTACAGAGAATTGCTTGGATTTACTACAGTTTTTTTATTTTTTTATTTTATTTTTTTTACATTAAGCGGTTGTAAACATTTATTTGGCCTGAAATTAAACAAACAAATTAAGTTGAACATTACTAAATTTAATTTGTTTGTTTAAATTCAAAACATAAAAATAGTTTGCAGCAATTTTGCAGACATCATTTTTTTCTGTTTAGGTTTTGGTATTATTCACCAGGGTTCAGGTGTTCTTGAAAGAGAGGGTTTTTACATGTCTCATTCATCCATCCATCCATCCATTCATCCATCCATCATCATCAGGTAGTTTTGATTTTTATGTTGCTGAAACTAAATGAATGCTAAATGTTGCTCTAGATAGATGATACCATTACAGGTCTTTAAAGTTTGATAAATGTTCTTGTTTTTTAAAGCCACTTAAAAGAGCTAAAAAAGTAAAAAAAATCTAAACACACATCAGGAGCAGAGTTTGAAGTGAGGTTACAATTTTCATTATATATATATTTCAAATTAAAGCTTAAGAATTTTCAATCTTTGAAGTCTAAAATAAAACACCTGTCTGCTTCTCTTACTGTTTTATATTCTTGTTTCACCTTTGTTGTAGATGGAACTGCTGTACTGTTTCAAAAAAAGTATGAAATAATTTTTCAAATGAAGTAATTTACTAACATTTTTAATTTAATAATTTCACAAACAAAAATGGTTCCAAACAAAGCAGGACCATTGTTCTTCGCCAGGCCACACAAAGCTTCTGCATGAATCTGTGTTTTGAACGCTTTAAACGCATCAATGATTCATCAAGCCATTCAAAAAGACAGTTCATTGGTTTTATTCCTGGATTAATGAGCCAGTTTCAATATAAAAAAATCTATGAAATTAAATGTTCTTTATAAATTTTGTTTGTATTAGTGAGTTTTCAAAAAAATGTACAATAACTATAAAATAATATCATAGACTAGAATTGAATCAAGATAAAATGAAATTTCCGCAGATATTGTATAGCTGCCTTAGAAAATCAGTACCAGATCATATTGCAGCAAGACATTCTTTCTACAGATTCTATAAGATTTCTACAGTAGTAGGCAGTCTACTAGGATTGTACATTTAAATGTTATATCCTCCTTCTTCCTCTCCAAGAGGCAGATCAGCATCATCTCTGGAGAAATCAGGAAAGACTTATTCAGAGGCAGTGGTTTTTGAGGAGATTAGTCCAGCTAAGAATTGCATTAGATAAAGAGCAGACGAGCATGAAGAGTGTGCAGGTAAATGCCAGCACCGCTTCAGCAAATGAGTCTGACCTGAAACCTCTGCTTTTAGTGCTGCATTGTCGATGAAAAATGTTATCTGCTACCCGAGAGCCTGCTTTTACTCAGGACCGTCAGCTTCAGGTGAACAGCACTCAAAGCAGTGTCAGTAAATGTTGAGGCAATCTGTGTTAGTGCTGTCTGACAGAGGCGCAACTTTTAGCCTACTCAATTGAACTTTTAAGGCAGATATTAAAATATGCACTTCTGTTGGCTAACATTTAAAGTGCATGGCTAGGACAGGCAGTAATTCACTATAGGTTCAGCATTTAACATTTCCAGCACGTTAAACTGCCTTTTGCAAAGTCCTGTAAAAATACAGACTGTTATAAGATTACATTTTAAAAGAAAATGAAAGACAATATATTAAATCAAATGTAAGAATCTTATTTGAGACTTTCTATACAAAAAGGAATGAACATGTTTCTAATTGTTTGGATTTATATGTGATTTCTAATTGTAATTTGTATTTAAATTGCACATTAAATTGACAAAGTTTAAGTAAAATAGCAACTTTTTACTACAGAAATGCCTAAACTAGGGCCTGCAGACCAAAGTCAAACCATAGTAACCTTTGATTTGGCCCACCATCCCATCTGAGAAGAGAAGGGGAATGATGGGGAGGTCTGTTGGGGCTTCAACAATCATTTCAGATTCATTGTGAGAAGGTTGCTGGTTTGAGTCCCGGCTGGGTCAGTTGGCATTTCTGTGTGGAGTTTGCATGTTCTCCCCGTGTTCGTTAGGGTTTCCTCCGGGTGCTCCAGTTTCCCCCACAGTCCAAAGACATGTATGGGTGAATTGAATAAGCTAAATTGGGCAGTAGTGTATGTGAATGAGTGTGTATGGATGTTTCCCAGTACAGGGTCATCTGGTAGGGCATGCGCTGGGTAAAACATATGCTGGATGAGTTGGCGGTTCATTCCGATGTGGTGATCCCAGATTAACAAAGGGACTAGTGTAAACGACATTGAACTGCCTTGTGTTATAAATGGGTTTGTTGATGTTTTTACTGTAAATTCATGATAAAATTAAATTATTCTGAATTAGTCGGTACTATTTAAAGTAATGTGTTATATTTATTTTTAAATATAAGGAAATAAATTTGGAGATTACCCATGGCAGCTTTAATGTAATATGCAGTTTGGTTTATTTAGCTTCGGCCCACAGCTCTCAAGTTTGGATATGGCCCTTCATAAGAAAAGCATTTGGGCACCCCTGGTTTAGTAGATAAACTTGTATATCAGTCATACTGCACTGTATTAACATTTCTGATACACATTGGAGATTTGAAAAATATGTGTGCTTCTCAAAGCTGGTAAAATATTTGGATAATAAGTGTTATAACAGTTTATAAGTGTAATGTTGAATCGCTGAACAATGGAGTTGGGGATCCATGTGCAGTTTATTAAAGAGCCCATATTATGGGTTTTTGAAAATGAGCTTGCATGTAGTGTGCACCACAGCTCTAAGTGAAGTGAAATGTCCAGCTGAGGCTTAAATCTGAAAGTGCACAATGTTTAAAACTATTGATTCATCTATAAAAGAGTCGACTCATCGTTCTTCAAATGAATCGTTGTTATAAGGAGTCTTTAGCCGTTTTGGCATGACGTGAACACGAAACATAAGCCCCGCCCACTAGCTGCACACGCAGACCCTGGGAAAGTTGAATCCCCTCGGCCCCGCCCACAGACAGGAAGAGAAAGTGGAAGATGACACGCACTGTATTGCATTCAGGTTAAATCATGTTACGTCGTGGACGCAGCGCACTGAAGTGTGAGGGGAAAGTTGTGCTCTTTTCCCTTCCTAAAGATGAAGCTGTGAGAGTCAGTGCGTGAGGCATTTAAAATAAACCTCGGCATTAGCCCAACTTTGTGCTGTGTTCCCTCTGAGGAGTGCTTCTAAAATCTACACTATTACGCCGGCCATCGTTAACGGAAGGAGCATGGGGAGCACCGGGACGTTTCCCAGTGGCCTGACGGCTGATCTGGCCTGCCACCGTGAATCTGGCGTGCACCCTCTATCGAACCTCTCCTTCGTCCCCCATTTCAACGTAAGTGTGATTAAAACTGTTGCCTCGCTGTTTTCTCTAGCTTGCAAATTATGTATTTAATTGTGTTTTGAAAACGCGACGCGTGTCGCTTTGTTTACGGATTAAAATGCGTTTGTGAGCTTGTGTTCCTCTGCTGTTTGTCGTTGCTATGGCCACCATGGGCTGTTCCTACTCACGCGCGGCGGTCATGCGTCATAATGGGTCAGCTTTTGCTGCTGTGTGCATTAATACTGAATGTCTGTCACTGTTTTTTTAGTTATGGTTAACAATGTAATATGCTGGGAGATTGGGGAGGTTGAGTTCGGGAGTGAGCTGTCCTAACTCCTGTGAAGCGTGTTTCGGGCGCTGCGATCGGACCAATGTTGGCGACCCGGGGGTTTCACAGACCGTACCAAAACGCTGAGGACCGGGGGGTGGTTTTCCGGGAGAAATAACAAATCTGGAGGGTGTCGTTAGATGGGTCTGAAAAACGGGCTACTCCTGGGAAAAATGGGAGTGTTGGCAGGTACGCTCACGTATTCACTATGCCGTGATGGGCATTCTCTCGCGCTGAGCGCTGTCGACCAATCGTAACAGACTGGGTCATCGACTCATCGGTCCAATCAGCGCAGTTTAGCATCGCGCTAAGGAGTTGTTTGGGAACAAATGAATCGCTGAACGATTCATATGGGAGTCGCTGGGATAATGAGGTAAAAATAAATGCAGATTATAAGACAATGAATGTGTTTTTTGACCTTGCATGCATATCAGCCTGCTGATGAAGACCCCCAAAACCAAAATATGACCTTTTTTAATGTACAATATGGGCTCTTTAATAAAGAATGATCAGGCAGGCAACAGACAAACACAGAAGCAAATGGGTACATACAGGTATTCTAAAAAGCGAAGACAAGTAACAGGCGAATGATCAGTACATGCGGCAAAAAATCTATGACGAGAACAAGGCAAGGATCAAAACACAGAAAAACTAGACAGGATTACGCTTTGTGGTGTTACAGACTAACAAGACACAGCAATGTGTGTGTACAAGCGTGGTATATAAATATACATATATATCTGCTTGATCAGCTTCCAGCTTTGTGTGTGTGTTATCATTGGAAAACCGGAACAGATGTGTGTGGGTTGCATGACGGGGAATGTAGTTCATAAAGTGACAGAATTGTAGTCCAAGTGAAGGTGCGTGTTTACCAGCGATCTGTAAGCCTGGATCAACAGTGATCATGACAATAAGAATGCAGAACCGTGTGAAGTATGACTTAGGGGAGAAAATGTGTTTAATGTGTTTAAATGTGTTTTAAATGTGTTTAACTTGTTTTAATAAATTAATCAGCTCTCAACTTTAAGTTATACAAAGTTTAACTCAATATTTTAATTAATTTTATTGATGTAAGTTGAGATTACTCAAAAGATTCATTTGATTCAACAGTAAAACAATTAAGGCAGCAGGATTGTACCACAGCACTGAAGAAACTGCAAGGTTTCACACAATTCCTTCATCTTGTCCCAACACTAATCGATCAAGTAAATTAATTGTTCTTTTTTTTTTTTACAAATTTAGGTGGATTGAACTTAAAATAATCAAATTGTCCCCAAAAAAACTCAAGAATTGTGTTAATACAGCTCGTTTTAAATAAGTAGTTTGAACAAGCAGCAAAAATGTTTTTTGAGTGAGTGCAGATTAAAAAAACATCACTTTATAATAAAAATAAAAATGGAAAAATAAAATTGCTTAAAAACTGATGTTTTCCAAAAAATCCTAAATAATTATACAAAAATGTAAACATATGTAAGTCAACTTCAAAATGTTATGTGTTAGTTGTGTATCTTTCCATGGCTCATAAATAGGCTTTTTTTTTTTTAAGTGATTAGGCTCAGCAGTACTTTGAAATGTTTCTCCTTAAAAACATGTCCCGCACTGTTACTGCTGCAGTCTTTTGGTGTCTATGCATTATTATCATCAGAGAAGAGCTCTTCCTTTCCCCAGACTCTGATATGAGTATACTATATATTTTTTTTAATGCAGAGCATATCTCAAAGAGCTCTCAGCTTATCTTTAAACTCAGAAGAGTTGCACTCCGACACCTTCAGCTTAACGCTGCTCTTTTAAACCCAGCCTTGTTCGTGCTCAGTGTTGTTGACAGAGCTTTGAGGTTCTCCAGTAAAATGCCTGACCGTGATGTGATGCTGCTTTTTTAGACACATTGGAGGGCATGTTAATGCTTAACATGCAGGATAAAAGACAGACTCAGTGATATGTCAGCTGTTTAATAGGTCATTAGGTTGCTTTAAATCTCTTAAAGCGTCCGGGACTCCCTAATTATTCTTTGTGTTTTCTTTCCTTCTGTGTTTTGCATTATGCATTCACTGTCAGTAGATTGTATGCAAAATTTATTTACATACATTTACATGTTTTCATACAAGAATTAAGTACTCCGTACCAAGTTTATTATCGTTGATTATAACTTAAAACTAAAAGCATTCAATTAAACTAAAAATTCTAACTAAAAGCATTTAAACCACAAACATTATCTATATTATTATTATTATTATTATTAATAATAATAATAATAATAATAATAATAATGATGATGATGATGATGATTTTTATTATTATTATATAATTAATAAATGTTTAATTACTTTAATGTTTATTAAATTAATAAATAATGAAGCCTAATTTTAATATTATTGTTGTTATTGTTATTATCAATAATACTACTAATAATAATAATAATAAACATTCACATATGAATTAAAAATTGTATTTAATTGTCTCATTCTCATTAAGTAACTTAAATTTCTAAAATACTTGAAGCACAATAAAGATAAATAATAAATTTAAAACACAAATCGTACAAATTGCAAAGTTACATAAAATTACCAGCACCTTAACTGAGGTTAAAACAAAAATGAAGAATATAAGTGCTTAAAAACTATTTAGAAATGTGAAAATAATATAGACAAAAAACTAATAGAAATTGACAAAATACATTTTATGTAAATGTATTACATTTAAATAATAGATTAATAATAATTCACTCGCTTATAAGTGGTGAATAATTCCAAAGAAGGAATGACAAAAAAGACCCCTGACAAAGAAGGCAATAACCCATAGGAAAGTATCATGGAAGTAATAAATTTATTATTTATTTTATATTATTTAATATTATATATAATAATTATTAATAAATAAAACTCTATTATTAAAATATTCATAGAAACTCTGAATCACTTCACTTTACTAAAATAGTAAAATAGTTCAAACTATAATGACCAATGGGTTACTTCTTTATGGGTCATTTGGTTGCTTTAAATCTCTTAAAAGCACTTACATGTCCGTGTGCAGGACTCACTAATTATTCATTGTGGTTTTTATTCTTCCTGCGTGGCACTGTAGACTCAGCTCTTGATCCAGTGCCAGTCGCTGCTATAGCTGTTTGTTTTTAGACATTATAGGATTGTGCTCTACCATATGGATGTTTTCGTGTGTACAATGAAGCGTACTGAATAGACGAGGGCAGTTTATTAACTCGTGCTGATTATAGAAGCAGGCTTGACTTTGTTTTGCATTCACTGCCAACAGAATTTAATCGCAAAGCAGCAGCGAAAGGCGTCATCAGGAATATAAATTAGACAACAAACAGATTCAAACTGGTCAAATAAAAAGAGGCCGCTTATCAGCAAAGAGCCTTTATCTGGAGCCTTTGACTTAAATGTGCAAAAATGATCGCAGTGGGTAAATAGAAACTAGGAAAAAAATAACTTCAAATCTCAGCATCCGTCCTGTCTTATCTCATTTCGCAATGAGAGGGTGTGCATTAAAAGTTTTAATAGAAACCTGAAAATCTCAGTGTTCTGAATCCAAGAGTTGGCAGCTGATGGAAAAGGGAATGTATCAGTTGGTTTCCCCCTAGTAGGATTAAAAATAAACTCAAGCCAAAGCGCAATAACAGGATTTAAGTTGTAGTTTTCGACAGGAGTTTGAAAATGAGCAGCAAGGTAATGTGATTTTTGCTCTGAAATAGAAATATATAGCAACTGCTGTATTTATGCATTCAATCCTCTTTAAAAACACAGTTTACCGTATACTTATATTTTGCAGTGATGCATTTATACAATACACAAAATTTGATTTACCAATTTTTTAAGGTAAGTGGTTGTAAACAATTGTTATGGGCTGAATATAAACACACATTAAATTTTGTAATGTTCAACTGAATTTGTTTGTTCAAATTCAGCTTATATAAATTGTTTGCAACAATTTGCAATGAACCATTTTTTCTGTATACAATCTAATCTAAGGTTTAAAAATGTGTTGGAAAAAATCTCTCTTTGGGAACACTTGGGAAATAATTTCAGAATAGTGATGATTTTACAGGGCTATTCATTTTCCCTTCAATTGTAACTGAACATTTTAAATATATAATTAATAATAATGATAGGTGTCGCAGTGAGTAGCATGCTCGCCTCACAGCAAGAAGGTCGCTGGTTCGAGCCTCAGCTGGGTCAGTTGGCATTTCTGTTTGGAGTTTGCATGTTCTCCCCGTGGTCGCGTGGGTTTCCTCCGGGTGCTCCGGTTTCCCCCACAAGTCCAAAGACATGCGCTATAGAGCAATTGGATAAGCTAAATTAATACGCTGCGTAAAACATATGCTCGATAAGTTAGCAGTTCATTCCACTGTGGGGACCCTAGATTAATAAAGGCGGAAAGAAAATGAATGAATGAACGAATGAATGAATGACCCTTTATAACAAGCATGTTTAGATAATATACACAATGAAAGTATCCTGAAATTAGCAGTTTTCTGTATTTTGTTATTTGTGTGTGTTCTTTTGGTTTGTTTTTTTTTTACATTTATTTATGCTTTTGAATTGCTTTTTTTTTAATATCTTCTTTACAACTTTTGATTTTGAAAAGTGTGAAAAGTGAATTGTATTGACCTTTTTACTAATGTGAAGTAATATATAGCTTGGACTGGTGCTGTAATTGCAGTACAAAATCCTATTTCACAGGCTTATTTCTGATATATTGTTTCAAATTACTAAAATGTCAATAAACGTCACTTTGTTATACTGCATTGTTCAACATCAAAAGTCTTCACAGCAGACATCAATGTCACATAATTCATGACCGCAAATAAACAGAAAAAACTTACCGAATCTCAAAATATGGGGTAAAGTATGGAAAATATGTTAATTAGCCTAAAAAAATTATTAGTCATATTGACAACAACTTAAAATACTGATAAGGAGAAGTTGTTATTTTTTAAGAGCATATGGCGGCATATTTATTGCCAAATCTATCTCTTAAAATTAAACCAGCAAACAGATTAAACCAGGGATAGGCAGACTTGATCCTGGAGGGCCGATGTCCTGCATAGTTTTGCTCCAACCCTAATCAAAACACACCTGCCTGTAGCTTTCGAGGGATCTTGAAGACTCTGATTAGTGTGTTCAGGTGTGTTTGATTAATGTTGGAGCAAAAGACTGCAGGGACACCGGCCCTCGAGGATCAAGTTTGCCCATCCCTGAATTAAACCCTATTAACCAAACATCTACATTCCACTCAGATCAACCTCTTCCCGATCCTCAATCTCCCAACCCACCCTCAATGTTTCTGTGTAAGAGAAACCTCTCCACGTGTACCATTCATTCTCACAGCACATCCCCTCTCTCCAGATCAATATCTTTCTCTCAGTCACCCTGAGAAACATACAATGTGACCGCAATAACAGTCGGCGTTCCCACAAGCCCTTGCAGCAGCATCCTTCATGAGATCTGCTCTATTTGTGAAAGGAGATGGGCTTGATATATAGCGCGACCCTACAAATCCACCGATTCACTTCCTCATACACGAGTACGCACTTATAATGCGCACAACACAAATTGCGTCCTCTGGGAAGCAGAAAGGGAGAAGCACAATAGTCTGGCAGGACATCAGGGTTATTTCTGTGGGAGCTGTCGGAGCTGTTTATTTAAAGCGTTTTGACAGGCGATCCAGCTAAATTGGGTAGGGGAACAGCAGTCTTTGCAGAATAAGCATCAGAGCCCGGAGCTTTCCTTCACATGCTAAACTAAACCCCCACGCTGGGATTTTTGCCCACCTGTCATTAAAAATGCCTTTGCCTTTGCTATGTCGCTTCTACGCTCTGCCACTGTTTTCAAGGTGGACTGTTTTCCGTATGGAGGGTGCACTCGTGTAACAGTGGTATTTGTGCTTTGAATGAACCTTTGCAGGGGCCCTGTGATAACAATCCTGGCAGGAGAATCATATTGGGCTGTAAGCAAAGGGGAAGATGGCATCCATAGATTTACTGAATGCAAAAAATAAAGATGATAAACCCTTGTGCATTGTTCAAATTTACACTGTAAAAAGTGATTGCTGCCTTAAATGTTCTAGTCATCTCAACTTACTTTAATCAAACTGACTAAAATATTAAGTTAAAATTTGTCTAACTTAAAGCAATAGTTGAAACCTGATTTACTCATTAAAATACATTAAAGCAACAGAAAAAATATATGTTGTCTGTGAATGACTTTTTTTGTCAGATTCATTTATTTTATTTTATTTTTACAGTGAACTACCCTTTTGTTAAATTTGTGACTATTTTTTGTCCTGTAGACATAAATCACAACATCATTATTTGATGTAACGCCGTGAGCATATAATCATGCATTTTTGATTGTTGGTGGTTTCCCCTGTTGGGAACAGGTTAAATTAGTCTTTTTAAATGTTTCAGAACAATAACACAAAGTTTAATGTGAAGGTTTTTAACATTTTCAAAGCATTTTCCCAGATTATGTGCAAAAAAAGATTTGTCACCAAATAAACCATTCCGTTTGCTGAAAAACAGAGGCAGTTGTGGCCAAATTAAGATTCAAAAGCACCCTACAGTGGACAAAAACTTTAAAGGGATAGTTCACACAGATTTTTTTTGTTCTGTCATTTACTCACCCTCAACTTGTTCAAAACCTATTCGAGTTTTTTCTTCTGTTGAACACAGAAGAAAATATTTAGAAAAATGCTGGTTGCTGGCACTTATTGACTTCTATAGTCAATAGGTCCCAGCAAGCAGCATTTTTCAAAATGAATGTTCAAAAGTAGAAAGAAACTCATTAAGATTTAAGGTAGAGGCAGAGTAAATGATGAGGTAATTGTTTATTTTTGAGTGATCTCTCCCTTTAAGAAAAAAAATATAGCAAAAATATTGTGTACAACTTACACAAAACACAGCCGGTCTGTCAAATTTGTTTATTGAAATATTTTTGTTATATATTCATTCACTCATTCATTCATTTTCTTGTCAGCTTAGTCCCTTTATTAATCTGGGGTCGCCACAGCGGAATGAACCGCCAACTTATCCAGCATGTTTTTACGCAGCAGATGCCCATCACTGGGAAACATCCATACACAATCATTCTCATGCATACACAAGGGGCCAATTTAGCTTACCCAATTCGACTATAGTGCATGTCTTTGGACCTGTGGGGAAAATCGGAGCACTCAGAAGAAACCCACGCCAACACGGGGAGAATAGGCTCGACCCAGCAACCTTCTTGCTGTGAGGCAACAGCGCTACCCACTGCGCCACCGTGCTGCCCCAATTTGAAATATTTCTGTTAGAAAAACAGTCCCTGGCTGTGTATGTTTGTTTGACGATGGATTTATGCGCTTTTAGAAGCTTCAAAATAAAAGCCACTGTATATCCAGTGCCATTATATACAGCATGGAAGGGCCTGGATTAAATGTAAAGCTACTCCGACTGTGTTCATCTGACAGAATAGAAGGTTTATACATGAAGGATACAACGTGAAAGGCATTGCCTAGCAACATTCTATAGAATGCTAAAACAAAAGACGTGCAAAACTGACAGCTCAAACAGAAGGCATTATATAGGTCAATTTAACCTTCTGGCATTTATAGAAATAACTGCTTGAATAAACTCGAATGAATGCAACAGCTACAGGTACATTTAATAGTTTCTAGTGTTAAAACAGTTTAAAAACTATAAATGTAAAGTATGCCAGTCACTCAGCACAACTATAACCTTCTCAGCTTGATCTTAATTCATCTACTTGTTCCCCTTTTTACTAATGGCTGCCATCTTATATAGGTACATATATTTATTCTTGTGCTTACTAAACAGAATACACCATTGCTATATAAACTTATCTCAACGCTCAATTTATAAGTGAAATATTGAGATCACGAGAACAGACACCCTGTGCTCCTGGTGCTAAAACAGAAAGTACTGTATAAATCCCAATTATAATTTTATCTTACATAAATACCCAAGAACTGCAAAAATACAATAAAACCTTTCCTTGTCATTTCAGTTCATTCGTTTTTTTGGTTACGGCCAATCCCATATAATTTTCAAAGCATGAATCGTGAGTGTGCCAAATATTTTTACCTCTGCAGACAATTTGATTTCTTTCAGAATACTCCGTTTTAGAATTTACAATGCTTAGTTACAGTAACACAACTACACTCACCGGCCACTTTATTAGGTACCCCTTCCTACTATAGTACAGGGTTTGACCCCCTCTTGCCTTCAGAACTGCCTTCTTCCTTTGTGGCATAGATTCATCAAGGTACTGGAAATATTCCTCAGAAATTTTGGTCAATATTGACATGATAGCATCATGCAGTTGCTGCAGATTTTCTCGGCTGCACATCCATGATGTGAATCTCCTGTTCCACCACATCTTAAAGATGCTCTATAGGATTGAGATCTGGTGACTGTGAAGGCCATTTGAGGACAGTGAACACATTGTCATGTTCAAGAATCCAGTCAGAGTTGATTCGTGCTTTGTGACATGGCACAGTATCCTGCTGGGAGTAGCCAACAGAAGATGTGCACTCTGTGGTCATAAAGAGATGGACATGGTCAGCAACAATACTCAGGTAGGCTGTGGCATTAACACAATGTTCAATTGGTACTAAGAAAAGAAAGAAAATATCCCCCACACCATTACACCACCAGCCGCAGCCTGAACCATTGATACAAGGCAGAATGGACCCTACCATCTGAATTGTCGCAGCAGAAATCGAGAGTCATCAGACCAGGCAACGTTTTTCCAATCCTCTATTGTCCAATTTTGGTGAGCCTGTCTGAATTGTAGCATCAGTTTCATGTTTCTAGCTGACAGAAGTGGCACCCGGTGTGGCCTCCTGCTTCTGTAGCCCATCCACCTCAAGGTTCGACGTGTTGTGCAGAGTTACTCATCTGCATACCTCGGTTGTAACAAGTGGTTATTTGAGTTAGTTGCCTTTCTAGAACCAGTCTGGCCATTCTCCTCTGATCTTTGGCATCAACAAGGCATTTGCGCCCACAGAACTGCCGCTCACTGGATAATTTCTGTGTAAACCCTAGAGATGGTTGTGTGTGAAAATCCCAATAGAATAAGTAGTTTCTGAAATACTCAGACCAGCCCATCTGGCACCAACAGCCATGCCACGTTCAAAGTCACCCATATTACCTTTCTTCCCCATTCTGATGCTCGGTTTGAACTGTAGCAGATTGTCTTGACCATGTCTACATGCCTAAATGCATTGAGTTGCTGCCATGTGATTGGCTGATTAGAAATTTGTGTTAACGAACGGATGGACCTAATAAAGTTTAATTTGAGTTTAATCTAGTCTTACCTTGAACACATTTTCCTGCTCATACTAATTGGAACAAACCATTCATTTCCAAAAACACCCTTTACATTCCCCACAGGACTGTAAAAGTTCCTTTAAAGTTGGCATAAAACTGAAGTTAAGATACATCGTTTATAGCAAACACTATATTAAAATAAGTAGTTTAAATCTAATGCCAACTTTGAAGCCATATGCCCACTGCATTAAAACATGAAGTCCACATATGTATGCTTAAAATACATAAGAACTGTAAGAATGCAATAAAAGTCCACAGAAGTCCAGGTCTTTCCATAACATGCCTCTTAAGTCCTCGCATATATGTTCTCTCGCCATGGAATCTGCAGTGTTTTGAAGACATGAATGCAGCTCATCTGAAACTCTAATACTATATTTGCTTTGTGTTTTGACTAGCCAGCTCATGCAAACAATATTCAAATGCTGAAGCAGATTGCTCACTCTCTGCATCATGAAAATGACAAAGACATTTTCACCAAGCAGACTTTGAAACAACTGCCTAAAAGACCTTTTGACTGCAGTATTAGTCCTGTTTTGTTTTAAAGCATGGATGCATCAGATTGAATTAAAAAACTGCATTTGCATCTGAAAAATATCCTAATGATTATGATGTTTGTGGGTCAAATTGACTAAATTTGACAGATGCATCATTTGATTTGACATTTAAACACCCAGGTCATCAAGATAACAACATCATGACCTTTCTAGCTGTCTCGATGCCTTGATTTAGATTTGCTGGTGTTAACATCAGTTTCAATTGATTCAACTGTGAATGGTCAGATGAGATTCATTTTTTAAGTCAGTTTTGTAGTAATTTAGTAAAAATAAATAAATCTATATATTACTATTACAATAATTTAGTCTTATAAATTTTCCTGTGTATATTTCAAACTTTGATATCACTTAGTCAATTTGAGTGGAATTCCTGCTTGTTAATGTCGATACTCAAAGTTTTTTTTGTAGGGTTGTCAAGTCTTAAAGCACACATAAGAACAAGAAGTTCAAAGTCCTTGTGAGTTAAGTTTGTATTTATGTAAGAACCCTTGTTTATAAGAACCCTTCTTCATGGAAATGAATCATACAATGTTGTACACAATCTACGGCACATAAGGACTTTTTTATGATTTCCCATACAATTTCATAACATGCATAAATATAGTTTCTTTTTCATAAATTTTTTGGTTGTTTGTTTGATTGCTCAAAATATATTCAAATACCACTTGCAACACCAGGCAGGTCGTGCATAATATGAGCGTTTGTTGCAATCTTCAGCATTTAACACTGGACAGGAATCATCATTAAACACTGAGACAGAAGAGCACATTGACTACTGTATGGTGTACAACTTAATCTTATATAATGGATTTAATGTTAATACATAAAATTTCAAGACCACAGCACAGTGACCTTTTTGACTTTCTAATAGATTTTTATACTTAGACTACATTTAGACTGCAAGCCAATCATTTTCCGCTCAAATCAGATCTTTGTCCACACTAATATTTATTTCTGATCAAATCAAATTTATATATCCAGACATGCAGTAATGCCATAAGAACCATTTTTGTTTCCTCAAAGTACATTTAAGTGAACAGATTTTTTTTTTAACATGTACCGTCACTGGTTTTGATATGATTATTTTAGGTAATGTATTATGGATAGGAGATTAGGGCAATATTTTATGCTGAATGGAAACCATGAGGGCAGATTAGAATATCAAACTGAGTGAACACACACACTATGAACAGTGGCCAACTATTTGCTGTGCTGCCTGGGGGGCAATTAAGAGTTCTGTGCCTTACTCAAGGCTATTTCAGTCATGGGTTTTGAAGGTGGAAGAGAGCGCTGTTACTCACCCGACCTGCCAGTTCTGGGATTGAACGTGCTATCTTTGGCTTACATATCCAACTGTCTAACCGTTGGGCCACAACCGCTGAAATCACAACATGTCTAGTTACATTTGTTGGATTGGTCATATTACATAAAGATTTGGACCCTGTTTATACAGTTCTTATTCTGTAGTGAAAGTTCTTATTCTGTAGTTCTAAAATTAGATTGGCCAATATGGATGTACAGTAATCACTATTTTCGGTAATGATTTTGTTAAACAAAGACTGGAGTAAATTTCTACACAATATTTTTCTCTTTTTTTTTCTGTAGCAATGGATGTGTTGGCCGGTTTAGTTGGATTTAAACAAACTTTAGTGTGTTTGCTCTGTTAATCTGGTATATTTGAATTAGTGCTATCTGAAACGTGGTGCAGAACAAGCAAGTGAACTGTAACTGCTAGAAGATGGTTGTTGGCCGCTTCCAAATTAATTCTGAAGCATGAACACAGCATTGACCAAAGACATGATGTCAGGGGATACAGATTATTATTATTATTATTAATATTCTTCTTCTTCTTCTTCTTCTTATTATTATTATTATTATTATTATTATTATTTTGTTGTAGTCCCGGTTGGGCCAGTTGGCATTTCTACATAGAGTTTGCATGTTCTCTCCATGTTCGTGTGGGTTTCCTCTGGGTGCTCCGGTTTCCCCCACAGTCCAAAGACATGCAGTATAAGTAAACAGAGCAAACAAAATTGGCCATAGTGTATGAGTGTGTGTTTCCCAGTACTGGGTTGTGGCTGAAAGAGAATCCGCTGTGTTAAATATATGCAGAATAGTTGGCGGTTTATTCGGCTGTGGTTTCCCCTGATAAATAAGGGACTAAGTCCAAGAAAAAAATGAATGAATGTTATTGTTGTTGTTAGTAGTAGTGGTTCTAGTAGTAGTAGCAGCAGTAGTAGTAGTCGTCGTCATCGTTGTCTTCAGGTGCATCGCCAGTGAGGGGGAAAAGGGGACAGGGAGCATAGGGCCATGGCAATTTAGGGGCCCTGCAACGGAAAGTTGGCCTTCAGAATCATATTTTAGCTAATCTATTATGGATAGAAGATTATGCCAATATATTATGCTGAAGGAAACCATAAGGGCAGATTAGAATATGAAACGGAGTGAACACACACAATGAACAGTGGCCAACTACTGTATTTGCTGTGCTGCCTGGGGAGCAACAGCAGTAGCGGTAGCAGGGGGCAATAGCATTAACCCAAACCCATTCTTGGTGCAATTATTTATTTATTTTATTTTTTACTCACATTTTATAAACTACAGTACATCACATCTACAGTACAGACAACGTTATTTTTTAGTGTTTGGTAAGTTCTTTTGCAAGATACATTTTTTGTGTGTGTTGCATCTTTAGGTTTGGTCTTAAAAATACACCAAACAAACCAAGAGGACTACTTTGTTTGAGTTCATTACCATCTCTGTCATTATAAAAAAAAAATCCAAATACATCACCTTCCTCCAGTTCTTACTTCATCCAGACTTTGCGCCTGAGGGAGCAAAAAATATCACTGACTTCCTTGCATTAACTCTGCCCTCCTCCGTCTCTTTCATCTCTTCTTACACTTACATGGTGTTGGTGCTGCCAGATGCTTAGATTTCATCTCCAAAATAAATGACTTAAAGGAGATAAAGGGCTCCCTGTGTGATAGTGGGTAGTTGAGGAGTTCTCCACACTGTGAAGATAATCTGGAAGAGTAGAGGCCGTCACGCTTTATCTGCCTCCACCACTCCATGCTCCAATGGAGGCCACTAACCACTGCTCCTCCTGATTCAGTCCGATAAGCTCTACCTCCCTCAGGCACTTACCAATGACATCATTTTTCATCCTCTTCTCTATGCATCATCTAGATCTGTTGAGCATCTCTCTGAGGAGGCAAGACGCTGTTCAGAACAGATGCCTGTGTGTTTTTTGCTCTGCTGTAGGCTGAGACGCTCGTGATGTGATTTGCATGTGGAAAAACTAGCAGAGTTTTTGTTTTGTTAAATGTGAGGTGAGCGTGTGATACCTGCTGGGTAATGTATGTACCAGTATTTTATATTAGCAGACAACCCACTGCTTCATCGCTATGGGGGTGAGGGACTAAATGAAACTCTAGTACAAGACAGGAAAAAAGACAATAATGCATTTTTACCTTGATTTTCAGAAGAAAGCCACAGTGAAACAATAGTTTATATAGCAAAAAATGTTATAAGACATTTTTAGAACTCATTTGATGACATTAAATGTAGTAATTTGGTAATTCCATTTAATTGAATAGTAATAATATTCATTTAGCTACAGTATCTCTACCATGGTAAGGCATCATTTTTACAGTCCCTAATGGCATACTGCAATGTAAAATGCTATGTATGAGGCATCTGACTCCCTCTTTCACTTGTATCTCTGATTAATCTAACAGATGAAATTTGTTGATTGTTTTATCAGTTTGTTTGTTTGTTTTGATCTTTATTTCTCTCTCTCGCAATCAGAGGTGGGTAGAGTACCCAAAATCTATACTCAAGTAAAAGTACAAGTACTTGCGAAAATTTTTACTCAAGTAAAAGTAAAAGTAGCAATTTTAAGTTACTCGAGTAAGAGTAAAAAAGTAGTTGATGAAAAAATTACTCTGGTAAATAGTTACTAGTTACTTTTTGTCATATATATATAT
>CAIGQQ010026964.1:15544485-15568197 GCA_903798035.1 Danio albolineatus | reverse complement strand
TTTCTTTTCGGCTTAGTCCCTTTATTAATCCGGGGTTGCCACAGCGGAATTAACCGCCAACTTATCCAGCATTTGTTTTACGCAGCGGATGCCCTTCCAGCCACAACCCATCTCTGGGAAACACATCTACACGTTGTCATTCACACACATACACTACGGACAATTTAGCTTACCCAATTCACCTGTTTGGACTGTGGGGGAAACCGGAGCACCCGGAGGAAACCCACGCAACCACGGGGAGAACATGCAAACTCCACACAGAAATGCCAACTGGCCCAGCCGGGGATCGAACCAGCGACCTTCTTGCTGTGAGGCGAACGTGATAACCTCTCGGCCACCGTGGCGCCCCTGGGTCAGACTCTTTATATTTAAAAAACGATATCTGATATATATATATGGTCATACATATAGTCATGCATAGGCATTTTTTGAGCCTTATTACAAAATAATATAACCAATTTCATTTTGAAATGACTATAGGAGACATAGAATCATCTAAATATTTATTTTCCCAAAATCAATTACAAATAGCAATTTTGAAGACACACTTAGCCAACATCTTGTCTTCCTTTGGACAAACTTTTTTAAAGTTTGGTCTCTGGGAAAGAAAAATATCTAAAGTTGTCACAAGAGATCATTTAAGCATTTTAGTACAAAGTAGAAATGATAATACATCTGTCCCATCATCCATTGATGATTCATCATAATTTTTACAATCACATTACAACTGTATCACATTTTGACAGATTGTGTTGTGTTTTGTTTGGTTTTGCACAACACAAGTGTGGATGCACAGTAAGCACAGCTGGCTCATCTGAGTTTTAGTATCTGGCCACCTGATAGCACTTGGCATGACCTGATGCTACTCATGGTTGTTGGTACATGTTTAATGGGACAGCTTGTTCTTGCTCTGTTACATCTATTTGAACACTGTTGACACACATCAGCTGGAATCTGAACAGCTATCCACACACACGCACACACTTCATCGACTACATTTCACATGACTGAGTCTGTATAATAATGTAAATGATATGATAGAATTCAACAAACATAATTTCTGTCATTACTCACCCTAAATGTGTTTTAAACTTGTGAGATTCTTTCTTCTTTTCCAACAGTCATTCAAAACAATACAAATTAAATCAAATGAAATTTAATTTTGTGCCAAAACTTTCAGATTTGAGACTGAGTAAATGAATCTTCATTTTGTGGTGAACTCTGCTGTGTTTCCAACAGTCAGTGGTTGTTATTTAGCTCATGCAGTCAAACTTAAACTGAAGTGTTAAAAAGCAATATGAAACCAAACCAAAAGTTTCTGCAAAATAATAAAATAATAAAATGATAAAATAAAAAATTAATAAAATAATAAAAAATTTGCAAAGGGTACCAAGGGTACCAAGAGGGACCAAAAGGCGGAGCTAGACACGCAGTTGAACGCTGTTGGTTTACAGAGATACGGCATTTGCTTGCGCAACAAGCCAGAATGAAAACAAAGGACCTGCCAGGTTTAATACACAGCCGAGAGACAACCCGAGCTCAAACAAACCTTTTCGTCGTCTTGATGAACAGCCAAAAAGCCAAGAGAAGAGCAGATTCTCCCCAGTGCCCGTAGTTTTTATGAGCCCGTCTTAAGCGTGAGTGGTTTCGCTTTCTCACATGTGCAAATTGTTGTTCCAACGTGAAGAAACTGCTGGACTAACCTGGACTATTATGAACTCGGAATGACGAAATTACTCTCTAACGTGAGGCTACATGTGCTGGCGAAGATTAAAGATACAAATTAGAGGTTTGCACTGACTGGGGGCTGTGTTTCGTATTGTTTTTGAACCTAAATAAGGCATAAATTTCTACTGTGTGTAGTTTTTTTGTAATTGGTAACATATCGGAGACTGTAAGGGGCTGTATGTGTTCATATATGCTGCATTTATTTATTTATTTTATATAATCGCGGACAGTACGCTATTTCACATCATTGATCTAGTTATAATCAGGTCATGTTCATAGAAAGGTCAGTAATGAACATTTATATACCAGTATTTATGTGTATAATAAAGCCTCTGTTTTGTGAGGAGTGCTTCTCCTATGATTTGTGAATGACCCATAAAGCTTTACTGTAGACATTTCCTCGAGCGAAAATGACGTCGACTGAAACTTTCTGTCGTACACCACGCCCACCAAAAGAGTACCATTTTGCAGTGGAAATGCTAGCCTGATAAAGGTGACCCGTACCGACCCGTACCGTACCGTACTGTACCACTCAGGGGAAACAGGCCCTTAGTAAAGATGGCTATAGAAAGAGGTCTAGAGAGACTTCAAGAAGTGAACAAACGGTAAAGCCATAAAGGGTTTCCTGCCATTTAAACAACCTTTAGATTTTCATTCTGTTTATTTACTTCAAATGAATCTGTGCCTCCAAATGTATTAAGAGGGAGCAGGCATAATGCTATATAACAGTGGTACCCAACCTTTCTATCACCATGGACCAGTCAATGCTTGACAATTTTACCATGGCCCGGGTGGTGGGTCAACCATCGCTAAGCGACCATCAACTGTTTTCTCAGAGGATGACAAGCTTTATGGAGAAAATTAAAAAGCACTGCAGTAACTGTCTGAGATAATTAGTCTACCGAAATGTGTGTAAATCCCAGACATATTCCATCCCGCTTGCACACGTTGCTCCCAATATGCATGCACAAGCCGTGTGCATCCATTGGAAATATGTTTTGTGCAGAAAAGACATGATATGTAAATAGCCGCCGTCATTTGCAATCTCTAATAGTTGATCTTCTTCTTGCACAGACATGTTGGATTCACTTGATTTGTTGACAAATGGGTTGCGGACCCATTCCTTGGTAGTTTGTTGGTCCTTCACTAGGCCTTTTCTCCTTCTCAAAGAAACTTTCCGAAGTTGTCTTTTCTCACACATTTTGCTAGCTTGTGGGTTAAATTTTGGCGTTCAAGTGACTGAGATCCGAGAGGATACAGTCATTTTTCAAAATAAAATATCGTTCGTAAACAAAAATGGAAATAATTCATGATTTCTTGTGCGGCTCGGTACCAATTGTTTCATGGACTAGTACCAGCCAATGGCCCGGGGGTTGGGGACCACTACTATATCCCTTTAACTGCCTGCTCTATGAAATGGGTGACCATATTTTAACTATTTTAAATATTGACTGTTAAAGTCATTTAAATGATGACTGTTTTAAATAATGATTTACACACAAAAACAAGAAAATTTGTTAAATAAGAATCTGAAATATTTTATGGCATACTTCGAAAATAAAGATGATTTAGTGTTCAAAAATATTTTATTTATTTATTTTTTTAAATTGGTCTTACACTTCATATTATCAGATTTCTCATAGTATATGTACTAATTCTAGTACTTTTACCATAAACCAACATATCAACCATTTGATAGAGGTTGATATTTTAGATATTATGGGATGTGTTGGAAAAAAACACATTTAGTGTGTTAAGTAGTGACATTAGGAGTTAAGAAATGCAATCCATTTTTTTTTTCTCGGTGGGATATAAAACAGCTACTTTAATAACATTCTGCATTGTGAGTTTATCACATTAAAAACACATCCTGCATGACAACAGGTCTAAACTACCAACGAAATTATTACCAACTACCAACAAAATTACTGAAACTAGTTAAAATTAACAAGATTTCTATCAGCTAGTTTCCCATTTTAAATTAGGTGCCCTTTATTTCCATGTCCTTACATTTAAATAAACCATTTGCTCCAGTGCCATTATTATGTACATACATGTTTTACATTGTACATATATTTGAAAAAACTATCTGTGTATAATTACATCTGTAATTAATTTTTGTAATTACATGTATAATTAAAGTGTTATAATTACAGTGTGTCCACAGAAACCCTTTGTTTAAACCCATCATTGCCTATTTATTTACCATACCTTCCAAGTCGTTCTACAAAAATGTGCAGTTGATTTACAAAGTTCTGCAAAGAAATTTAAAAAATGTCCACAGATTTTGTCTTATGCCACTCTTAAACTTACCTATACCACCAAACCACAAAACAATACCCGTATCCCACCTCAATAGCAATAAATAGTGTTGTACAATATACAATATAAATATACTGTAGCTAAACTTAAAAAGAATAAGAGAATAAAAAATAATACAATGAAAGTTAATGAATGATAAATAGAAATACCAAAAATAACCAAACAATGGCAAATAAAAGCACAAGAAATGAAGAAAACTATATATAAACATAAAGGTCAATGCTTTTTTTATGCTGAAATTCTAAATTGACATAATTTTACACACAATAAACATATTAATGTTTTAAAAAATCATAATAGGACAACAACATGCATAATTGAATGTGTTTGATTCTACTACATTATTTTACTGCAACTGGTCTTTGAAAATGTTTTCTAATAGTAATAATAGATTGGATTAATGTCCTCATCTTCCAACACCGTCTCCAAACCCTTTCATCTCAACATCTAACACACCATCTCTTTTTTAACAAAATCACATCAAAAGATTATAAGATGTGATGATTAATGAGCCAGCTTTCCAAATCTAATTCCCATGTTTCAGGAGCCATTAGATCGAGTAGCTTTTAGGTAATAAAGCACAAGCATTGTTGTGCCAAATGGCAACAGAGGGTGGAAATTTCAGTTGGACAAATCAAATTATCTCCAGCATGGCAAGATAATGAGGACCGTGTGTCCCCTTTAAAAGGCAGGACAGTTTGGCTCACTCCATTTATTTATTCATGTTTTTGTTTTCTGCTCCAAGCTCAATGATGCAATCTGGTTGGGGAAAATCTGTCTAAAAAATCCCATCAAACAATGAGACTTTTAAGCCATGACGAAGCGATGAGTTCCGACTCATCCTCATGTGTTACATTCACAAACTTACCGAGGTAAGCTACACAACAGATAACAAAACCAAAAGCATGAAAGAATGGTAGATTTCAGCCTTGTGATAGCTAAGCAGCAGGCCACCCAACATGATCTTCAGCACAAATGTATTTAAAGGAAACTGAAATTGCTTTAGATAATGTAAATATGGAAACAAGTGGACTAACTAAAGAAATTCAAGAAAATAACGGTAGAGACACTAACAATTCCATTAAAATGGACCTCTCTTCAGTTCCAGTTTAGGTATTTTAACTGTCATTGACATTTAGAGATTTATAGACTGAATCAATGCATTATTTAATTAAATATACTCTAATGTGCATATATTTCTAGTGCAAAAAAATTTAATGTTAAAAACAGTCAGGTTCAAAATTACTGTTTTTTTTGTTTTTGTTTTGTTTGTTTGTTTTTTTTAAAGGTTTTTACATCAATCACAATTCAGAAGATACTGTGAACCCAGAAAAAATATATACATTTTGGGCAACACTAAAATAACGATCCATTAGTTAATTTTAGTTAATGTATTTACTAACAGGAACAAACAATTAGTAATACATTTATTACATGTTTGGTAATGTTAGTTAACGTTATTTATGCTAACAACTCACATTGCATTAATTAATGTTAACAAGCACAACTTTGGATTTTATTAATGCATTAATAAATGCTGAATATGATTACTAAATTAATTCATTAATAAATGCTGAACAAGATTATTTATACTTATTTAATGTCAGTAAATTTATTAAATAACATTAACTAATGGACCATAATTCTAAATTATTACCATATTTAGTTGTGTATAATAAAATATATTCGGGCAAAATATATACTCAGACAAATTCTGTATGATCGCCTCCGCGAAGTACATTAAAATCCTTTAACCCACGGCAAGCCGTTGATTATCCCGCTTATTTCATGGTCATTTGCCAAGGTAGGCCTATATTTAAACTAGTTTTTCTCTTTGCTGGGCAATATTTGTCCGAATCTTTGTCTGTTTTTAGATGTTAGATTTTCTAGTCCCTCCACTGATTCAACTGTGACAGGCAGACAGAGAAAGAGAGAGAGAGAGAGAGAGAGAGAGAGAGAGAGAGAGAGAGAGAGAGAGAGAGAGCATCTGCGTGCTGAGGGGATGAGGGAGGATATGTATGTATATCTCTTAACATTAATACTGCGAAAGCTGAGTTACGATTTACATTTCATAATGAACATACAATATTAATATTATTATACTTATAAAAAGAACCATATCAATTAAATATGCTTTAGCAATACGTATTATGAAGAGAAAGCAGCCAGAGCCTGTTTCAGAAATCTCTGCTGTTAAATATCTAGGGAAATTTTGGAAAAGAAACACATATCGGGAGAAGTAGGAGAACATTCTGCTTTATTTATCTTCTTTAAAACAAAAGCAATCAGCCAAACACGCAGGATCAGTGTAATATTACATTACTTTCGGTCATAGATTAATTATAAAACTTATCTTTGTGATCTGCCAAATAATGCACCTGAGAAAAAAATAATAGGTTCAAATGGCCATAGACTGACCGTTAGATACACCAAAGATTAATTACATATCACATTTTAACAACAGAGATGCAAGAGATTAGATCCAGCGGCGGGTCTTGCGATGGTCTGGCCAACATAAAGCTTCCATACACACACACTGCCGATTCGACTTTAAAATAACTACATTCTCCCTTGAAAAACTCTTAAAACTTGATTTTGTGGCATAGTTGATGAGTATTTTCTTAATTTTGTAGATTTCCCGTCCGCCATCAATAGCCCTCATCAGTTTCATGCGCAGCACATGCGAGTTGCTATAGTAACTGTAAACGTTTGGGAGAAGCGCATTTATTTCGAACTGTGATCAAAACTGACTGGAACTACCTGTGCGTTTCAACGAAGTATAGCACACCCTCCAGCCAATCAGAATCAAGAATTTCAACAGATCATGGAATAATGAATTATAATAGACTTATAATAAATTGATAGACTGACACTGATACTAACTGAAAAAACAGTTTCTGAAAAACCAAAAATTGTTGCCCTGTATTGCCAAGTGGTCATTGCAATGATATTTAGTGCAACTGCGCTCTTGGAATTGCGAGTTTAAATCCATTTCGGATCTCACCCCCCACTTTCCATTCAACTTCACTACCTGTCAGTATCTACTGTCCTATCACAATAAATGCAAGGATGCCAAAAACAAATCTTTAAAAAAAAAAAAAGGAAACAAAAGCTAAAGCTCCAAAATTGACCCCAGGATTGACAGGTGCATGAAATGAACAGTGTTTTTGCCCGCAGTGTCACACGTTAAGTAGTGAGGTAAAAACACTTTGCTATAGTCCACCACTGGTTATTCTGAAGTCAGAATAAGCTTGGAAAAATCTTCATTTTGAAAGAACCACGGTGACAACAATGACAACAACAGGAACACAACCTCCCTCTAACGCAAGCCGGTTTCCTGATGCTCGAGTGTTTCCTGTTGCTCTGCGGTCGGGGAACACAGGCTGTACAGGGTTCAACACCGCACTCATTCACGGACAACAGCATAACCACGACTCAAATCACTTCACTGCAGAAAGAAAGATTCATTCTGCTCAACAATTAAGAGTGATGTGATTATCAGAGGTTAATAGGTCAAAGTAATATCTATTTTGCAGGAATGGAAAGTTCTGTCATTGCACAATTATGCAGATAATGCTGTATTCAAGCAATGTGCACATGATTAAAAGATGATTACATTCTGTGATCATTCCTACAATTAGGGCTGCTTATTATATTGTGTCAGCATTGATTTTGCAATATGTGCAATAATCACATCGCAGGATCTGCAACGCCGAGTCACAATTATACTGTAGGTGACCAGTTGAAAACATTCATGATTTGTGGAGTCAACTTAAATAATATGTTTACCAGTACGTTTATCATTTGCATGTGTTTTTAAGACCTGTGTCTGATTGAGCATTTCATCCAGACACAAAAAACATGGCCACACTTTATTTTGATGGTCCATTTGTTGAATTTAAGTTACATTGCAACTAATTCTCATTAGATTATAAGTAGACTGTTAGGTTGGGGTTAGGGTTGGGGTTAGGGGGTAGAGTAAGTTGACATGTACTTACAAAGTTTCTTATAGTCAGTTGAATGTCTGTTTAATGTCAGTATTAACAGATATTATGTAGACCAGGCATGTCCAAAGTCCGGCCCGCAGATTCCATCTCATAATGTGTTATTTATTATGAGGCGCCAGAGTGGACAAAAGTCAAGCGACCGCAGAGAGACCGAATACGTGCGAGAGAGACCGAATGTACATGCGAGAGAGACCGAATGTGCGCGCGAGAGACAGAGTACGCCTGAGAAACCGAATGTGCGCACGAGAGAAACCGAATGTGCACTTTAATAGTCTCTCGGTCTCTCTCGTGCACCAATACTCGGCCTCTCTCGCGTGCACATTCGGTCTCTCTCGCGCCTACAATCTAAATCTCAGTATCGTCCTTCTCATTAATTTCACGTGTTCCTTAACAGTAAAGCCTAAAGCAAACTAATGCAATGCACTAAAGCTAACACAATTCATTAAACTCTTAAATAACTGCAGACAATTCATAGTTTATTATGTTTACATAGGTGTTTATTTCTTGTGGTGGCAAGTGATTTTCCCAGTTGTGGGAATTATAAGGTATAATCTTCCTGTAGTTGTTATGCAAGCTTTGGCTTCCTGAAAGATCTTGTAGAAGACAAGCAAAATTCACTTGTTTTAAACTTTAATGATAACAGACCACTTTGCATTACTTATAACTCCTGTTTAAAATGTTTATGAGGCAAAGATAGACATCAAACTCATAGATATGTAAGGTATTCTATACAGTTTGTTCAATTTTATCTGACTCTCCAGATATGAAAGGCATAATTGTGTGTTTAGAGTTGTTCATGCCTGAGTGGCTTATATTTGGTTATTTGGTTACTTTTCTGGTGAAAAAAAATGTCAGAAGTAACTATTGGCCCCCGGGCATCTTCACTTTATCAAATTTGGCCCTCTTTGCAAAAAGTTTGGACACCCCTGATGTAGACAGTCTACTGATACGCAAATGTACCATCAAAATAAAGTGTTACCAAAAACATTATAATGTTTGAAACTTTTAGGTTCATTTATGTATATATACGATGAAGACTATACACTGTTGTTTAAGATTTGTTTATTCAAATTGTGCCTGAATACAGCTCGACACCCAGTCAATACTCTTTGTTTCATTTGCATTTATTTATTAATGCTTGTGATTATTTTTTTAAAATATATTATATTTATTTTATTTAGAATGCTCTCTGTTCTACTGTGTTTCTCAATGCTTGTGATAGTTTTTTCCAAATAGACTCTTTCCTATCCTTTGGGGAAATTATACTCAATATTACAACATGTATCGCAGAAACAAACTAAATACAGTATTGCAATATCCGTTTTTTACAGTATCGTGCAGACCTAGTAACAATATGAGGACAATGACGAAAGTTTAGAGTTGTCTTCATAGCACATGTTTTCAGATCATCGGATTATGATTACTAAATGCTTTACAAGATTATTCATGATTATTTAATGTTAGTAAATTTATTAACTAACACTAACTAATAGACCATTATTCTAAATTATTACCATATTTAGTTGTGTATAATAAAATATATTCAGGCAAAATATATACTCAGACAAAATTTAGAGTTGGCTTCATAGCACAGGTTTTCCGATCATCTTAAACCTTCATAAGAATCTGAATCTAAACTAGAGCTTCATAATCCCTGAGTATCTCAGAATGGTTGAAACACAAAGAAAACTTTTTTAGGATTTGCCATTTATAATTAGGCCTGTCACAATAATCAATAAATCGACTTATCGCACAATACATGGACATGACCTCAATGATTTTTGGTGATGCAATATATATCGACCATACATAAAAAACAATTCTTCAACATTTTAGTCGATTGCACAACCTCTATTTCTATTGGAGGTGTCAGTGTCAGTATGGTTAAAAAACACTATAGTATTTACCATAAATGACTAAAGTATATTTTAAAAAAAACATTGCAAGAATTAGATGTTTTGTTTCCAGTGAAGACTTAGAGAAACTTGTTCATGCTTTTATCAGCAGCAGGGTGGATTACTGTAATGGGCTCCTCACTGGACTTCCCAAAAAGACAGTCAGACAGTTGCAACTCATCCAGAACGCTGCGGCCAGGATTCTGGCCAGAACCAGGAAATCAGAGCACATCACACCTGTCCTCAGGTCTTTACACTGGCTCCCAGTTACATTCAGATTAGATTTTAAAGTAATATTACTTGTCTATAAATCACTAAATGGCCTAGGACCTCAATACATTACAGATATGCTCACTGAATACAAACCTAACAGATCACTCAGATCATTAGGATCATATAAACTAGAAATTCCAAGAGTTCAGTCAAAGCAGGGTGAATCTGCATTCAGCTATTACGCCCCCCGCTGCTGGAATCAGCTTCCAGAAATGATCAGATGTGCTCCAACATTAGGCACATTCAAATCAAGACTGAAAACACATATGTTTAGCTGTGCCTTTACTGAATGAGCACTGTGGCACGTCTGACAGATCGCACTATTGTGTCTTTCTTTTCTTTTCATTCTTTTATAACTTGTTTTAACTCATTTTAATCTGTTTTTATCTGTTTTTTATTATTTGTTTTTATTTTCTTATACTTCAATTTTATTCCTGTTTATGTAAAGCACTTTGAATTGCACTGTGTATGAAATGTGCTATATAAATAAACTTGCCTTGCCTTGCCTTGCCTTGCCTTGCCTTAATGTAGGTGCCTGACAACTGAAAATAGATCTGATAGCACATATTGCAGCCTCTGTTACGTTTTACCTTGCTTTTTTTTTTTCTGTTAACATTTATTATTATTTGTTTTGGATATGCGTTTTTACATTCTGATTCCAATGCCTAATCATTACATTATTAAAATGACTCAATAAAATTAAATTAAATATTCTTAAGAACAAAATAGTATGTTCTTAAGAATATTTAATATGTTCTTTTGAAGAGTGTACTTGCTTTATGATGCTATTATACTGCCATTCTGGCATTATATAATAAGTGGCCTAAAGTGGTCCTAAAATGGCAATAATATCGTTTATCGCAATATATATTTTGGTGTTATATATCGTACAATAAAAAATAGATATCGTGACAGGCCTATGGCTAACATGAATAGCTAAATAGATATGTTTTTAATCTAGATAGAAATGTGCACAGTGTTTGAACTCTGAACATATTCAAGAAAGCTTTTCCCGAGCTTTGGAGCCACGTTTGAAATTTTTCTTGTCCACAAATAACAGTCGGGACTGAGGTGATATGGAGGGAAATCTGGCGAGATAAAGAGGCCAGACTAATGGAGAGCAGAATGAGGGCTTTAAGAGGCTCTGTGAAGTGATGATGACCAGCGAGACGGAGCGCCTCTGATGACTGATCGCCCGCTCATTAAAAAGAATGCTTGTTTTCAAAGGCCAGCTCTAATCGTACAATAATACACAGTGCAGAGGGCAGGCTGGGTCATTTCACCCCATATATTCAATCTGAAAAGGAACATAAGTGAACCCACTGTGGTCAAGTTCACCTCAGATACATTAGAATAACGCCAAAGAATGACTTTTCTGAATTAATTCTTGTTGGTGTAGGTCATATTAATCATTTTGTAATTAATGTGTGATAATATATAACATTCATATGATGTTTATTTATTTAATAGTTTTTTATATGTATTATATTTGTAAAATAGGAATACGTTGAGTTTTCAGTTTAGGTTTGCAAACCCTAAAATGCATTGATATGTCAATAATCATTTAAGACTATCAGTAAATAATAATTATTATTTTTTTAATTCTCATAATAATTATATATAAAAAATTATGCAAACATTTATAACATTTAAAAAATATATTTTATATTGTTTTCTTACTACACTTTTTATATTTATTATAAAATAAAAACGATTTCATTAATATTTAGCCGGCATACAATATATTTTAGCTCTAAAATGGTATATATGGTAAAAAAAAAAATCGTCAAAAACAAAACAATAGTAAAGTGAAGCATTGTAATGCAGGGTTCCACACAATTCATTCAGGTTGTCCCAACACAAATCGATTAAGGTAACAAATTAAGGGCGTACTCACACTATGCTATCCGAACCGTGCTCAGGCCCATTTCCCGTAAATTTTAGAAGTGTGAGTGCGCTGAACCGGGCTCAGGCACGGTACAGTTGGAAGAGGTGTGCCTGAGCCAGGTTCACTTGGGCTTTGGCGCGGTACGCTTGTAGTGTGAGTGCAAAGCGTGCCTGAGCCCGAAACTGAAGAGGAGACGTGACTTTTGGGGACTGTTTCATATGGATTTATTAATCATTCTTACTGTTTAATGAACACAAACTGTCGTAGATTTTTAAAGACGCAAACCTCTCTCTGCACGACAGCTGTGCCTTTAGTAAACCTTCTAATTCCTGCAGCACGAGGACTTTATGGCGTCAAAAGTGGCTGATCTGTTCGGCGGAATATTTGACTGTGTGTCACTGCATATCAAATATAATGATATAATGATATAAAGAAATCTCCACTGAAATCTCCGAGAGCGCTTCTCTTACACTGAACAGCGCATCATCGATGACGCTAGCGTGCTCAGGCCTGAATGCAATGTGATTGCGGGCCGTCGGGGGAGACGGAAGGGGGGCCAAGCGTGCTTTGGCCCGGTTAAAGGGAACTGTACATAGTGTGAGTACACCCTAAAGTTGATTGAATATAAAACAATTAAATTGTCCCAAAAAAATCTCAAGAATCGTGTTGTTTAAGCTCATTTTCCATAAATAGATCTAACAAGCAGCAAAATCATTTTTTGAAGCATTAAATCTCTCCTCATCCTCATGCTACATCAATCTCTTTTTCCTTCTCTTACACGACCTGTAATATATCACACCTGCACGTACATACAGAGACAAATGTGCAAATAATCTGTTGAAACCCTTCCCCACACCATATACACAAGTCTCATCTAAAATTACACATGCAATCACAGACTATCATCCACAATCACCAACAAGCAAAATATACATGGTCCTCTGATGCCTGATTGCTCGCAGGTTTCCAAACACAAGGAGGACGTGTGAATTGGCTGGCTGAGAAACTGCTTTGACGTTTTATTCCTGCAAACGTCGCCACATATCTAAAAAAGAGCTGATTAAACGGGAGCGCTAGCATTAGTTAAGAAAACACCAGGGAGAGCGCCAGGGCTTATCGCTGCTATGAGCGGCCCTGTTAATTCACTACAAATTAGCCCTGGCGTGTGCGGCGAAATAATCAGACGCTTGTTTGTTTGGTCAGGCTGCTGAGGACCTTTATCTGACGTCTGAGCCTCTGTTCACGCTGAAACTCTTGTCTGAAATGAAACAGCCGTTTGCCAGGAAACGCCCTCGTGGCTGTTGAAAACTACCAACCCCGACTTGGCACTGCTGTGTAAGTGCCATTCAGCATCTGGTGCGCGGGCTTAGATGGTAACCTGAGAGTCGTCAAATTCATCCCGTTTTTTTCTAATAGAGATGGAAGGAGAGCTCAGGCCAGACAAACACCTGAGAGTCATTTTTCACCCTAGTCTACTGACCTTTTTCACTACTAATGGCTTTTTTTTCTAACCGAGGATATAATTGTGTAATACGCTCTGATCGTTGAGTCATTCGGTGCTCGGTGCTGAGGCCAAAAACCACAAGCGCGATATTATGACATAATTCCCTGCAATAATGTTGTATTTACATTAATCTAAAGCAGGATGAGGTCATTGAAGAGAACGTAATACAACCGAATGTATTTGATTTCGATGGTGCCAGTAGGTTTTCAGCTGTATTCCATTGAACGTGTGTTTGAATGGGTTTTGATGAGAAACGTTTCTCTTAGATTGGTTTTATTGTTCTGGCGTTCAGTTTATGAGGGAAATCGATTTCATCACTGTTGATTTGTCATTGCGGTTTTGCATCATTACTGAGCACTTCATGATCATTAGACTTATAAATCTGTTATATAAAAACAACTTCATAAAAGTTCAATTTTATACGTTTTCAGTGATTTATCAGATGTACTACACTTACAGTCAGATCTATCAGTTTTCTGTTTACAGAATATACTGTTAGCCTTGGATAACATGCAAAGGTAATATAATGAAAGGTGTTCAAGCATTGAATCAGCTATATAAGCATAAATACATACATACTTACTCCCTGGGCTGTTTGTATCGAAGTTGATCTTTAGACGCACGATGTTGGTGTTTTGTGACATCAAATTTTTACAAGGTGGGTCGTTAACCCAGCGCTCAACCCCCAACCTGGAGGACCAGGACATACACATACACTATGGCAATTTAGCTCACCAAAATCTCCTACAGCACATGTCTTTGGACTTGTGGAAGATAACCGGAAGAACCAAAGAAAACCCACACGAACACGGGGAGAACATTCAAACTCCACACAGAAAGCTCGAACCAAGCTTCTTGTTGTGAGGTGACAGTGCTACCCACTGCGCCATAGTGCTGCCCTATATAAGCTTAAATACCTACAAAAAATGATCATGTTACACACATTTAAAAAACATTTAAAGAAAAATATTTAAATTTGTAAGACCATATATAGGGCGCCACGGTGGCGCGTGAGTAGCACGTTCGCCTCACAGCAAGAAGGTCGCTGGTTCGATCCCCGGTTGGGCCAGGTCCCGGTTGGGCCAGTTGGCATTTCTGTGTGGAGTTTGCATGTTCTCCCCGTGGTTGCGTGGGTTTCCTCCGGGTGCTCCGGTTTCCCCCACAGTCCAAAGACATGTGGTACAGGTGAATTGGGTAAGCTAAATTGTCCATAGTGTATGTGTGCGAATGAGAATGTATGTGTTTCCCAGAGATGGGTTGTGGCTGGAAGGGCATCCGCTGCGTAAAACAAATGCCGGATAAGTTGGCGGTTCATTCCGCTGTGGCGACCCCGGATTAATAAAGGGACTAAGCCGAAAAGAAAATGAATGAATGAAGACCATATATTACAATTAAATGCGATATAGGGCGACACGGTGGCGCAGTAGGAAGTGCTGTCGCCCCACAGCAAGAAGGTCGCTGGTTCGAGCCTCGGCTGGGTCAGTTGGCATTTCTGTGTGGAGTTTGCATGTTCTCCCCGTGTTCGGGTTTCCTCCGGGTTCTCCGGTTTCCCCCGCAGTCCAAAGATATGCGGTACAGGTAAATTGGGTAAGCTAAATTGTCCGTAGTGTATGTGTGTGAAAGAGAATGTGTGGATGTTTCCCAGGGATGGGTTGCGGCTGAAAGGGCATCCACTGTGTAAAACAAATGCTGGAAAAGTTGCCGATTCATTCTGCTGTGGCGACCCCGATTAATAAAGGGACTAAACCGAAAAGAAAACGAACGAGCGAATGCGATATACTTGATATATAAATTTTGGGGGGGGGAGATCCCAATAAAAATAAATCAATTGTAACAAAACAACATACAAAAATGTATTATTTTCCACAGATTATATATAGGCAAATTGCTTTAAGATGTACAATTTCATGTTTTACCTAGATAAAATATTTATGTATTTGTGTATTTTAGTTTTTTTTCTTATCTCCTTTAAAAGAAAATCACAAAAATGAAAGGATGTATTATAAACAAACTCATACATTTCATTTATTTTTATGTACAATATAATATACTGTATGTATTTAGGTATTTCCCAATAAAAACATAAATTTTATTGCAAGATAAGATGACAGATTTACCTTTAGATTGGATCAAGCATAACAATGTAGAACATAAACTAAAAATATCTCCAAATGTATTATTTTCCAATCTATTTCTATCCTAATATTTGCCAAATTGTCTTTGTTGTTCTTTGACTTTTTGATGAAGTTCTCCAAGAGTTTTAAAACCAAGCCACAAGGTCTGAATGTAAATGTTTAATGTTTTTCTGTAATAATATTACTGCTGCTTACAACTTCTATAATTCAAAAGAAATCACTTACTCCTCCAAACCTCTCAAACGTCTCTAATCCCCAGGATACAGAAACCATTACGAGGTTAAATGCGCTTTGCCAAACTATAGCTAATGCAATGTTTATCAGTCAGACAAAATACCGTTTAACAGTAAATTGAAAGAGCAAGTAATTAAGCTCCCCGGGTTCCTATGGATGGGAATTCACTCACTCACTACTCCACTATTGGCCCACAGACGTAGTTTAGTGCTTTTTTAGGGCCTAATCTGTCATTATGGCTGGGTGGAACAATGGAGAAACAGAGCTGTGCCGCATGAAATGTGTCCCCTGTGTGTTTCAATGCAATGACTGAACAGCACGACAACTAACCATCAAGAGCACGCCACAGGTCTCAATCGCTGGCCCACATTGTTATGGTCATGAATGCCCTTTTCACACAATACCACTAAACCACCACGAGGAAGAAAGAAACAAGAAAGCTGTAAGTGAAATAACAGTCGACGCTGGTGCTGAACCTCATGTGAACTCAGAACACTTTCATGGGACACATAAACATCTCAGCTTGCCATCATGGAGTATGGGACATGTGGCTAACATGCTTGTGTAAACAATGACTTACTGCTCTTGCTTGCTTATTACATCTGTCCATCGGCGTCCTCCACTCACTGTTTACATTGTTTCAGTGTTGAAAAAGCAGTGGTGACAGTTGAAACTCGAAATGCGCTCCTTTAAAGGTTGTGACCCAAGTGTTAGTGGATATGTAGGGCCCTGTGAAACCCATTTTATCCTTGTTAAAGAGAAGATTATTACTAAATAATGTATTATTATTGTTATTCTTTTCAGAAGTATGTTTGATTGCATGATAGTGATAAAGGTTTACATTTGTGTCAAAATATAATCTGAACTTTTATTTTGACAGATTCTGTCTGCGTGTGAGATAACGAAATGTTAAAGAGAGAGGACCTTGGTGAAGTTAAATGTAATGTGATGTGTGTATTTACGTATATAGCGTACTTATCGTGTGTGGCCGTACACCCAAAGCGCTTCACAATAACAAGCAGGTGCCTCTCCACACCAACACCAGTGTGCAGCATCCACTTGGATGATGTAATGGCAGCCACAGGACAATGGCGTCAGTGCGCTCACCACACACTAGCTATAGGTGGAGTGGAGAGGCAGTACCAAGAGAGATAGAACCAATTCAGTTGATGGGGTTGATTGGGAGGCCAAGATGGTTAAGGGTCGAGAGGGAATTTGGCCAGGACACCAGGGTTACACCCCTGCTGTTTACGAGAAGTGCCATGGGATTTTAAATGACCAACGAGGGTCAGGACCTCGGTTTATCGTCTCATTTGAAAGACGGCACCCACTGACAGTATAGCGCCCCCCTCACTTTTACTGGGGCACTAGGACTCACACAGACCTACTAAGCTGCCATGAAATTCAAATTTACTCTATTTATTTTTTAGTTATATTTTAGGCCAGGGGTGCTCAATCCTGGTCCTGGAGATCTACCTTTCTGCAGATTTCAGTTACAACCCATATCAAACACACCTGCCTGTAATTATCAAGCGCTGTTCAGGTCCTATTTAATTGGTTCAGGTGTGTTTGATCAGGGTTGGAGCTGAACTCTGTAGGAAGGTAGATCTCCAGGACCAGGATTGAGCACCCCTGTATTAGGCCTTTGTTATAAGCAATGTACCTGTGCACTTTATTGTTTGGTAAAAAGGAATTTACCCTTAGAATTTTTTTTTTACATTTTTTTCATTAGTCAATCTTCCTTAAATTTGTTAACAACGCCCGTCTTTCAACAATCCAATCAGTTCCTAAAGAATGCAATCATGTACCACCCAACATTTTTTTCTTAGTTTCAGGACTGTTTCAAATAGATGTACAACAAAGTTATATACAAACACACTTTCTATTGCCCCACATGTTGATACCACGACATAGGCCTCCAAAACAAATTTAAACTTGTTTTTATTTAAACAAATGTAAATATTCATATAATAATAATAATAATAATAATAATAATAATAATAATAATAATAATAATAATAATAATAATAATAACATTATACAAATGCAAATTGTCATGAATAAATTGAAAAAAAGCCCCTTGCCATTCAGCCATCCCCTGCAAAAACTACAATCGTGTTGGTCTGAATAGCAACAATTCGTGCCCTACGCGTCTTGTGCCTTATAGCACTGAGAGTACGACAGGGCCCTAAAAGATGAGAAATGTTTCTAGCTGTCTAATTTGAAAAGGAAATCAACTCAGAATCGGTAGAGAAAGAATCACGATGCATAAAGTTGTTCTTAAATGAAGCAAAAGCAAACACAAGATGATGCTCTGATCTTGAGATTCTCCTCACAGAGTGGCATGACAAGCTGCTTTGATAAAGCTCTAAAACATCCACAATACAATCATGTCATGATGATGACGATCCTGCAGTATTTTCCAGTGCCTTTTAAAGACATTGGGAAGCTCTTCAACAGTAACTGACGAAGAGAAGTGCTTATCAAAATTTCTTTCGGTATACATTCTTACTTTTGAAATAAAAATGTCAAATTCCATGACATTTCAAGTTATATGGTAAATTTCATGACTGGATTCTGCAATTTCATCCATCACATAAATCATACGCATGGCCTTCGTTTTTTTGCAGTCAGCTAATCAGAAAATTTATCGCCACACAACAACCCAAGCTGGAGTTTTACACATTGCATTTTTGCACTTTTTAACTTCAGCTAGAAGCTCTAGATCAGCGCAGACAGCGAAGTGAAGCTGTGCAGCTCAGCAGGGGAAACTTGGCACACAGCGTGAGTCAGCAGTAGAGCAGAGCTGCGCCCTCTGATCTCCCACTGGATTTTGTTTCTGCTCTCCGTATCCACCGCCACAAAGCAGATGCATTACAAAAAGATAACAGCCCTTGAAATATAAAATCTTCCATCATGAGAAACTTTTTATTCATGATAATAAAATGTTGTTGTTTTTATATTCATTAAATGTAACTCTTTAAATGTTTTTTATTTATAAAATAAAAATAGAAAAAAGAATAGAAATCATATAGAATCAATAGAATCATGTTAGAAGTTCAAAGTTTTTTCTTTAGATATAAATATAAATGGTATTTATGAAAAGTTGATAGAACAGTGGATAGTTTGCGATTTACTTGAAGGGGTGTTCAAAAGACTGACGTGAAACGTTTATAATCATGTCACGTCATGAATATGTATGAGATTTTATGCATACTTATGACAACGCCATTAAGTGTCATTAGCTCAGTTATGTCATTAGCTCAGTTATGTCATTACAAAGGTAAGAGTTTGAGATGTCTTGAGTTAAGTTTTGACAACTTGACATTAACAAATAAATTATCATTTTATTTTTCATTGTCATTGTCATGACAACTTTACATTAAAGGTCCCATGAAATTAAAATAATGTTTTTTAGATGTTTAGTATTGTTAGTTTTTTTGAAATATCTATAACTAGTGCGCACCAAAACAGTGACAAAATTTGCACTCAGAAGATACAAAACTGGTATAAACATTTAAAGCTTGCAGTTTGTGACTTCTCCCCAAATAGATCAACGGTTTTATTCACGTCATCTCATACTTCGGTTGACCAATCAAATGCTGATATGCCCCGCCCCCTTCAAGATATTCATGTTTGATGCACTTGAGCTCTACCACTCACACTGGCAGAGCGGTGATAAAACAAAACTCTATTAGCTGTTTTTTTTAAAGGGGAGGAGGCTTCACTATATATGTTTCCGTTGAGATTACGTCAAACATTGAATAAAAATGCACATTTCAAAGCACTTTACGGGACTTTTAACAAGACAACATAACTTGCCATAAATCTGTTATAAACATTCTTGTCATGAGGCCATAATTCCTTCATAAATTTTATAAATGCGTCATTAATATTTTTGTTGATCTCAACAGTTGAACAAAAGTCAAATGTCCTCATGTTTATGACAGATTTTATTATAAGTTATTTTGTTTTGCTTATGTCAAGCTGTCATGACAATAACACTGAACGCTTTTATTCCCTTCATAATGTCAAGACAAAGACAGGTTGTGATGTATTTTTTTTAGGGCTGTCCAAAAATTAATCGTGATTAATCACATCCAAAATAAAAGTTTAACATAAAATTTGTGTGTGCTCTATCTATATTTATATTATGAATATATAAATACACAAATGCATATACTTGATAAAATGTTGGTTTATATTTAGATATCTAAAAAATATATGTGTATGACACAAATTTTACATTTGAATATGATGTAACTGCTTAGATGTAACTTTTTTATATATAGTTTTGGCTTCTATGAATGTGTTTATCACATATACATAATATATATATATATAACACACACACATATTATGTCAAAACAAACTTTTATTTTGGATGTGATTAATCACGATTAATTTTTAGACAGCCCTAATTAATTGTTTCATCTGAAACAATGTCACCTTTGAATTTAAAATGAAATCTGAGCTAATTATACTTAATTGCCATAAGCAGTCATAAAAAACGCCTTTATATTCATGACATGCCAAGATTATAAAGGTGTCATGTCAGTCTTATGTACACCGCTATGAAAAAAGTCTTATCTGTAGTTCCAGACTCTTTCCAAGGTTATCAGATTAACGGTGTTTGTTGCTCTCATCTAGTCCTGCAAGATTACAATAGCAGGATTAAGCACCACGCATCCACAGAAATGTGTTGCCATTAAGTTGAATTAGATTACAGACAAACATTTGCTTTACTGGAGGAGTTTTAACGATGCCGATGGCCCTCGACAGGTTTGATGGGGTATTGAAATAATTCGGTTCATTGGCTTTAGAGAGGAGTTAAACTGGATTACAGCTGTAGGAGCACTGCCAATACTACGGTTTAAGATCCCTGTGTTTTTCGACACCATGTAGCGAACTTCAAGTATTCGTTTTCTTTTTTACCGTCCACATGTTTTATTATGTCAGGAAAACAAGCCTCAGATATGCACACAAACATATTTATGTCTCTTTCTGGGCATGTTTTATGGTTAACACATGAAATGGTAAAGCACAATTTCTGATTCACAAGAGTTGTTTTACACATTTAATGGTTTTCAAATGGCCAGAGGTGCCTCAAAGTGCCTATGGGCTTGTTTAAACTTGTTCTGCCAAACATATTTGGACCAGTAAGCACCAAATTTACTGAATTTTATTTATTTAATTCATGCCTACTTTGTAAGGTACGGTTCAGAGAGCTTTACCAGTTCCATAAAAATTGAGTAATTACTCCACAGCATTACATCTGATTTGGAGACAGCCAAGCCTTTAGATCTGATCTGAAAGCTCATTGGTTTTAATCAGGTCTTGCTATGGTGTGGTGCACTCTTCCCGGGTTGTGTCTTATTGAACTCAGGTGAAAGCAGATGTAATATAATTGACTAACTTAAAAATTTCCCTGCAAACGGATGCAGCTGCGTGCCAGACTCAGCATGTCCATGCTCCAAAAGTTGAAGACTTTTTTTCTATTGTTAAATGAGCACCTGGTTTCCATCCACCTCTTCGAAAAATGTTCAGTAGAAATGAAAAAAAGAACCAATAATCTGCTCCCTGTGCTGGAGGCGCTGCGTAAATCAAGGGAAAATGCCCTGGGTGATAATGTATACTTTCGGAGTGGTAGCCATAAAACATTATCTCTCAGTGACCGTATGGCGAAAAACACTTTTTGTTGTCTTTCTTTCTTTTGTGCGGCTTGTACGAGATTATTTGATGTGCAATTCTGAAAAAAAAAATTATTTGTTAAATATAAATTCAGCACCGCAAGATTGTGAGAGCAGGTAAAGTCTGGGTCACACTTTATTTTGATGGTTCATTTGTTGAATTTAAGCTACATTGCAACGAATTTCCCTTAGATTATAAGTAGACTGTTAGGTTGGGGTTAGGGGTTAGTGTAAGTTGACATGTACTTGCAAAGTTTCTTATAGTCAGTTAAATGTCTGTTGAATGTCAGTATCAACAGATATTAAGTAGACAGTCTACTAATACTCAAATGGACCATCAAAATAAAGTGTTTCCGAACTCTGAATTGTGTGACAAAATCTTTTTTATTTTGTGGCTTTTCACTAAAATGCTCTAAAAATAGTAATTAAATCATTTACTTGCTGTCATTTGGATCTAAACCTGTCAAGTGTTATTAAAAGAAAAAGCTGATATGCAGCCATGTGATCTCATTGTGTGAGAAAAAGTCTGAAAATCTTATTTGACATTTGTGGTCAATTTCACTGTATATAAAAGAAGATTTTAAAATTATACTCTCAAAAAAAGAATAAATAATGACACAATTGCTATTGAGGTGACCTACACCTACAGTATACCTATACTGGATGCAAGTGGAAATACAAATACAGGTCGACGTGCTATACAGTACATGGAACAATTAAAAACACTATATAGTAAATAGAGAGCGGCAGCTGACTAGACAGTTTTGTCGTAATTCTAAATTCTGTTTGTATTTAAAACGTTACTTTGGCTTTCACAGTTTGACCATCAACTTAAAGCTCTGATGAGGGAACCAAACAGCCTTTTAAGGCCAATTCACACTGCACAGTAATTATCGTGCATTGTAAACATGGCAGTAATTTTCACAACATTCTAAATCCAACGGCCAATTTGTTTGTTGGTGTTAGTTGGCGTTCGCCTGAGCGGCGTGAATTTCCCTTTACATTTCTAATAATGTTTACAGTCTTCTCAAATATGCTCGGACGTGTGCTCTTTATTGTATCTCTCAGCTTTATCAGCATCTGCTTCGGTAGGTTTTGCTGGTTCATACTGTATATACAAAGCACAGCATGATTTGCACTCGAAGCAGCATTTGTTCACACTCCAATATCTTGCTTATAGGTCCGTGAACCATTTCACATCTTTGGCAGGCATGAACTGTATTTACGATAAAATATTGGAAAAAATAAATGTCCCACCTCAAAGCTGTCACCACCATCAACAATCAAAGGCCAGAAGGCTGGCACTGCGGTGCAGACAGACACAAGGACAAACAAAAGCAACCACTTTGCAGGTGTTACACAATCACTTCTTTTTTGTGTGTGTGTGTTTTGACTAGCTTTTTTTGTTCTAGAAATGATATATGCATTCTGTTTTTATTTTCATCCAGACTAAAAAAGACTCTCCGAATCAATCTTGCTTGATTTATGCATTAAACATGACAAACTAATGGAGCGGCAGTTTAGACACTGTGATATCCTGGATTATTTTTCTTCCATTAATGTTTCATTTAAAGTGGTGCTACATGGCAGCAGTGAGAGTAGGAAACAGTGCTGGAAATGTGCACCGTGATCCATCTGAACAGGCACAAATACTATTTGTAATTCAGAATTGTTGTGATGAAAGCAAACCATTTTAATCCCATATATTCTGTAGCATACTGTGTGAATAGTCTAATATCATTTTATATCACAATATTGCTTTGAAAATTCTCAAATTTTAGTCAAATATAAATAAACTTATTTACATTTTCAGAGTTCTTATAGAGTATTTTATAGAGACATCATTTCAGCATATAAAAATATAATACTGATGTTAAGTAGACATCTAAAAATGTAAGTTATTTCTTTCTATTAAGCCCATGCTCATAATGAATTATAAATCTGTTTATGATTTTATATATATATATATATATATATATATATATATATATAGATAGATAGATAGATAGATAGATAGATAGATAGATAGATAGATA
>CAIGQQ010026964.1:15491486-15526751 GCA_903798035.1 Danio albolineatus | reverse complement strand
GTTTAGTTTAGTTTAGTTTAGTTTAGTTTAGTTTAGTTTAGTTTAGTGTAGGTTTGGTTTGGTTTGGTTTGGTTTGGTTTTGGTTTTGGTTTTAGTTTAGTTTAGTTTAGTTTAGTTTAGTTTAGTTTAGTTTAGTTTTAGTTTACTTGCTTGCTGTTGATTTGTTTAACAATGAATTAACTTAAATCTAAAATGACAATAATAACAGAATAATAATAATAATAAAACTAAATAAAAACAAATAATTATAATAAAAAATAAAATAAAAACTCAAAAATAATAACAATTATATAGAGACACACAAATTAAATATATATATATATAATAAATAAATCACACAAAGCTAGCTAAATTGCCAAAACTTTCCACGAATTTTAATGAAAACAGAAAATATTAAATTCAAACCTATTCAAAATATTGATCAAAACTATAAGTTACTCAGTGACACAATTTGGTGTTAACAAACCCAATATTTAGGTATAATTGTAATTTATGTAATGCATTAATACTGTTTCATCATTATCATCTTTTCAAATTTTCCCATTTTTTTTCTATCAATCAAATTTGGCTGGGTCAGTTGGCATTTCTGTGTGGAGTTTGCATGTTCTCCCTGCTCCGGTTTCCCCGACAATTCAAAAGACGTGGTATAGGTGAATTGGGTAAGCTAAACTGTCCGTAGAGTACGTGTGTAAATGAAAATGTAAGGGTGTTTTCCATTGATGGGTTGCATGTGGAAGGGCATCCGCTGCTTAAAGTATATGCTGGATAAGTTGGCGGTTCGTTCCGCAGTGGCGACCCCAGATTAATAAAGGGACTAAGCTGAAAATAAAATGAATGAATGAATGAATATTTTTGTGGAAAATGGGGTGCATTTCCAGTGGTCAAAAGAATATATACAGTACACATTATATAATTGTATAATTTCCTAAAATAATGTAAAAGTCTTGTTCAGTGTCATGTATTCTCGATAAATCAATTTCTTTCCTTAAATGAACTAAAATAAAAAATCTTATTGACACATCTAAATTGTCATGCAGATACATGAGAGCGGGGAAGCTCAGTGTGGTGTCTATACGTGCTGAATGCATCGCAGAATAAAACAATAGGACGATGAGAGGGAGGATTGAGGGGCTGATTTGGCACGTATGCAGCCCCTGCATGGCCTTCTGCACACATTTGGAAGTCGTTAAACTCCTGACCTGAGAACAGCACAGCGGCTGAAGAGACCACACCGGCCCAATCTGTCCTCATAGATGAAACTCTTCTGAGCTCAGTGAATAAACAGCGCTCAGATGCAGGAGAGCAGGAATGATTGGATCCCACCAGACCCTGCTCTCAATCACTGCGGCAGACTAATTTGAAAACATAAAAAAAAAGTGATTAATTTGATATCAGATCCTGGTTCAAATAAAAGTTAACAATATAATGAAAACAAGTAATATACACTGTATGTTTAATTTTCTGCTGATTATATTTTAAATAAATTTAAATAATATTTATTTATTTTATTTTTATTTATTTTTATTTTTTATTTTTATTTTTATTTTTATTTTTATTTTTATTTTTATTTATTTTATTTTATTTTATTTTATTTTATTTTATTTTATTTTATTTTATTTTATTTTATTTTATTTATTTTATTTATTTTATTTTTATTTTTATTTTTATTTTTATTTTTATTTTTATTTTTATTTTTATTTTTATTTTTGAATATGGCTATATTGAAAGCTATATCCAAAAATATATCAGAACAATGGATTGAATAAATGGCAAACAAAACGTTATGTGTAAAATCATAAAAGATTTGTGTTTATTAGCAAGAATAAATGTGAAACTTACAGTATAAAATGAAAATAAAAGTTAGTTATTTATATCTAAAAACATATTATTTCCTAAATAAATAAGAACCATTGTTTAAGTAAAATGTAGAAATGAACTGAAAATAACTAATTATATTAAATACCTACTAGATATGTATCTTATTTTCAACTAAAGATACCAAAAACACTACAATATAGTTGTCATGCTGTGTCTGTTTTATGTTTATTTGTATGAATGAATGGGCAAATAATTCAAGGAAGAAAAAAAAACAAGTAGTTAAGAAAGCATGTGCACAGAGAAAGTTACATCTCTGGCAGCTACCCAGATGACAATATATATTATTTCAGCTGAACACTGAAAAGGCAGAGAAAAGGCTGCCCTCAGGAACAGCCGACCATTTTTCATGATAAGGATATTTCATTGTTTTTGCAACAAGACAGCTTGAGTTTAAAAAAAAAAGTCCTGCAGCCGAGCGGCTCAGTTGTTTGGCGGTGATATAATGCCCGTTCAGTCTTTGTTGTGTGGGTGTCAGTTGGCGGCTGTTGAGAGGGGGGGCATGAGTAGTGTTGCCCCTTTGTTTGTTTTCAATGGCTCATAAACAGTCTGCATAAACCGATAGAAAAAGGCCCGCTTCCCCTTCGCTCTGTGTGCGGCTGATTCCTCGTTCACACTCCTCGGGTCCTACGACTCTGGGATTGTTTTGAGCTGTCCAGCGAGGAAGGAAGCCAGTGTGAGAAAGTGGCTGTTTTTTTGGAGTGGACAGGATTTGGCCTCATCGCGCGCGGTTCCTCTTTTCGCCGGCTGAAACAATGCAGTGGCGTCACACCCCTCGACTGGTGCTCGGCGTTTCACATGGAAAAATGTTCCCAGAATTCCGCTCCCAGGCTCAGAGGTAAGGCTGGGAATGGAGAGCGGAGGAAACGGAGAGCGAGAGACGGACAGGAACGGAGGAAAAACCTGAGACCTGAGCAGAACTGACCAGTGCTCGTGTAGTGCTGTGAGTTTCGCGAACCAATCGAAACGCATCAGACTATGTTTGCACTTCGGTAAAACGAAAACCATGCCTGTCCATTATGAGGTTTCAGAACCAACTCCAAACACATGTCAGAAACTGAAAGAAGCTAGTAAAACCATACTAATTTGTAGCTTATGTGCAATTTTTTTAATAAAACACAAAGTATAATGATTCATGCATTCATTTTCCTTTGGCTTAGTCCCTTTATTAATCAGGGGTTGCCACAGCAGAATGAACCGCCAACTTATCCAGCTTGCGGATGCCCTTCCAGCCTCAACCCAGCACTGGGAAACACCCATACACTCTGGCCAATTTAGCTTACCCAGTTCACCTAAAGTGTGTCTTTGGACTGGGGGGGAAACTGGAGCACCCGGAGGAAACCCACGCCAACACGGAAAGAAGGTATAATAAAAATTATTGAAAAACAAACCAACTAATTTTGAGAGGATTATATGGTATGATTGATTGCGGCTGGTCTCATAGCAACAATCATCGATAAACCAATCAGAGGAATCCAAGCCTACAATAAATAGCCCATTTTGTCTTACCTGCCTTATCTTCATTTTTGAAGAGTTCCCCATCCACTCCTTTACCTCCTTCCTACCAGGGGAAGCTCACGAGACCTACCTGATCTCGGACCCCCTTCTAAACAACCAGGCCAGTATATACAATAAATCTTTTATTTGTATATACTCACAAAACAACAAAGTGTTAGCATTTTAAAATAAAGACACATGTATGCACTTTCTGCCCTGCATTTACACTGCATAGTTCAAGTGACTCAATTCAGATTTTTTTCTCCCATGTGGCACAGATCGGATATGACCCTTTTACATGTAACAGGAAAAAATCACATGGATTCCTGTTTACTCAAATGAGATTCAGGCTTGTTCATTTGTGGAAATTTATCTGATATGAATCAGATCTGTGCCCTTGTCTGCAGTGTAAGCAGATAAATCGTATTTTCACCTGTCAATGTGAGTCGCGCATCATTAAAATCCTTAATGAATGACGTCAACTCTGACACTTTCATTTCAGAACAGACTTCAGCAGAGGCCCAAACCTTAAATCTCATACTCAAGGACTAAAAATGCTTTTATATTTTCGTGTAGGACAAGTAAAAGCATGCTAACGAGATAGCGAAAGAGCTCAGCATCCAATTTAAACTAATATAAAACTATTGCATACATCACGTGCATAAATCACGCCATGGAAATTACACTAGGATGCCTTCTGGTTTAAAAAGACCTAGATTGAAAGTAAAAAGCCAAATGAGAACTTTTCTGTCATAAATTTTAGTAAAACTTAAAAATTAAACCCTGCGAAAAGATTAAATACACACTCTAAAAAACAGTGTTTAAAAACTACCCAAATTGGGTTGTTTTTAACCCTATTGCTGGGTAAATATAGAACAGAACACATCAGGGGTTAAATTAACCCAAGTAATTGGGTTAATTTTTAACCCCAAAAAATGGGTTGTTTTTTCTACTCAATAATTGGCTATTTTTATTTAAATAACAGGTTAGTTTGACTTAGTTAATAGGTTATATTTTCATATGTAATTTTTAGCTTTCTTTTAAAATCATTAAACACATAAAAAACACACAGGTGAATATTGCATTAGCTTTATTTATTTTTTGTTCCATTCCATTTTTTCAGCACATTACACTTTGTAAATATACTTTACCTGAGAGATCATACAAAACTAAATACAAATTATGAACTGCATTCGAAACAATTCGTTTCATATTTATGGGTTGCCCATAAACATTTATAATATATATATATGTGGCATCGCATCGCCCCTGCTGGGAGTTGATTTGACCCAAGGAGCTGGGTTTGATGTACCTGTGTGGTGCTAGGATTGCATTGATTGAAGTCTTAGAAATTATTACCCAGAAAATAACAGCAAAATAGTTACATAGCTCAACCCAAAAACTACACAAGACTCTGAAAATAACCCCCGAAAATTACCCAAATGCCTCAACCCAACATTTGGGTCGAAAAAATAACCCCGGATTTTTTAGTGTGCAGGAATGGAGAAAAGGGGACACATATATTATCAGCTGTCAGTCAGCACCCGCTCTTTTTTTCCTGGTCATTGCGCCTTTGCCGCGTGCAGTAATCGGATACGAGTCACTTTTAAAAGATGATGTACAGTAAGTGGGTCATCAATAAAATCAGATACACTCACAAAATCGGAATCGGCCCTCAAGATCTGCAGTGTAAATGCAGCCTTAGTTTTTTTATTTTATTTTGAAGGTGTGTCACAAAAAAGGAACAAAAGTAAGGGCTTGACAGAAGAGTGAAGGAAACCCAGTTATTCAAAAGACCCAATCAGGGAGTGAATGCGGGCAGTCATGCCTCCTTTTGTTAAAACAGGGTCTGCAGCATTTACCTTTATTACAGCCATGACAACAAATGACAACAAAGCCATGACAACAAATGTTTTATGTTACTTGGACTCATTTTAATTTGTAAGTTTAATTTAAATGGATAGTTCAGCCAAAAAAATTAATTCTGTCACCATTTACTCATTACTTGTTTCAAACCTTACAGTTTCTTTTTGAACACAAAAGAAGATATATTAAATCAAACTGGAGACCATCCATAGTATTTGTTTTTCTTACTATGGAAGTCAATGCTTAGAGGTTTTCAGCTTTCAATATATCTTATTTAGCATTCAGCAGAAGAAAGAAACTCATAAATATTTGGAATTACTTGAGGGTGAGTAATATTTCATTTTTGGGTGGACTATCCCGTTGTAACAAAATAAACACACTGCAGTGTCTTTTGGACAGGTGATTAACTTCCAGAAAGGTAGTGCACAGACAGTGATTATCCAGTGGCTCATACAATTTGCTAAATAACATTTTCCTTCTTCCCTCATCAAAAAAAAAAAAAAAACAGCAATAAAATGAGTGTTTTTCCATGCGGCGCACAAATATCATTTATAATAGGGGGAAATAAAGTGGGATCGGGCATGGCTGAGCATGCCTGGAAGCACTTAATGAGAAGCAAATGAGGCTTCGCTCGACCTTGAGCTGACATCCCCAGCACAACCACACAGAACAGCCAAGACTCGCTGTATTTAAACCAGTATGGCAAAGGAACTGGGAACTAATGAAATCACACAGCCATCTGCCCAGGATCTGTCCTAATACTGCTGCTGCAGATTAGTAAGCAACCAATCCAAATATTACATTTGTGGAAAACTGATCAAGATGAGATGATGATTTTGTATGTGCTGAAAAGTTTGTAACAACAGCAAAACAAACAACACAAAAGTCCGTCAGTCCTGTTTATGCAACACAATAACAACACATGACATTAGTTTGAGTCGAGGTTGCAAAGGAGTGAATATTATTTTTGTGTGTGTGTATATATATATGTGTATATATATATATATATATATATTCTCTCTCTGTTTAGCAGAGATATTTTTTAACACATTTCTAAACGTAATAGTTTTAATAGCTCATTTCTAATAACTGATTTATTTTATCTTTGCCACGATGATAGTAAATAATATTTAACCTGATATTTTCAAGACACTTCTGTACAGCTTAAAGTGACATTTATAGGCTTAACTAGGTTAATTAGGCAAGTTATTGTATAATAATAGTTTGTTCTGTAGACTATCGAATAAATATCAGGCTTAAAGGGGCTAATAATTTTGACCTTAAAATGTTTCTTAAAAGATAAAAACTGCTTTTATTCTAGTAATAAAACAAATAAGACTTTCTCCAAAAAACATATTATCAGACATACTGTGAAAATTTCCTTGCTCTGTTAAACATCGTTTGGGAAATATTTAAGAAAACAATAATAATAATAATATTTTTTAATTTTATTAATTTATTTTTATTTATTTATTTTTTAAAGGGATTTTCATCTTTAATTCGGATAGGACAGTGGAGGTTACAGTCAGGAAAACACTGGGAGCAGAAAGAGGGGATGGGTCGGCAAAGGACCTCGAGGAATCAAACTCGCCGTGCTATATGTCAGCCCGCTTCACCAATAGGCTATTCCTATACTGTCTCATGGCAATTCGTAACTTTTTATTTAGTGGCTAATTTGTATAAATTCGTACAATTCAGTACGATTTGCTCATCAACCAATGACGGTTGTGTTTAGGGGTGGGGTTGGGTGCCACGCCTCCTTTTTTAAATCGTACATTTTTGTACGACTGAACTCGTATGAATTCGTACGAATTAGCCACTAAACTGGCAAAACATAAAATGCTTACGTTTTCTTGTGAGATCAGGCTGGCTATTCGCACTGACAGAAATGTCTGTATGCTTTTTTTATGTTCAATAGAAAAGACATACTGTCTTTTAGATGCATGGATAGGTGCCACATATATATGTGTATTTATATATTGTATAACATGTATAAATGAATTTGCAATAACTTAAATGTACAAGACCAGCTGAATTTTGTGTATTCTTACTTTTTTACAGGTTTCAAAACCTTATACACAGTGTACACACGGACCAAAATGATTCATTGGATTACTATTTTTTTAAGGTATCTGGTTGCAAATAATGTATATAGGCTGAATTTAAACAAACATATGAAATTTAGTAATGTTTAACTTACTTTGTTTCTTTAAATTCAGCTCATATAAATTTAATGTAACCAGTTACCTTAGAAAATAGTAAATCCAATGAACATTTTTCTTCAGTGTTCTGCTTAAAATGTTGGAATAAGTAAAAAAAAAAAAAAGTTATTAGCAACACACAAAAAAGCAAACAGACAGCACTCTTTCTAACAGTCACGCAGCAGCAGATGTTGGGAAAGACAGGAGCTTATGAGCGCAAATACATCATGGCAGAAATGTGTGAAACACGTAACGGGCCTAATGCCAGCCTGCCAGTCGTTAATGCACCCCCAAAACACACCCCTTTGTATGTTCACACAGGCAGCCAAAAGCACCATGTGTTTTCTGTGTTCACCAGGGCTCTCACATGTGGGGGTTACAAAGGTGTGATCATACGGCATTTTTAAATTTGGTGATGCTGGTGAAGAGGGAATCTGTTCTCTGTGGGTCTGCAATTGACACCTCTCCTTCTGCTGCTATTTGACGACTTTAAGCTTTACTATGACAAACACTTTAATAGGGTAAAAATTGTTATAAGTGTTCTACTTGACTGATTACATTAAGAATTGCGAATATTTTAGATTACAAGTTTCTAAAATGGTATGTTTTTTTTGAAAATGTAAATGAGGTATGATTTAATTAAATATGCACTATATTTGGCATACTGTTTTAGCACAAGCATCTGAATATTAGATGAAAAGTCTTGTTTATTTTAATTTTTTTATTCAATATTTAACTTTTTTTTGAGGTTTTTACTGAGAAGTCTTTGGGAATCAGTCTGTAATTTAAGAAACGCTATGAACTGCTTGATAGCAGAATTTCCAGCAAATTATTGCTTAATCACACACTTGAAGTCAAAATTATCAGCCCCTCTGTAAATATTTGTTTTTCTTTATCATTATTTCCCATTGATGTTTAACAGAGCAAGGAATTTTTCACAATATTTCTAATAATATTTTTCCTTCTGGAGAAAGACTTATTTGCTTTTTTTGGCTAAAATAAAAGCAGTTTCTATTTTTTAACCATTTTAAAGTAAATATTATTAACCCCCTTTAAGCATTTTTTTTCTTCGATAGTCAACAGAAGAAACTATTATATTTAGAAATGTGTTGAAAAAAAAAATCTTCTTTCTGTTAAACAGAAATTGGGGGGGGGGAATATACAGGGGGCTAATAATTCAGGAGAGCTAATAATTCTGACTTCTACTGTGTCTCTCTACAAAAACCTTAACATTAAAACATTATTAATATAAATATGTAAATATAAAAATGTAATTGTTCTTGTAGTAGAGATGGATGGTTCAGTACAGTAGGAAAAAAACTAATTTTGAGATAATTTGTGTTGATAATTTGCAACTGGAATCGTCAGAGACCAAATGATAAAGTGTGACAGGAGAAACGTTTAATTCAAACATTGATTCATTTATTTCACTTGAAAGCTGCTAATAGTCCAAAATCTCAAACCTGACAGGTGTATGAAAAACCAGACAGTGGTGGGCAGCAGGAGATGAGGGTGAGAAACACTGAAGATCACAGATAAAGAGCTCAAAATAATCCTCACACAGATGTTCCTGTACGCAACCTCCTGTGTTAGTAACAAGACCAAACGGCCAAAGCGTAAGGATGTAAAGCTTCTCAAAAACACAACATGCAGGAAGCGGCACTAGGAGATGGAGGAGGGGAAGGAGGTATTAGAGGAAGCTGACTCAAGTTGCATGGAAACAAGGTACGAGGGGCTTTTTACACCTCCTTTAATAGGGGAAAAAACTGACATCTGAAAATAGCCAATCCAAAGACCAGAGCTGCCTGGGACGTTAAAGAAAAGGTTCACCCAGAAATGAACATTTGCTGTTAATTTACTCACCCCCAGGCCATCCGAGATGTAGGTGACTTTTTTTTTCTTTAGTCAAACAGTAAAGAAGATTTTTTTAGCTGAAACTGGTCCTTGGTGATTCATAAAACGCAAGTCAGCCGTTAACATTCAACAGTTAGCAGTCAAACATTCTACAGTCAAAATAAAATGAAAACCCATGGCTCCTGGTGATACATTATACATGATGTAAAACGATTGGTATAAGAAGCTAGACATTATTTACTTTTTTCCCCTATTATTACATTTTATGAATGACTCAGGACCTCACAGTTTCAAAAAGCTTTCTTAATGTTTCATTTAAGAAAAAAGTCACCTACAGTACACCTCATCTTGGCTGGATTTACTTTGGAAAAATGAATAGCAGAATCTGTTTCTCCATGCAGGTTTCACTCAATGTTAAGTTAGTCACATGAATTTATTGTATCGACAAACAGTAATCTGCTTAATCTGAGTGCTTTTTCCATTGCTACACTGTTAACTTTTTTGCACTTTTATTGTTTACAGATAACAAACATGAATTACAGCACAACACATTTGGCATTTTGGTTTTATGATAGACCAGTCAGTAAACTTTTTTTTGTCAAATTTCACCAATTTTACGCATTTGAATTGTAAATATCACATTAATCATAGTCAAGACAAGACAAGAAACATTTTAACATTTGGTTCTCTCATCATTTTACACAAGTATTCACCCTTACTGGCACTTTACAGACAATCATTTATAACAACGCAGGCTCATTGGGAATATGTACCCAGGGCTACATTTTTGAGAACCGAGAAATATGTGTTTGTGGGTACATATGGCTGCATTTTGAGTGTAAAATAAACACTATGGGGGGTACTACTGACAGGATGGGTGGGGGTTAGGATGATTCTTAGGGCCCATGCCGTTTTGGGGCCCCCCAGTCAACCTCACCCCCACACCCCCATACTCTGTTCCTATGACACCATTAAGATAGCCTTACCTTGACAGAAATGTCGCTAGCGGATTTACAAGGAACCGCACATAAGAGAAAACATGCCCCAGTAACGTATTTGAGATTGTCAAAAAATGTACACAGTGACATGCCTAGTGTTTTCTCTATTCTCAAAAATGTAGCCCTAGGCACATATCTCCAAAGAGGTTGATCTATAAACTGTATTTCCTTAATAAAGTATTTACTTGTTTAATAACAGCCCAAATGTATACTTTAGACTAGGCATGGGCCGGTATAAGATTCTGGCAGTATGATAACCTTGGATAAAAATATCATGGTTTTACGGTATGGCGGTATTGTGTTTACTGCTTTAAAATATCTTCTTTTTAAATGTCGGGCTAAAAAACTAAATCTTTTTCCTCTTGGAACACAATATATTTTATTTTGAGAAACATTTGAAATATTTTGGAGCAGTAAATATGTCAGGCTAAATAATCCAAGTGAATCATTGACTTCTGCTGTTTTCATTTGTTTCAAAAACACAGATTTCTTTACAATTTACACCTAAAAAAACGTTAAAAAAAAAAAAGTAAATAAAAAATCTTACACATACCTTAGGATTGGTATAGCAGAAAATTTTGGAAGTATGAAAACCTTGATTTTTCCAAACCGCGGTATACCTTGAAAACGGTTAACATCCCATGCCTACTATAGACTCTCCTAAAACTGTAATAGTGAGACCAAGCACAGGTGCTATGAAAGGATTAAGATATTAAATGGCGGCCAGGTTTCCCTTCAACTTAATTTGGAAAATTATTTCTAATGAAAACATTTAGATAACAGACGCTAGATCAATGATGGTTTTATATATTCACTTTCATGAAGACCATTAACATACTTTAGAGAAGGTAAAGCTCAAGTTAAGTTGCAGATTGAGGGCTCACAGCTGGCAGATCTACAGTATGCTATGAGAATGTGTGTGTGTAGAGTTTATTAAAGCATGTGAATACCTTCCCATGAAATTATCCGTGCCTTGTGCAATATTTTTAGGGATTCTGACACGCATTCCAAAAGCAAAGTGACAAGAGCTTTTTTTTTTATATTTAAAAAATGATTAAATGCCATGGCCGGTCAGAGTTTTATGGCTCCAGAGGCCTCGAATGATGTGGTGATTGATTCAAATCATAACTGTTTAAGATTAAACTATTTTTTACGTAACTATTAAATTGGATAAATTGTGAGCCAATGAAAATAAAACACAACAATATAATTATGTATATACCACATTTTGCCAATTCATCAAACCTCAAAAAAATAAACAGTGCACAATGGCTCACAGCCTATACGCTCTAGTACTGTTATCCTCAACGGGGCAGCCAGAAGTGTCTGTTTTAAAAAGGAAATAAAAAACAGGCTCTTTTCCTAATGCAAATAATAAAATGTAGCTAACTATATACTTGTGCATTGTTAGGAGAGCAAAAATAAATAGGCTTATCACTGTAACAAGATTTTTTTAAAGCAGAGGAAAACATTTCCCGTATTTAATATTTAGTTGTTGACGTCAGCGGCAACGAGTTCTCTTCAATATGTTGGCAGAGATTCAGTCATTAGACAGAGTCCAACATGGAAAGTTTTCTTGACATGCCCTCATCCTCAAACCATGAACACAAGTACACAAAAACCCAAATAAATGAAAGGGAAAAAATCAAGGCTGCTTTAATATTAAATATGGGTTCAATTGCAACATGGTTTAGGTCACACTATTGACTATCAAGAGCATAAAAGCAATACAATGACATTTAACCAACAAAATAATTTCCTCTACTTATATTGTGTAGGTCAGTGGCTCTCAACTGGTTTGGCCACGGGACCCACATTTTTACATGGCCATCAAGCCGCGACCCAAATTTTTAGGAACTGTAATATAATTTTAGGAATTATAATTAATTTGTATTTATTTATTAACATACACAAGTAGTGAAAGAAAAATCATTAGAAAATCAGCAAGACTTTCAAATAAACTATATTTTATTGCTGACATTTAACAAAATGTATCAAATTATAGAAATATTACAAAGTAAAAACGACAAATACTGTAAACGATACAATGGTAAGGAAAGGTTGTTACCATAAACAAAACTAAACTGTTAATAAAACATTAACACTGATCCTGTTGAACAGAACAAACCAGCAAATTACAGTAAAATGATTAAAACATCCATAACCATTTTTACATCTAATATGACAGCAATTAACATATGTTTCACTTAACAGTAATTTGGGAAGATAATGAGATAACTGAGGATGTGCTTTACAGATGTGATAAGAGTTTCAAAGTCAGGAGTGATGTTAGACAGTGCTACCCCGAAGATCGTGCTATATGTACAACCTGTTCCTTTGCTTGGACTCAAGCTGCACCAAGGAAGAGAAGCCACTTTCATGCAAATGTTGTGCTGAATGGGATGGGTTTGATCGCACTCTCAGCTCGCCAAAACTGGGAGATGCTTACTTCACTGAATTTCTTTTTCAGCGTCTTATCACATGACAGCTCCACGAGCTTACTCTCTATGTTGCTCAGCAACGTGACGCTTTCCACGTCGATTCCACAGGGATGGGTTGTCGTGCGCGCATTTCAAAAATAAAAGTCTGGTATATGCAAAACATGTTAAAAATTAAACCTTTGTTGTTTTTTTGACCACACACTCCGCGACCCACTGAAAATGTTCCTGCAACCCACTTTTGGGTCGCGACCCACCAGTTGAGAAACACTGGTGTAGGTTATATTGGTACACTGTAAAAAGTGATTAGTTACTTAAAGCGCGTAAACCAACTGCCTTAAAAGCAACAAGCTGACTTTACAAAAATAATGTAAGTAAACCCATTGTAACTTGGAACTGTAAAGTTGTTTTAATTTTTATAACTATGAAAATTGTACAAATATTTTTAGTAAAAGTAAACTATTATATTTATTCATTTATTATATTTGTTTTTATTTCCAGCTTTTCTGTATCTAGCAAAATTATATAAGGTACAGTAACTAAAATAAATCAGCTCTACCAGACTCCAGCGTGTCTTCTAAATTCAATAATTGTACATTTTATTAGCTTAATGAAGCACCAAATATGTAATATTGTAATAATTACAGTAATTATTTGAAAACAGACCTGCTAAAATAGTCTGACACTGTAAAATGGATTAGTTGACTTTAAAAAAGTGTAATAAAAATTAACTCAACATAACAGTTCCAAATTAAAAGGGTTTACTTACCTTCTCTTTGTGAAGTCAACTTGTTGCTTTTAAGGCAATTAGTTTACTCGCTTTAAGTAACTAATCACTTTTTTTTACAGTGTACAGTATATAGTTTAAACATTTTTGTATATAGTTGATAACGTGTGTGTCGTTTGCTTTGCATCAACTCAATTGTTTCTAACATTGAACAATTATACACTGCACCTTAATATGGTATATATTCTCTGAATTATTTGCACTTAAAAAAAAAAAATTCTGTCTGTTGCTCCTATATTGCACATTGTAGTAGGCAAATTAAAAAAAAACAATAACGTGACTTTATTGCATGGTGTGTCATTTTAAAAAAATAAGATATTTTAACACCAATACTATTTACCTACCAAGTTTACAATAACACAGTTCTATCATCTGCATTTTAGCAACTTCACTGAAAGAAATCTTTTTTTTTTAAATCAACCTTCTCACTGCAAACTCACTACAGCGACACATGTAGAATCCCCACCATGTTTTTCCAGTGTAATTTCAGAGCAATGTGAAAACTATGAGTGCTATGATGTAAAGTATATAGGTCATGTCGTTTACTCAATGCACAAAGCTAAAGAATTAGAGGAGTAGAATGAAGAATTAGATAAGGAGGTCTTTTGGTTCAGCTTGAACACATTACATCAATCTACATTAATGCATTTTTGACTATGCCTGGATATACATTGGTATACATCGCCCATCAGATCACTAGAAACATCTTAATACCAGAAAACATACACTTTTTGCACATGAAAATAAAGTGTTGGCACATATTAAGCAGACTGCTAATACTCTAAGGACAGTTGACGTGTACTTATAGAATTATTTACTGGCAACAGTGCACTCCTGATCAAAATCTTAAGACCAGGGGGAAAATGGCAAGTATTCCCATTTCACGCTGGTGGATCGTAACCAGGTTATAAAAACTGCTTTGAAATGCCAAAAGAAGAAACTGGAGCAAGTGAAAAGAGAGGTGGAAGAAAGTTTTAGTCTCTGACGAATAAAAATGAACCTGAACGGTTCTGATGTCTTCCAATTTTTTCCAGGAGGAATAATGTTGCACTTTTGGGCCATCCTGCACGTTCCTAAATTCTATTGAAAATGTTTGGGAATGGATGGCAAGAGATATTTACAAAAAAACGTCTGTTAGTTCTAGACCATGAAGCCGTCTTCACCATATGGATTCCAGATTCCTGGAAAAAAATGTCTCTGAATAAAATAATTATGCAAAAGGTCAGTAATTGAACACATGAAATGACAGATCATACAATACATTATCCAATGTTTTGGAGGCTTAAACTTAATGCTGCTTTGAAATAGAAAACAATTATTAAAATCACATTAAAAACTTTACCTACACAGCAAATTTGTGTACATTTTACACCACAGGCGTTGAATTTAACACTTGTCTGGTGTCCATTACGAGTCCCACCAGCCACGTGTCCAGGTTACACTTTCAAAAGTGTATATATATTTTACACTGCAGAGGTGTATATACAGTACTCAACACTTTTGAAAGTGTAACTTGGACACTTGGCTGGTGGGACTCATATAGACACCAGACAAGTGTTAAATTTAACACCTGGTGTAAAATGTACACTGGCAAATTTGCTTAATTTAGCCGTATACGGTTTCAAATTCACAAGTCAGCTAAAAATACTGAAAGTCAAATACAATATATCAGTAATTTAACTGAACATAGGAACGTCATCTCTCAAATCTGAACAATTAACCCAGATGAGGAGTATGGAAAGGCAACAGCAGAAATGCACACTGTTAAAGGCACAGTTTAACCCACATCAGTGTTAAAAACAGTAAATGTACACTTGGATTTTAACACTATAACACTACAGGGGCTTACACCAGAAATTCAACACCTCACAGTTTGCTGTGTATGAAATAAAAGATTCACAAAGCTGCATCTTATTTGAAAACAATCCATTTCACAAGTGCTGCTTGAGAGCTGCTGTTTGAAGAGAACGAAGCAGCCATTGCATTTCAAAAATCTCATTTGCAGCCAAATGCGTATTATAGCAAAAGAAGGAGATTAAATATAACAGGACAGGTAAAATGACTTCTACAGCACATCCCACTTGGTTTATGAATGAGCTCTGTAGAAAGAGAGAAGTCATTAGTGGCTGTTTGAACACATTTCACCGCATGTGTCCATGCTGCAAGAGCAATACAGTCATCGGAATACATTTTCAACCACCTCTGTATGTGGTCAAAAGTGGACAAAACGTTTCATAACCATTCACACCTGTACTTTGGCCCTGTTTACACTGCCAGTTAAATGTGACCCAATTCAGATTTTTTTTCTCATATGTGACACAGAACGGATCTGTTCTATGACCGTGTAAACAAAAAAAATGCATGCATTTGGATAATCAGAGGTCGGTTTCAGGCCTCCTTCATAAGTGGAAATAAGTGAAGTTTCACAAACTAATTTCGAGAGGAGCATGTAATATGATTGACCTCATCTGGTCTCTCATCTACAATCATTAGACAGCCAATCAGATTAATTCAATCCCACTAGAAGTAACCCAGCAAATAACACTCACTTATCTTCGTTTTCCGAAGAAACCCCCCATCCACCCCTTCTTCCCCTTCTATCTTTAACACGGGGAGCCTTTGAGAACTACCTGATCTCGTACTCCCCTTTGCATGCTCATTCTACCAGACGGGAGCCCCAGGCTCAACTGTATCTCTGAGATCAAGGTTCTCTCCCAGGCCAACCCTGCTAACATTTGTCAAACAATATCTAAGTGTGAACTCTTGAAATCAGATATAAATTGGATATGTGACAATGCGACTCTCATGCTAACAGGCAGGTCGGATTTATTGAGGCATTCATGTGTGTGGAGATGCCGACGTGCTTAACAACAGAGAAAACATGGATGAGGAAAATGGTCAGTGGTCGATGGCAGAAGTTACCTGCCGTATTGCACTTTGGGGAGATGAGTCAGTGGAGGACACCGTATATAAACTATAGGTGCAAGCTGCGATGCTGCAAGCTGCAAGCTTTCCTCCTCCTCCTCCACCTCAAAATCATTTTAAAGTTGGCCGAACTTCGCATATTTTGCAGAACTGATAGCAAGACAATTTCTCCTATCGTGGCTGGTGTGCACAGATGCTAGAACCTGTCATAAATTGTATGACAAGTGTAAACACATGAATCGGATATTGGTCACAATTAAAAGAAGGTGTCAAACAAAAAATCAGATATAGCCAATAAATCGGAACTGGCCATCAAGACCTGACAGTGTAAACGGAGCCTTTTCCACTTGTGGTTTGATCAGATCTTAATACCAGGTCTGAACAGGGCCATAGAAGACTGGAGGTATTGACCTGGGGTATTCACACAGACATTTTTTGTCACTTTTAGTTCTGTTGTGGGTTTTTAAAGGAATAGTTTACCCAAAAATGAAAATGTACTCGCTATTTAGTCAATCTCATGGTTGGTAAATTTCAAACCTTTATGTGTTTCATTTATCTGTTGAACACAAAAGAATATATTTTAAAAAAACTGACAACTTGTAACCATTGACTTCCATAATAGGAAAAACAAAAACTATCAACATTTTGTTTGGGCTGTTTGAGCTAGAGTTATCTAGCTTTCTTCAAAATATCCTCTGTAGTATTTAACAAAAGACAGAAAGTCAAATTTATTTATAACAATCCAAGTGAATGTTTCTGATTTTTAGTAAACTATCACTTTAAGTTTTGAGCAGCTGATGAACAGATGTTTGAGTTTAAATTCAGTTTCTATACAATGTGTTCCCCCTTTTCTCTCTCTTTTATTACTTGCTTCAGTTTTCTTTTTGGCGTTTTGGAGCAGTATTTACACATGGTTATGATCCACCAGCGTGAAATGTGAATACTTAAGATTCAGGTCTTCAGATTTTGATTTTGAGTGTAAATCCCTATCCCTAAAGGAGACAGTCAGATATTTTTAAATAGTATTTTGCTAACAATAAGCTTAAGTTCTGTGCTCAGTGGGCTGGATTGCCTATATATAGTCTAGGTCGCATATAGAGCCAGTTCTCAACTAAGATTTGAAAACTTCTATATGTGTTAAAATCAGGAAAGGCATCAGACAGCGACTTCTGTGAGTGGTTACCTTGAGTACAGCACAGACAATAAAGTGATGTCAAAGATGATCCCTGAGCCAGGAAGGCCACAGTAAACAGGATGTTTCTCACCAGCAAGCTGCATCCCATATTTGAACGAAATCACAAGCGCGTAAACATTCCAAAAGTGAAGCTCACAAATTTAAATATTTAAATAGAACGTTGTACACAGACCCCACTGAAAGCAATTGTCATCAGCGGATCCGTTGTTTTGGTGAAAATCGAGTCCGGTTTAGATCATGCACATACAGTATAATTGTTTGTTCAGTCACTCATTGCTCAACCTCTTAGACTTAGTGTAAACAGTCGAATCAGCTGCGTCCAAACACACTTAGTAGGATATTTGTGGTTTCTTCTGAAGTTTTCTGGTTTTACATACAGCAAAATAAATCAGGGTGGCACACTTGAAGGGATAATGCTGATGATTTACGAAACTTCAGGTATATATTTACGGTACTTTAGTAGAACTTTAAAGTCTGCGTAAACCGGAAGTTGCTACACTTTTATTTCAGTATGTCCAACTGAATATTGAGTAGGGGTGGGGCTTCCTATTTACAGGTCATTACCTGGTAGCAAACTAAAGGTAAGAGGGGCATGGTTATAAATACTGTCGCTGAAGCAAACTGACATCATCAGAAAAAGTCTACCACTCTAAATGCGAAAGGGCAGGCAGATGTGTACTGAAATTTACAAAAACAAGCTTTTTAGTGGATTAACTTTTGCACCAATAAATTATTTATATAAATATTAACAACGTACACTAGCAAAACAAACATTGTAAATTTTGATTTCACGCAACCTTTAATGAAGTATTTAGCTGAAACCATGTTTCACTGTGATTTATAAAATGCAAATGGTTACCTAAATCAAATGGTTACCTAAAATCAAACAACACGTGCTCAGGGGTAGCTTATATAATGTGTCGGTGCTCTTTGGTGAAGGGATTTATCAGAATAAACAGCAAAAATCTGTCTCAAAGCACTCGAAAATTGTTGAAAAAATATTAAAAAGCCTTTACTTACATGGTTATTCCTTAAAACTGCGCCTACGCGTTTCGGCAAACGACTGCCTCCATCAGGGTAACAGTGATCAGATGCATCTGGAGTTTCTTTTGAATGCTGTGGTCTCATGACTCCTTAGAATATCTAAACAATAATATATTGAACACAAAGTCAACTCAACAATCATCATTAATTCAGGATTCAGAGAGGGAGGAAATAAAACACTAAATGAAAAAATAAAAATAAAAGACATGATGCTTGTTAAACAACAGATCTCTCAAATATTACAACGTGGATGTAAATAGAATGAAACCACAAAAATATTTATAGATAAACAAATGAACTAGTATAGTGTACAAATAAATGCACATAAACATGCACGTACCGTACATACTGTATACATATACACTAGGCATGGGCCGGTATAAGATTCTGACGGTATGATAACCTTGGATAAAAATATCACGGTTTCACAGTATTGTGATTACTGCTCTGAAATCTATTTCTTTTCAAATGTCTGAGTAAAAAAAACAAAACCCTATTCCCCTTTGAACACAATATATTTTAATTTGAGAAACATTTAAAGTATTTTAGAGCAGTAAACATGTCAGGCTAAATAATTCAAGTGAATCATTGACTTCTGCTGTCTTCACTTGTTTAAAAAAACACACATTTCTTTACAATTTACACCTAAAAAAACGAAAGAAAAAAATGTAAATAAAAAAAATCTCACACATAACAGGAACAGTATAGCAGAAAATTTTGGCGGTGTGAAAACCTTGACTACTCCATACCGCGGTATACCTTGAAAATGGTTATCGTCTCATGCCTAATATACACACTCATACATACATACACACACACACACACATACACATATATAAATAAATACAAATGGTTGCCCTATTTTAATTCTCTGATTTTACTAATGGAGATCAATGCTAGACCCTCTGAATTATTATTACAAATGAAAAATATATTTAGATCACAACTGCCAGTTCATGAAGCATCAACCATAAATCTACAGTAAATGTACGGTAAATGTTAGCACTGTTTAAGCCCACTGTATGAAATCCTTTAATCGTTGGAATGTCTATATTTGAGCATAAGCATCTGAACTTGGTAGGTTTTATTTAAAAATAAAGGTAACTTAAATAACAAAATAGCCTAAATAAAGGTAACACTTTAGAATAATGGTCCATTAGTTGATGGTATAGTTAATAACATATTTACTAACATTAACTAAAACATTTATTAATAATAGTTTAACATTATCTAATGCATTATTAAAATCCAAAGTTGCGCTTGTTATCATTAGTTAATGCACCCTGAGTTAATATGAACTACTGTAACATGAACTGATGTTATTTTACTTAAACAACATTAACGTTAACGAAGATGAATAAATGCCGTAATAAATGCATTACTAATAGTTTGTTCACGTTAGTAAATAGATTAACTATTGGACCATTATTTTAAAGTAGAACCAAAAATAAATGAGATAACAGAAACTATTGCTCATGCGTTTTTTCCTGGATTTGTAGCATATTACAGATGTAAAACTAGTACAGCTCCAGTTCTTCTTTATACACATTTTGCCCAACGTTAAAACCTTTTTATTGTATATTGCACAATGTACACATTTCGCTTATTCATTTGTGTTATGTACTAGACTATATGATATTTTGTTATTTGTTGTAATGTATGTAACAGAGGATAGGTGATGGCAGTTTGGTTACCAATATTATTAAAACATATCTTCTTTTCTGTGAGGAAAGTTGGTGACACTTTACAATAACGGTGACGTGGTTAATGTTTGTTAACATATTTACTACTGAAGAGCAATGTTTGCACAGCATTTATTAATAATAGTTCATCAGTTACTAATGCATTATTAATCCAGTGTGAGTTAACATGAACTAACACGGAACAACTGCTTTTTCATTTATTAACATTAGCTAAAATGAATACTGTAAATGCTGTTCATGTTAGAAAATACATTAACATTGACTAGGAAATGCATACAGGACAACCTGCATAGGAACATTATTTGGGTGAACCATTTTATTAAAGTAAAAAAAAATGTTTTATTAATAATGTTCTGTAGCTGCACGGTGGCTCAGTGGTTAGCACTGTCACCTCACAGCAGGAAGTTCGCTGGTTCGAGTCCAGGCTGTGTCTGTTGGCATTTCTGTGTGGAGTTTGCATGTTCTCCCCATGTTCGTGTGGGTTTTCTCTGGGTGCTCCCGTTTCCCCCACAGTCTAAAGACCTGCGCTATAGGTGAATTGAATAAACTAAATTGACCATGTGTGTGAATGTGAGAGTATATGGGTGTTTCCCAGTACTGGGTTGCAGCTGGAATGGCATCCGCTGTGTAAAACATATGATGGATAAGTTGGTGGTTTATTCCGTAGTAGTGACCTCTGATGAGTAAGCCGGAGGAAAATGAATGAATGAATGAATGAATGAATGAATATTGCTCAGTTTGGTGCACATACTGTGGCAATCATAAACCCTAATAAAAAAGTAACATTAGGGGCCGTGGGTAGGGCTGCACGATATTGGCTAAAATGAGAATCACAGTTTTTTGTTGTTGTTTTTTTGCTTAAAATTAAGATCATGATTTTCTCATGATTCTGTAGATGTGAAATAAAGGTTAACATGAGTAGGCTATTATTACTGTGATTCTTAAACATATGGTAAAACAACAATAATATTAGGCCTACATGTAGGTCTACTGTTGGTTAAAATGCTAAATTTTGTACAGACTTGGATTGGTGGACTTGAACAGACTTTAAATATGTCCTGGTTGTGAATTCACAGAAAAGTGATGACATCAGAATACAACTATTCATAATTCTGAAGTTGAATTATTGTGTTTGAGACATACAGTTGAAGTCAGAATTATTAGCCCCCTGAATTATTAGCCCCCCAGTTTATTTTTTCCCCAATTTCTGTTCAGCGGAGGGCAGATTTTTTCAACACATTTCTAAACATACTAGTTTTAATAACTCATCTCTAATAACTGATTTATTGTATCTTTGCCATGATGACAGTAAATAATATTTTACTAGATATTTTTCAAGACACTTCTATACAGCTTAAAGTGACATTTAAAGGCTTAACTAGGTTAATTAGGTTAACTAGGGCATTCATTAGGCAGGTTAGGGTAATTAGAGAAGTTACTGTATAATGAGTTGTTCTGTAGACTATCAGAAAAAAATCAGCTTAAAGAGGCTAATAATTTTGGCCTTAAAATGGTTTAAAAAAAAATTAAAACTGCTTTTATTCTAGGCGAAATAAAACAAATAAGTATGCTCTGTTCATCATTTGGGAAATATTTTTAAAAAGAAAAAAAATCAAATCAAATGAGGGCTAATAATTCTGACTTCAACTGTATGCTTGTCATTTGTCATTGAAAACATTATTGTTTTTTTTTTATTTCACTGGTAAAATGAAACATTTGTCGTTATCAGATTGCCTCTTGCGTTATATTCAACATTATATAGGCTAGAGTAGTTATACTGACCCAGTAAACATTTATTCTCATGCACAACACTTTGTGTTTGCTATGAAACAAAAAAAAACATCAAAGCTTGTCGTAATCAGAACTCTTAAATGCGATATGATCATTTAAATGACGTGCGCTTTCGGTTTCACGTTCACTGTCGAGTGCGCTCATGTCATGGCTGCTGTCACTTTGAGGGAAAAAAAAAATACATGGAAATCATGCTTTCCGCATGGCTCCCAAATTATCACTTGGTGCAACAAACTGAACGCTATTTACAACTTTATTACCTGTTATTCACAGCCTATGCAGATTCTGTTCACTAAAGTAGACCTCTCAGTGATAAACAGAGCATCAGGTCATGCATAATTTCGTGGCGGGGAATACATCATTACATTAAGACAGAAATGACATTTTGGGGTGAATTATATCTTATAAAATGAGTATGTGACACTTTCAACACCATTCGGAGGTGTCCATGTTTCTAAGCAAAACAATGTAAAGACTTGTGCGATCGCCTTTATACTTCGCTCCTGAACTTGAAAATATAATTGGATGAATTGTAGAAAAGCTGCATTAAAATCATATGTAGGGTCAAATTAAGATCCTAATCTTTTTTCGATTAATCATGCAGCCCTAGCCGTGGGTATTCATTTACTTTTGCCTGCATAAGTTTTGTTTCGTCTCAAAGTGTCGGTAGCCATAGACTTTACGTTTATGAATCCCCCATGGACCACAGTCTCTGCTAAAAATGTTTACTGAAGAATAAAGTGACCTACATCTTTAAATGGGTGACTGAATTGCTGACAAATTTTCGTTTTGGGGTGAACTTCCTTTTAACGGCCTCTGAACAATCACTCACTGCTTGAAAACCTGAGGATACATACTGTATGCACCCGCGCCGATCACACACAGCAAGTGAGGACAAACACAATGACACACTCACAGCTGTCTGGAGGCTGCAGATAAGAGAAGCAAGCTGTGAGGAGATGGGAATGTTAAGGGGGAAGGGCTGAAGCATGAAGACGATCAGCTGTCAAAAGGCCACACAGTTCCTCGCCGCATTGGAAACGTTTGCTACGGGACGACTCTCACACGAAACCATTAAATAGCCCCTTCATAAAAGCGCTAATGACTAAGATAGAATGACTCTTTCGCATTGTTTCCACTTCGGTGAGCTGTATATCCTGCCGCAGGCCTCGCAATCCCACTGTAATTTGTGTAATAGATAGATTATTGAGATATACCATGGCAGGCAACAATAGTGCTGATAAACGAAATAATTCCCAGGCAATCCTTGAACGCAGGGACTGGCAAAAACATCGGAGGGTCAGTATAGACGGAACACCCCTTTCATTTCCCTAACGAGGCCACAATAGGGAAAGAGGCAAGGCCTTCTCAGCATTGTGTTCCCTGCGCGGGTCTCTGGGACATTGCAACCCTAATATGTACACACAGGATGTGGGACAAGTGACAAAAAAGGTAGAGTTAAAAAGAGCGAGTCAGGTGATTCAGGGAATACAGTGAGAAGGAATCATGTGGCTTTTTTTGTGTGTGTGTTGGTGTTAGCTCCTGATTATGCAAATCAGATAATGGTGCAGTTCCTGGTCTTGCAGGTTGATTACAACCACATGCTACTGTGATCAATATGTACACAACATTTCCTTGTGTTAAGTTAAACAAGTTTGGGGTTAATATTTCTATATTTATTAATTTTTAATTGATTACTTGGTCACACTTTATTTTGATGGTCCATTTGTTGAATTTAAGTTACATTGCAACTAATTCTCATTAGATTATAAGTAGACTGTTAGGGTTGGGGTTAGGGGTAGGGTTAGCGTAAGTTGACATGTACTTGCAAAGTTTCTTATAGTCAGTTAAATGTCTGTTGAGTGTCTGTATCAACAGATATCAAGCAGACAGTCTACTAATACTTGAATGGACCATCAAAATAAAGTGTTACCGATTACTTTAATGAATCCTTGCTAGATAAAAAGTGACGTTTATTTTTAAAAGGATTGATTTTTAAACTCTTAAATAAACAAATAAGCTTTCAAGTGTATTTAGTCCTCCTCGTTCACTCCACTCTTCTTGTTCTCTGTTACTCCATCAGCCTCCATGTAACCTTAAGACTATGAGAGACAGAGCTTTTCCATTCAAAGCCCCCAAATTATGGAGTACACTTTCATTCCATATCAGAAATGCACCGACTTTGGATCACTTTTTTGTTGATTAAGGCGTATTTATTTCAGTTCAATGGTGGTTTTTAATTATGGTCATTGATTTTTAAGTGTTGAATTTTCATTGTGGGGCTTTGGGTTTTTTTAAATAGCACATTACAAATAAATTACATTAATATTAATAAAAATACTAATCTTTTTTTCAATACATCAAATCATCTTGAAAATAAAATGTTGTCTACAGTGGAACTAGTTTCTTGAGAACCAAATCAGCACAGAAAAGTGCATGTTTTTGAAGTGGGGTTTATTTATAAACTAATTTCGAGAGGATCACGTGCTTGTGATTGAACACAGCTGGTACCACATCAGCTCCGCATATTGCACCAATCAGACAAATCCTGACACAATATAAATTGCCAGAGCTTTCTACTCTGGTCATCTTCGTCTTGAAGAATCCCCCCTTCCACTCCAAATCCTCCCCTTCTCTGATAGGGCGGCACGGTGGCCCAGTGGTTAGCACTGTTGCCTCACAGCAAGAACGCCGCTGGTTTGACCTCTCCCCGAGCCAGTCGACGTTTCTGTAAGGAGTTTACATGTTCTCCCCGTCTTTGCGTGGGTTTTCCCCTGGTTCTCCGGTTTCCTCCCACCGTCCAAAAATATACTACATAAGTAAATTGACTACTTTGTAAATAGCCTCTTAAGGCAACTCTAGTCAGATATATCTCAGCACGTTCACAGGCGGATGGAGTTCTCGAGACTCACCTGAGCTCAAACTCTCCTCTCACCCTTTAAACGAGAGGGAGCCCCGGGCTCAAAGATATTCTGAGCTCAGGGCTCTCTCCCGGGACAGCATGCCAAATACGCTTTATAATCAATCATCAGCTAAGTGTGAACTCTTGAAAATGATACTGTTGTTATTATTATAGTCGCTGACATGCATTCAACAGATTTTAGTCATTCTAGTAGGAACGATTTTGACACGTTTTTGTCTAATTTTCGAGCTTTCAAATATATATAAATAAATCCAAAGTGCTTAGTGATCAGCACTGTCACCTCACAGCAAGAAGGTCACTGGTTTGAATCCCTACTGGACCAGTCGGCATTTCTGTGTGGAGTTTGCATGTTCTCCCTGTGTTCACGTGGGTTTCCTCCGGATGCTTCAGTTTCTAAGACATGCGGTATAGGTGAATTGAATAAACAAAATTGGCCATAGTGTATGTGGAAGTGTATGGGTGTTTCCCAGCTGATATTTCAGAGAAATATGCGGTTTATTCCACTGTGGCAGAATGAATCAGGGACTAAGCTGAAAGATAGTGAGTGATAGTGAGAGCACAAAAATATGTTCACATTGTATGCCTGGTAAGGTATTACCTGTTTTTTTCCCTCTGAAATAGCATGTACAAAAGGCCTCAGCTGTGAATAGTACAGCCAAGAACATCTATATCTAAAAGTGGGAATTGTGTTCACAAGAACAATACATCAAACCCTGGGGAGTTTCAGCATATACATTGCATCCTGAAAGCATTTTAGATAGACAGACCCTACAGCTGTTCACAAGAACAGTAGAGACAGGTGCATGTTTGACACGGATAATTCAACATCAACATACTAAAAAATGTAGATAATCAGCTGAATAGATAGAGTGTGACATTTATAATCTACTTAACATGTACACTATGCATATAGAGGCAGTTTGTGACACTCAAGGAACACACAATTGTGAACTCCTGAGTGTAAATTCAAGCTCAACATACAGCGATATCATTTCCTTCCTTACTTCCTCTAATATTTCCTCCCTCTGATGCATATGAATTATATTAATATTAGACACTGAGCTGGTTCTGAAAGAATCTCTTCACAATAGTCCTTACATGACTCATTAGGGTGTTTTAACAGTAGCACTTTATAATTACACACTATGAATCATCTATTAAGCATCAGCAAATAGTGAATTCATTATTTGTTAAGCATTAACGTCAGTAAGCAGTTTATAACTGCAGATACAAATGCTCTATTCTTGACATAATGGTGAACATTTAAAATGTGCTTAATAATTGTACTTTCATACTTTGTTACTGATTAATTTTTCATGACAAAAAAGAAAAACTGATAAATGCCTTATAAACTGACAATTAAAGGCTCAGTGTCAAATGAGCAATAAATCTTTGCAATCTTATCTAAAAAATAAAATTACTGTAAAGTTTAAACAGGGCCTCACGGTGGCGCAGTGGGTAGCACAATCGCCTCACAGCAAGAAAGTCGCTGGTTCGAGCCTCGGCTGAGTCAGTGGCTTTTCTGTGTGGAGTTTGCATGTTCTCCCCGTGTTGGCGTGGGTTTCCCCCACAAGTCCAAAGACATGCTCTGTAGGTGAACTGGGTGAGCTAAAATTGGCCCTATAGTGTATGTGTGTGAATGAGTGTGCATAGATGTTTCCCAGTGATGGGTTGCAGCTGAAAGGGTATGCGCTGCACAAAACATAAGTTGGCGGTTCTTTCTGCTGTGGCGACCCCAGATTAATAAAGAGACTAAGCCAACAAAAAAATGAAAGAATGAATAAAGTTTAAATATTGCAGAGTGTCAAAATATAAGATAAAAATGGATAAAAAAAACAACAATATAATAATAGAACAATAAATTATGATACAACATTTCAATGTTATCTAGCAGCGATGTTTAAACTGCACAGTAGTTTTATTTTAGTTAAGATGGCAAAGATTTATTTTTCATATGATCCAGTTTCATTTGTGTATCTTCAAATGAATGGAAATGAATAGTCGTTTATGTTCTTTTTTTCCTGTTTAGAATAGAGCTGAGCATTTAATTGTCATTCAAAAAGGATTTCTAAAGCAGAAATAGTCCTCACTTTAGATAAGGTCACAAAACTTAAAAAGTTAATTTAATAAAGCATTTATTAATATACAAATTAACTGTTAATATATGCCTAAATAATAAGATATAGAAATGTTCATTTGAATAGTTTATTAATGATTTACTTACGCATTCTAAACAATCTTTAAAAACCAGCAACTTCTTACAAATAATTGCTCTGTAATAATGTGATACTTAATTTAGTATTGAAATAAATAATAATTAACAAAGTACGGTAATACAATCATGAAGCACATTATATATGTGCCTATAAGTCAAGAATAGAGCATTTGTATCTGCAGTTATAAACTGCTTACTAACATCTTCAAATATAGCGTTAATGCTTTACAGATAATGAATAAACTATTTGCTAATGCTTAATAAACGATTCACAGTGTGCGGTTATAATAAAATGTTACCGTTTTGACAAAATGAATTCATCATTAACTGCTTTTGTCTTCAAACTGAGAGCATCGATGGGAACTCATAGAAGATGGCGGTTAAAAATATTCAAGCAGTCTTTTCGAAACAATGTCCTGTGAAGTAGAAAAGTGCAGGCTTTGAATGAGCTTGTGCAACCAATCAGTCAATAAAATGTTTTTTTTTTTTTTATGACATAGCCCCTTGGGACTAAATGGAACGTTATTAGCTTATAGAAATCCACAGTTTAAATGTGGTATTTAATGCTCTGCATGCTTCTATGATTAGTATGCTACTGGTTTTACATGCCAACCCAAACCTAAAAACATATGTGGGGATTTCAGCAGACCGTCCAGATGATAGCAAGCTTGAAAAATTCAGAACAACTTCAGAGTCATTACTCATCGCATAACAAGAGTGGAATGCGGACAAAAGGCCAGAGATAAGCAAATTTTGTTTTACTTTTTTATGAGTTTTTAAATCATTTTGAAAGGCATAGAATATCAGACTAACCAAACATCTGCTAAACTGCTGATTTAACGTCCATGAGATGATGTGAATTTATGTACCGGTAAATAAAACATTCTTCTTCTTCAACACCCAACCTGGCCTCAAACCTAAAAGACCCATATGCTGGTTGTTTGTACCTCTCCATAAAATGTAACCCATATAAATATTTATATCCTAAACATTAATCAAGGTGCCCCTATTTCTGGTTGTGCTTTCAGACAAAGAGCTGACTAAAGTGAAGATTAGTTATCACTGCAGAAACAGAGCCATGTCTAGAAAATGAAACATTTTCCGTGCTCCGACAATTTTACAGACTGTATCTCGGCGGCTTTTCAGATAACAATTGGAGTGTGCCTTGTTTGCTGTCAAATGCAGGTGCACAGCACTTAGGTGATTTATGGTAAACAATAGTCTGGATTTGTGTTCGTCTGCTTGTTTTAAATGTTAACATTTCCCCAGAAATTTTAGAGCCTCTGATATTGCTGGAAAAAAAGATAGATTGTTCTCTTTTTTTTGCAGATATGGGTCAAAGCCTCTAAGGCAGTGTTTCTCAACTGGTGGGTCGCGACCCAAAAGTGGGTCGCAGGAACATTTTCAGTGGGTCGCGGAGTGTGTGGTCAAAAGAACAATAAAAGTTACATTTTTAACTTACTTTGCATATACCGGACTTTTATTTTGAAATGCGCGCGCAACAACCGATCCCTTTGGAATCAACGTGAAAAGCGTCACATTGCCGAGCAACGAAGAGAATCAGCTAGTGGAGCTGTCATGTGATAAGATGCTAAAAAAGAAATTCAGTGAAGTAAGCCTCTCCCAGTTTTCGTGATCTGAGAGTGCGATCAAACCCATCCCATTCATAACTACGTATTTGTGTGAAAGTGGCTTCTCTTCCTTGGTGCAGCTTAAGTCAAAGTAAAGGAACCAGTTAGACAGAGCACGATCTTCGAGTAGCACTGTCTACCATCACCCCTGACTTAGACACTCTTATGAGGAGTAAAATACATCCTCAGTTATCTCATTGGCTTCCCAAATTACTGTTAGGTGAAACAGATGTTTATAATTGCTGTCATATTAGATCTAAAAATGGTTATGATTATTTGAATCATTTTACAATGTGCTTGTTTGTTGTGTTTAACAGGACCAGTGTTCATGTTTTATTAACAGTTCAGTTTTGTTCATGTTAACTGAACCTTTCCTTACCCTAAACACTGACTGTTTACAGTATTTGTCGTTTGTTTATTTGTAAGATTTTCTTTGATTTTCTTATGATTTATCTGTCACTACTAGTGTATGATAACAAATGAATACAAATTAATTATAATTCCAAAAATTATAATACAGTTCCTAAAAATTTGGGTCGCGACTTGATGACCATGTAAAAATGTGGGTCCCATGGAAGAACCACAAACCAGTTGACAACCACTGCTCTTAGGGAATCCAAAAACAATGTAAATAAAGTAAGATTAATGATCTCTCGCAGCTCCCATATCCTGACTTAACGTGTGAATTGTCAAGTGTGGTTTGGCTGAATGATTTTTCGGGCAGTTTTTCCAGCTGAAACAAATTTGGGATGGAGAGGACTGACGGAGGTTGTTGTTGCTCTGTAAACACGGAGGGTTGGCTTGCGGTTTGGACTGTTGGTGAAGCAGCACTGCTTTGTTTTTATATCAACAGCAAGCTTTAGGTGATGCTGCTGTCTCTAAACAACGACGCCGCTAGCTTGTGGTGTAATGATCTCAGTCAAGTCGTATACATGATCTCTCCTCTTCTACAGCTGTTAGTGTTACCCAATGACCCTGAACTGAAATAACACTGACCTTGGAAAAGAGCCGTGGCATCCCAAAAGGACTCGAAAGAGTGTGAAGTTTTGGATCTCTGTCAAACACATTCGCATCAAGGGACTTGGGTTTGTTGAAAGGTTTCGCGAGCTGGAAATAATTCCTAAAAGAATATAACCACTAATGTTAACTTTGGCGTTACACCTCATGTGAACTCGATTCGCAAAAGTGCTGGTGAAACATTATTTTGATGTCCCTCTTTAGACATTCCTTTTTTTTTACATTTCAACTACGTCAGTCAGTTAAAATACCCCTGACCCGACCCCAAAAAATACACAGAAATTTTATTCCTTTGTTGCTCCGGCCGTCAATTCGGCAGTCATGAAAGTATAAATAAACGACCAGCGTATTATCTGCTAACACTTAATTTTCTCTTTTAAAAGTTATTCAGCTGACTAAACGTGACATTACAGGTACATGTCAACATAATGTACTAACATAACATAATGTCAACATAATGTACTAACATAATGTACATGTCAACATAATGCACAACACTCAATGAGAGCTGCAGAAGCAGGCAACAAAATGTCTACCAGATAATGTGACGATATATGGAGAAACTTTTTGAGTTATATTTTAGAGCGATGTTAATTGGCTACTTTCCTAATGCATGAGGATCAGGTTGCCCTATGTCTCATCTCGATGCCATCATTGCCAAAGTTCCACAAGCAAAATAATTATATACTGTATATTAATTTCCCTCTACCTCCAGCTCTTATTTATCTAAGCAATATCAGTTGCTCTTTATAAGTAGTTTTGTGTGTGTTGCTTCTTCATGTTGAATCGCTTAATATTTCCTCATTGTCACTATGGACAAAAGTATGTGCTAAATAACTAAAAACAAACGCCCAGCAACGTTGCTCTAAACATTGATGAATGTATCATCCCCACTTTTGTTAAGTCCACAATATAATATAGTAAAGCTCAATCAGAGAATCAACTAGCGAACAAAATATGTTGTTGGGTTGCTCAAGAGAGCTTCTTTGCTTTGATAAATGCATTGGAACAGCAATATGTGGCAATATGTCATAGGTACTGTATATGTCTGATGTGGATATTTTCTACAGTTCATTTCCTCTGCTCAATCCATCAAGGTGAAGCTTTCACAACTCAAAACATAAACACCGGAGAGCTGCTTTACAGTTTAAATAAAAGTCGCAATTCTAATTGAAAGCAACACAGTGCTTCTTTCGTGTTTATACTGTAAGAGGCCATTTACATTGTGTGTTTTGTATTCAAGCATACAACATGCAGTTGCTGTGCTTGCTTACGGTTTTTCCAGGTGTGTGAATAAAAACATACAAATTAATCAGAATGATGCAAACGCATCGCAGGTCATGTGAGAAGAATCCGAACGAAACAGCTTCACCCTTTCCAACACAAGATGATGGAACAGCAGTACAGGGTTTTTTGTTTTTTTTGTCTGATTATTTCATACCAAGAAGCAAAAACACACATGGCTTTGATGATTTAGTATGCACATAGTACACACAAGTACATAATCAAGCTATTTCATTCAGGTGAATGCTACATATTGTAATCTAAACGTTTATTCATTCATTTTATTTTCAGCTTAGTCCCTTTATTAATCTGGGGTCGCCATAACGGAATGAACCGCCAACTTATCCAGCATTTGTTTTATGCAACGGATACCCTTCCAGCTGCAACCCATCTCTGGGAAACATCCTTACACACTCGTTCACACACATATACTACGGACAATTTAGCTTAACCAATTCACCTGTGTCTTTGGATTTGTGGGGGAAACCAGAGCACCCGGAGGAAACCCACGTAACCATGGGGAGAACATGCAAACTCCACACAGAAATGCCAACTGACCCAACCGAGACTCAAACCAGCAATCTTCTTGCTGTGAGGTGAACGTGTTACCCACTATGCCACTGTGGCGCCCCTATGTAAACATTATTAAATAAAATACTAATACTTTACTGTAGATAGTACAGTATGGTACAGCTTTGTTCAGAGTAGTTTAGCTACTTGTACCGTAGTTACTACTTAGGGTTACTGGAGAATGCAGTTCTGTTTATTTGGAAAGAAGGTGCATTTTGTAAATAAGGAGAAAGTATTTTACACATATTTTAAACGTGAAATGTCAACATCGAACATAGTTTTGTATAGATGTGACTATATGAATTAAGTGCTGACATGCAAAAGCTGCAGTGCTTTTTAACCATTTTAATTTTCTGTATTTTATTTTAAACTGCATTTACTTATGCATCAATAACAAAGAACACAAAATAAATTAGTCGTGAGTATGCAGGGGACAATAAAATAAAGTGCCATGTTTTGCTGGGATTCCAAATACTAAATTCTGCACTGCAAAAGCAATTATTTAACCATTTTTGCATTAAAAAATGCATTTAGTAGCATTTTTAGTTAAGAACAGTGAGGAAAAAAAAGTTTCAAAACAACCACACTTTATGCTCTATTTGCTTCAGGCTACATTCTAATAGCACACTTTTCACAGTAAAGTATTGCTTTTAATGAAGAGTCAGTCATCTTCAACCAGTCTTGGACTACTCGTCCTGCCTTGGGGAAAATGATAACATACTCTCTTCATTCTTCTGGAATGGGTTGTCAGCTTAGATCCTTATCCATGAAGAGAAGATTTATGTTCAAATGTTTATTGTTCTTTAAAAGAAATGTTGTCCATCAAGGAAAGTGCAGCGAAGAATATCACTGTTCGTTATTTTAGCACTCTAAAAAATGCAAAGCCAACCACTGATTTCATTTTTTCATTACATTTTTTTAAACCATCTGTTGGGTTTGTCCATATTTAACTCACAGTTGGGTTTAAACAACCCAGCTTGTTTTGGAGTGCACAGTGAACTGTCTGCTTCTGTTCGTCAATGAGGGACAGATACACACGCAGAGGTCATGACCAGTCACAAGGTCAGAGCCACTAGTGGTTTTTCAGTGACCTGCTGGTGTCTGCACATTCTAGACTGCTGGGGATCACTGCCACTCTGGAACCAATCAAGATCTAAAAGTAATATGCTTTTGTTTCTTACCTTTCTCTTAATAAATGAACTCTGTTGACTTTAGCGTCATAATGTCTGTCTTTAGCTTGTCGAAATTTTGGAGAATGGATAGAATTTCATGCTTTAATTAAGCAAAGATGGATTAAATTAGTCCAGAGTAACATTAATAATATATTTTTCTTTTTATAATAATACTAATTTTTATGTTAAAAGATAATAAAAAAAATATTGTAAACGATTTATATATTGTTATATATAGATATATATTTTCATTTTACATTACATTAAACTGGCTTAGGGCACCACGGTGGCGTAGTGAGTTGCACGTTCGCCTCACAGCAAGAAGGACGCTGGTTCAAGCCTCGGCCGGGTCAGTTGGCATTTCTGTATGGAGTTTGCATGTTCTCCCCGTGGTCACCTGGGTTTCCTCCGGGTGCAAGCTGTGGTTTTTTAATAAGAGGCTTAATGACAGCTAGCTTAAAAGTTTTAGGAACGTATCCTAGGAGTAGGGATGAATTCAAAATGTTAAGAACAGGTTCAGAAACTTCTGAAAACAATTGTTTTAATAATTTGGTCAGTATAGGATCCAGCATAGACGTTGTTGATTTTGACGAATTTTTCAGTTTAGATCATTCTTCCTCACCTACTGTTGAAAATGTTTTATCCATTATCGGTCTACAGTGCTCTAATTGGGACGAGGCTGTAGGAGGCAGACTGATGGTGCTTATTTTATCTCTGATATCATCAATCTTGCATGTGAAAAAGTTCATAAAGTCATTACTGCTATGTTGAGAAATGCATGTTGATGCTTTATTTTTAGTTAGAGTAGCTACTGTGGTAAACAGGACCCTAGGGTTATGTTTATTTTCTTCTATTAAAGTTGAAAAATAAGCAGATCTGGCAGACGTTAAAGCTTTTCTAAAGTTAAGCGAACTTTCTTTCCAGGCCAGACGAAAAACTTCTAGTTTTGATTTTTTCCATCTTCACTCCATTTTCTGGGCTGCTTTCTTTAAGACACGCGTGTGCTCGTTGTGCCATGGCGTCAGATTTTTTTCCCTAATCTTTTCGAAGTGTAATGGAGAAACTATATCTAACGTACTAGAAAGGAATCAATAGTTTCAGTTGCAGTGTCAAGCTCTTCTAGGCTGCCTGGAATGTTATCGAAAATAGACAGAAGAAGTCCAAAGACATGTGGTGTACAGTAGGTGAATTGGGTAGGCTAAATTGTCGGTAGTGTATGAGTGTGTATGGATGTTTCCCAGAGATGGGTTGCAGCTGGGAGGGCATCCGCTGCGTAAAACAAATGCTGGATAAGTTGGTGGTTCATTCCGCTGTGGCGACCCCGGATTAACAAAGGGACTATGCCGAAAAGAAAATGAATGAATGAATGAATAAACTGACTTAAACCATTTTTGACAACTATTAATTAAATGTTGACACATTTATAATCGTAACATGCTACAAAATCAAGTCCAAAACATTTTTTATTAGCATGAATTGAGTGAAATGTTGCTTTCTTCGGGTTTGCATTTTGCTGTAATAACACAGACACTGTAAAGCATAATCATGTCCTCCATTATGATTTAACAATGACAAACATTTAAAGTTTTAAAAGAAGCTAAAAAGATCTTATATGATCATTGTCAGAATGGTTCCTTATTTGACTAATGCAGAATCTTAAATATTTCCTTCTCATTTTACTTCACTACTAGGTGTACTTCAGATTAAATTTTGAATCCCAGACTTTCAGCAGACTTAGAGGTTTGGATCCCACATAAACAATCTCTTTTTAAGAGCCACTGCAGAGTTTTTAAAAGCCTTAAAAGTAAAACCTGCACATCTCCATTTACAACCTCATCTCAATGAATGAATTTCAGAAGTTCACCAATTAGCGCAGACATCCTGAGGATATTCAATATTGATAAACACATAATATGGAGCAACTCATATCACCTGGAAGCCATCTCCTCCAGCGACAACCCACTTTTAGTCTGCTTATTTAGTCTGACAGCGCAGATCAATTTTTAGCATGACACATTCCGATTCAAACTGAAGGAGTTTAAATCCATCTGCATATGCTTCTCAAAGTAGCATGCACAGCTTTCACTGTTTAACACACTAACCATCAGCAGCTGTTTCTGAGAAAGCAGCACTCGTGGAAGCGCTGACACTCTCCCCTCTTTTTTTTTAATGGCCACACACCATTAAATTTTTGTGTATGTGTGTGTGTGTGTGTGTGTGTGTGTGTGTGTGTGTGTGTGTGTGTGTGTGTGTGTGTGTGTGTGTGTGTGTGTGTGTGT
>CAIGQQ010026964.1:15473444-15491476 GCA_903798035.1 Danio albolineatus | reverse complement strand
TGTGTGTGTGTGTGTGTGTGTGTGTGTGTGTGTGTGTGTGTGTGTGTCTCTGCTTCACACACGTGCACACACACATACGCTTCCTAGCAATCAGAGGCTGAGAATAGGAAGAAGGGAGAGGAAGCGTCCGTGCATTCACAGTCTGGGAACAAGGGGTGAAGGGGGGAGACGGAAAAAAAAGCGGAACCTGGAATTTGCAGAGGAAAAAACAACAGCCTTCCAAAAATACCCCTGACCCATCCCAAAGCAGATAAACAGAAATATTATTCCTTTGTTGCTCCGGCCATCATCATTTTGTGTTGCCCCTTCCAGGAAGCTCAGTGGTAAGTGCTCATTAGGAGCCTCGTCAGCCTCTGTTTCATGACGGTCACAGACTCAAACATCACAACAGTTGAAAGACAAGCACGGTTTCCTGCTCGAAAGCATCCTATTAATCACTTCTTTTACTACAAACAAGCAGAGTTCACACACAAAATACTGAAAAAAAATACTGTCATCGTTTGCAAACTTTCATGTTGCTCTAAATCTGTGAGAACACACAGAAAGACAGTTTGAACAATGTTTTTGTCCACACAATTGGAGTCATTTGGGTCCAAATACAACAACGCTGGGGTCCAAAAACAGTTCTTTTTGAGTTAGGCAAGGAGAAACGCTATGAAATTGTGGAATGACTGAATATCGTTTCACTTGTGTAGTGCTTTTCAAAACACTGTTTCAAAGAAGCACAAAGTTAGTAAGTATTCTGTCATCAATCAAGTAATGTTCATATGTTCCTTATGTTAGGAATAAAGTACATCCAGGAGGATGTTATCCACTTTGTGTTTGGCTGACGATAAACCTGCCAGGCTATATTCTGCTAAAACAATCGTCTTAGATGTACTTTTTCCAGCTTATTACAATTTATTACTATTACAATTTTTGCCACGATACATAAAAGTGAAACAGTAAGCATTGTTCTAAGCTATAATGGTTTATTAATTCTTTAATTAAAGGGCAACTGTTTTGAAAAATCTACTTTTTAAGCTGTTTGGACAGACATATGTGTAGTTATAGTGTATAGACCATCATAACGGGGTGATATAAACACACCCAGTCCTTTTTTTTTTTCAATTTAACAGCATAAAAACGGTGGACCAATTGGAGCGATTTTGAGACAGGCCGCAACTTGACGTAGGAGTGCGGTTCCCCCGCCCACCGAATTGATTGACAGCTGCGTATTAACATGTCTCTGTAGTAACGCATATAATCACATCAGCATATAATCACATCAACAAGACAGGACGTGCGCAAAGCAGCCGGGAATAAAAGGTCTGTTCAGTTCGCGAAGGTCATCAATCATCATTAGATTTGATCAAGAGTGAGTTTCACAAGTTTAACACGTGTTTAAAACAGTGCATGTTTGTAATGAACTACAGCGATTTAATTCAGCTCTACTTCATCAGCACAGCCGTGTGTCAGGACAATTATAAAAGAAGACGCTTCAGTCCCGGTTTGACTGAACACGTCAAACAATAATTGGTAAAGAATTTCTCACAAACGTTACGTGAGATCTGCCTCCCATGGTGGGTGGGGAGAACTAGCCTTGAAGGTCCAGTACCAAAAACAGCAACAAGCTGATTAGAGCTATAATATACAGACCTCAGACAGATATAATAAATAATCTGATGGGTGTTTTGAGCTGAAACTTTACAGACAAAATCTGTTGACACAAAAGACTTATATTAAATATAAAAAATGCAAAGCTGACAGAAACAAGCGCAGCTGATGGATTATACACTAACTTGGACGTTATTCAGTCACAAGAGGGCGCCAAACAGTCAAAAACGCAATGCTGACAGAAACGAAACTGGCTAACCTACGTGTAATGCATTTACAAGATTGTCCCAAAGCAGATAGAGGACATATAAATGTGGAGGTATGGCTGCATTCCAGTCCAAGTGTACGATAAGATGTATGTCATTGATTACGTTACACAAGTCTCCACAACTTGCGGTATATCTAAATGGGTTTAAATGGAACTACACTGTTGCGATGTCCAAACCGTGTTGCGTTCAAGGACATATAGGTGCTGGAGTAGACATATGAAGCCGACTTGCTCTCCTGAGGGATCGAGGGTATGTCCATGTAAGCTTCCCTTATTCACTTGATAAATGGAACGCACTTTAAAATGGCAGAGGGGGTTCCCAGAGGAAGGGGAGTTTGCAAGTATGTGTCTAAAAGTGGGTTGGAACGTAGCTTAAGTATTTGGATTTGAACGTATTCACTGATGGTCAAGTTATTAGATGGCTGTCTGGAAAACTTGATTCTGATTGGTCAGTCATGACATTATGAGATAGTAACTATTGAAACTAATAACTCTTATCTGACTAATTCAAAACCTTATTTTGGACTTTTTGGCGCCATCTTGCTCCATTCAGACGTTTCGTTTCTGTCAGCTTAGCATTTAATTAAAGAATTAATAAAATATTATGGCTCAGAACAATGTTTTGTATCTAATTTGTATGTTTTGAGGCAAGTAGTTTTATACAACAGCCTTTATTCTGTGATAACCACCACCTGGATGTACTTTATCCCTTACTTAATAACACATGACAATGAGCCTTTTTCAGTGGCACACACCCTACAGAAGTTGGACATGGTTTTTATGTGTGTGTCTCTTCAAATGCAGATGAGCTGCTGCTCGCATACCCTTGTCCAATCTTCGTATGGTACCTCTGAAACTCCAGAAACAACAAACAACACATCTGCATGCATATATCGCCTAAGCACACAGAAACTAAGTGCACTGAAAAAAAAGTCGGCTGACAGATGTGCATGTGTTAAACTCATCTCTCAAATATAGGCTACACAAGCTTATGTCAACACCACACAAAATACACTTCCGTTCACACAGTGTTGCTGAGGTCCAGGAATGTGGTGAAGAAATCACAGGTGTATCAGTATATTAGATCTGTCAAACACCATCTCTTGGATATGGCAACAACACAGTGCTAAGAAAACTGAACCAGCTTATGTCGGCTTTAGTAGGAATTATTTACATTTAGGATACCATGATGTGTACATTCCCAGAAGTAAAACTCTACAGTTGAGGAGAATGAGGGAGTTCAGAAACAACGCTGACTAATATAGAGAATCACTCCCTTTTTTTGTTTTGTTTTGTGACTTTACAGATATTTTTCGTCCACATTACATATTAAAAAACAAGATGGAAGTGTAAAAAGTAGAAATATGAAATTCAATTCAATTTATTTCTATTTTAAAGCTTTTACCATGTAGATTGTCAAAGCAGCTTAACATAGATGAAGTTCTAATCAATTTAAACTGCTTCAGTCCAGTTTTCAGTTTAGCTTAGTTCAGTTCAGTGTAATGTAAATGTCACTGCTGAAAGTTCAAACACTAAAAAGCAAATCCAACGATGTGTGAACATAACACACATAAAAATGCTGTCCAACACCAATAACCAGTTACTCTATAGTTGATGATAACGACATAAATCTAAAGAAACCCCTTAAAAATTCTACATTTCTCTGGATGTGTTAGATTACATTTGATTAAATTATTATTAAATGGTTTTCCACAAATAATGCTGTATTAACACTCCTAAAGTAAAATGCATCTTTATGTCATATCTATCATATGTGTATAAAAGCATGTTTTTTTTAAATACATTTATTAATTTAATGCTCTACTACAAACTTAGAGTAGAAAACAAGGAAACTGTACTGAATCACACGTATCTTATATCAATCTAATATGATATTATAGTAATTAATAATAATCTAATAATAATAATTTTTACAGGGATAATGATAACATTTAACATAAGCCATTAATGACCAATAACACTAGAACTACCCAAGTAAAAAAAGAAAAGCAACAGGACCCTTCTAAACAAATTCATTTCTATTAAGAAATTAAAACAGACTATCCCCCAGACAATTTAGGCAAGGATTAGATTACAGCTTATGCTCATTTTTACAAGTTTTGCTACTGACTTTAAATGCATCAGTGCTCTTTTAGATTAACATCATTCATTCATTCATTCATTTTTCTTTGGCTTAGGCCCTGGAAATTTTCCCTGAAAAAATGTATCAGGGGTCGCCACAGCGGAATAAACCACCATTTTAGATGAACAAGTCTTTTAAAATTCTTGTCTGACAACACACTTCATAAATGAATTGCATGATTCCTTTGGGAGTTTTCGGACTCCTTTATCGGTATTGATGAAGTCATAAGGTAGTAATTGTCGGACGTCTACTGTCTTCCGTGAAGCCAGAGCAGTTGCATCAGTGGCTTGTCAGATGAACTATACAATTTACCCAACACTTTACAAGTATGACAGGCTGTGACATAACCCCAGCTATGAGTAATTGTATGTCAGCACTTTGAGGTCACTTTCTCTGACCTCGGCTTCCTAAGTAATTCAATTTTCTCCTCAATAGTCTGGATCTGAGTATTTTCCGAGAGACAACGTCATTCGAGGGAACCTATAATCGTGATAAATCTACTTTGGGTTCAAATTTGATTTTTGTTTTTAAATGTTACCATGTGGTGCCCAATCATAAATGATGAGCAGAACTATACCATCTGACACCATACATTCTATCAACTATTCTGTCATACGACAAAATAACCCCAATAATCTGCTCTTTATCTACTGGAGCACTTAAAGCTGGTTCTGCAAGATGCAAATAAACCTGAAGAAGATTGCTTTGTCCATTAACACAGTGCTGTTTAATAGATGACCCCATGACCTGAAACATTACAGATGTGGACTCTGGTGGTTAATTAGACGAGTGGCTAACAAGATCTCCAGAGAGTCCTTTGGGAGCTTAAAGGGACAGTTCACCCAAAATGAAAAGTTACTCACTATATACTCACCCTCAGGTGGTTCCAAACCTTTATGAGTTTCTTATTTTCTGCTGAACCTAAAAAGAAGATATTTTGAAGAAGCTGAAAACCACTGGTAAACACTCCATAATAGGAAAACAAATACTAAGTCAGTGGTTATCTGTTTTCAGCATTTTTTAGAATATTGATTTGTGTTTAACAAAAGAAATACATTCATAAAGGTTTTAAAACAACTTGAGTGTGACTAAACGTAAGAGAAATTCAATCTTGGATGATCTATGATTTATTAAGTCCATAAAATGTCAGTGCATCCCATCCCATGTGGTCTTGGACCTCATTTACTTTTAATTGTATGGACAAGAAATGTTCTTCAAAATATTTTCTTATGTGAACCACAGAAACATGAGGCTAAGACGTTTGTTTTCGGCCTTTTGGTTCTGTCATTATACTGTTTGCCTTGTTTTCCATGCATTTGTTTTGTTTTGTTTTTTTTACATTTTTTTATGGAATATTTAAGTATTGTTTTACTTAATCACTAATTTTAGGATGCTAGTGTCATGACCAGGCTCTCTCACAAAGGCACAGGATCACAGACGTTATCAAACATTTATTGACAAACACTCACTTGGAAGACATAGGAACATTGACACACAGGAATCATTGGGTGACGACAACATGCAATGACTTTCCATTCAATTCAATACCAGATGAGGAATTAACTAAACACAGGGATATAAATACAAATGGAGATGATGACACTGATAATACACAGGGGTGAGACACAGGTGAAACAAATGAACATTGGGAAATGATGGGAAACAGAACAAGGGAGCACATGGGGTAGGTCACATAACGAAAACATAAACACAAGGAAGACAGGACCTGACAGCTAGCAACACACTAAAACATTTAAAATCTCTTGTTAACATGCATGCTATAAAAATACAAACATCCTGGCTAACATTCAGGACATCCGCCATTCATGAGGATTCAAAAATAAAGTTGTATAAAACAGGCCAGGACATCAGTTAATGTCACTTGGTAAGGAACCCTGTTGTTGCACACATACAGTCCTGTATTTCACCCTTACTGTTTTGGTGTGCAAATAAATAGATTGAATGTGCAATACAATGTGCAATATATACTTCAACCTATTTTAAGTAAAATAAGAAAGAAACAGAAGCTGAGTTCAGGATAATCTAAATTCGCAAGTATATAATTTATTTTAAAACAATTTGAAGTTAGCGGCACTGTGGCCCAGTGGTTAGCACTGTCGCCTCACAGCAAGAAAGTCGCTGGTTCAAGTCCTGGCTGGACCAGCTGACATTTCTGTGTGGAGTTTGCATGTTCTCCCTGTGTTTGTGTGGGTTTCCCCAGGGTGCTCCAGTTTCCCCCACAGTCCAAAGACATGCGCTATAGGTGAATTAAATAAACTCAATTGTCCTTATTGGATGAGTGTTTGTGAATGAGTGTGTATGGGTGTTTCCCATATGGGTTGTAGCTGAAAGGGCATTCACTGTGTAAAACATATGCTGGAATAGTTGGCGCTTCATTCTGCTGTGGCAGCCTCTGAAATAGAGACTAAGCAGAAGGAAAATGAATAAATGGAGTTTCAAGTTTACCTGCATTGCAGATCTCACTTGTTGACTGTTTACTGACCACGTTAAGTCCACAGATGGCTATCGCTCCTGCAACCCATGCAACAGATTACTTGTTTACAGACCTTCGGCCAGAAGAATAGCCCACCTCTACCTGCTAACAAGAAGAATGGACAAAAAGATGAAAGAATATCACTCAAGAGTCCAATGCAGGCTTCTGCTAGCACCTCACTCTTCTCTATCCATATACCCTTCCTCTCATCTTCCACTTTTGCAGGGTGGGTTAGCATGGAGACAACTGGGATTATCTTGGGCTACAGACGTTAATCCCATTGTGGCAAAGGCTTTGCAGAAACTTTGCCCCCATGTGTTGCTTTTGGCCATGCTCCCAAGGTGCAATGGACCTAACCACTGGGATTTGTTTTATTTCTCCAGGACTACAACCAGTGGCAAAGTTACAACCATAAAATCAATCACAGTTGCATCTCCTGGTTGCATGCAGCTTTCCTAGGGAACAGTCTACCAAGCAGACCTAACATGTGGTTTTCACTTTTGTTTCACAGGCAAAGATGTGGATGATAAGACGAAGCTCGTCATTAATTAATAGAGTATGTTTTGTTAGGTAGATTAGCACATGCTTTAATTCAGTCTTGCATCGCGCTCTAAACCCCTTACATGGCTGCAGGTGGTCTCTCTAATCTATGTGCTGTATCTCAACCACATGTCTTTCTCTTGTAATCGAGTCAGGAAGTGGAACTAGTCTCTTTCTGTCATTACCTCCATACTAGCTGGATGTATCAAGTTCAGCTGCTGCTCTGAAGGTGAAGGAACGAGAATAGGAGATTCATTCAACCACATTGTTTGCATATAAATATTCTTTTTCACGGTTAAAAGTTTTTGGTGGTATGACCTTTGAAATGTACATTCGTTTTTAACAAGGTTTTGTAAGATCTTTTTAAGAAATCAACACGATAAACGATTTGAAGGTGACAGTAGGAATATTATGTTCTACATAACATCATATTGATATCAGATCAGTTGTGTTCATTTAAACCATCTATTCATTCCAGTTTTTTGCATAACAATATTTTCAGAATTATAAAATTTATATTTTTGAAATTCATCATTCATATTTCTAAATATAATTTTATAATTAATATTTTTTTATTTATTAAACTTTTTAAATTAATTTATTATGTTTTTTCCATCCTGTCTCTGTCATGCTGTTGCACTGTAAAAGCTCTGTCACGAAAACAAATTCCTCGTAAGTGTGAACATACCTGGCAATAAAGCTCTTTCTGATTCTGATTCTGGTTCATTGGATGATCATGGATCATTTCTGTGATACTGAGAACCGGAAAAAAGTATGCTGAAATTTCAGTCATTTTTTGGAGTTGGCGTTTTAATATTTCTGTGTGTTATGAACTGTTGCCAGTTAAAGAAAAGCTAAAACTGTGTCAAATATTTGGAATGTGAATAAGAGATTCATTCAACCCCATTGTTTGCATAGAAATATTTTCTCATGGTTAAACATTTTTGGTAGTATGACCTTTGAAATGTAAATTCGTTTTTAAAAGTTGGGGTTAATAAGGATTTTGGCCAGTGGTAAAAATAGCCAGTGCAATTGTTGGTAAACCACAAAGGCAAATGACTGAAAGGTTTGTCAAAGGAGAATTAAACAGAAAACCCATGTCATCATGGAAGGTTGTTCCCATCCTTTAAATATAAAACTTCAAACTTGAAATTGTGTAATACGGTGGTTCCCAACAGGGGGGTCGTGGTCCACTAGGGGGCCTCAGTGAGCTCTGTTGGGGGTCACGTCATATTTAACTTTTTTTTTTTGCAATGGACGATTAGGAGAACAATCACATAAAGGATAAATTTGTAGTTCATCCTCCACAAAAAAAACGTCAGCAGCTAATAGTAATGACCCAAGCATACTGGGCCCAGGTGGGGAATATTTCGGTCACCTGGGTCCAAATATTTCGGGTTGCAATAACAATACTGGAAACACGAAATGCAGGAAATACCAAGATAGCTGCCTGAACTATGGTTTTATTCCATTTTCTCGAACCAAAGAGTCCCTGACCCAGCCGTAGTGCATTATCTGCACCAAAGTTCTAGCTAATGAATGCATGAGACTGTCCAAATTAATAAGATATTTGCAGACGACTCATCCCCAATACTGCGACAAGCCCAGAGCAGTTTTTGACGGCAAGGAGCAAAGGCTTACGTTCTTTAGTTACAAATGGCCTACTGATGTTTTGCTTTTGTATTTTACATTAGGCTATTATTTGTGCAGTAACATATCTAGATATAGTAATAAACATACTGTTTTAACCTATTTTTATTATTATTCATTCATTCATTTTCTTTTCGGCTTAGTCCCTTTATTAATCCAGGGTCGCCACAGCGGAATTAACCGCCAACTTATCCAGCACTTTTTTTACGCAGCAGATGCCCTTCCAGCCGCAACCCATCTCTGGGAAACACATCCACACATTGTCATTCACACACATACACTACGGACAATTTAGCTTACCCAATTCACCTGTACCGCATGTCTTTGGACTGTGGGGGAAACCGGAGTACCCGGAGGAAACCCACGCAACCACGGGGAGAACATGCAAACTCCACACAAAAATGCCAACTGGCCCAGCCGGGGATCGAACCAGCGACCTTCTTGCTGTGAGGCCAACGTGCTAACCACTCGGCCACCGTGGCGCCCACTTTTTATTATTATTATTAAATAGATTATTAAATGTGGAGCGGGGGCCTTATAATAGTTTCCTGGCGAAAAGGGAACCACTCGTGTAATACATTTAGGCAAGGGCGTCACGGTGGTGCAGTGGGTAGCTGGGTAAGTGAATTGGGTAAGCTAAATTGTCCGTAGTGTATGTGTGTGAATGAGAGTGTGTGAATGTTTCCCAGTAATGGGTTGCAGTTGGAAGGGCATCCGCTGCGTAAAACATATGCTAGATAAATTGGCGGTTCAATGCACTGTGGCGACCCCGGATTATTAAAGGGACTAAGCCGAAAAGAGAATGAATGAATGAATGAATGAACATTTAGGCCACCTCAGTTAAGGAAACTTGTAATCAAATATAATTTGTGGCAACTTCTATTAGAATTTTACACACTGGGATTTGAGTATGAGTCGAGCTAATTTAAATTTAAAATTTTACAGCTATTTTAAATTGTAATATTTCACAAATGTATACTGTTTGGATGGAATTAAAAGCCGGTCCACGTGTGACATTACGTTCATAACAGGCTCTGTAAATAATATCTGCATGCAACCTACAGCAAGTATCCTTCAAGTATCAGTCGTCTGTGTGACAGTTTCCGTCATCAAGAGTGTGCATGTCTGTGTTGTTACTGTAGTTTGTGTTTTGTGTCTGCATTGGAAGGCAACTGGGGCAAACGTCTTTAAGCAAAATATGAAATTTGATCATGTCAACACATACAGCATGGCTATGTTAAAGTGTCAATTTTCAACATGTTTCTTTAGTACACGCAGACATGAACAATTTGACCGTTATTGAGACAGCAAATGTTGATGTTTACATATGTACATCCATGCACAATTATGATATCCTTCATGAGTAAACATGATGTCTGGTGTTTGAATACTTAAGTCACAATAGTAATGGTATTGCTTGTATGCAAATATAATCTGAAATACAGTTTATTAATCTGTGTTTATTTGTGTTTGCTAATTCATTTAGCTGCTTAGACTGTTTAATGACAAAACATAGCTTCCTTTGAATTTGAATGCTGCGACAGTCTACAAATACACACACACACACACACACACACAAACAAATTGCAATATAATGCAGTAATTCAAACAAGAGATCAGAAAAGTGATGCAAGTGACACTAGCTGTAAGCAAAAGAAAAACACTAGCCTCAATGACAAATTCAATGAACATGTTGGTCTAAACTTAAAATTTATCAGCAGATCCTCTACTATTCTTTTTCTGTCCATCAGCAGAACTGCCCTGCAATTAAAAAGCTGGGCATGTGTTCAACTCCTCCATCCCAGCTCATCTACAGTTACAGTATATACTTAAATGATGCGCGGATGCGACTGATACTAGATGGACGGGTATGCAGAAAGTCAAGTTCATCCAGGCACACAACAGAACATTTGCAAATGGAATACTGAGTTAGAAGAGCACATGTTAAACTTGTTCATCCACACTCACACAAGACTGAGGATATGTTTAAGAGTCCCCTGAAACACATTATTCATTATTACGTGTTGAGATCTCTCCACTGAAGCAAAAAGACTAGATGGGACATATCAAGCAGCCCCTCCCCTTTCTTAAAATCAGCCAATAGCATTTCATTTGTATCATAGCTCAGCCAAAGTCGCTGAATGACAGCCACAGTCTATAATCCAACTATTCTTCCAAAGCTCTTTAAATATATAGAACTGAAATAGGTCTGATGTTTTGTGCTTCAATTCACCCCGATAGAAAAGCATTTTTCCGTTTTATATTTATAGTGATTGTGTAAGCAAATGAGAGATTCTTGCTGTGGCTTAAATGTCTGTTTATTAAGGGTGTGGCTTCAGATTCTTACCTAACAGACAAGCTGATGAGAAAGTAAAGTGCAAAGTGATGTCATCAAAACTGATCCATTTTGACAGAAGTGAGAGACTAAAGGTTTGAATGCACATATCTTCTAAATGTGAATTTTATCATTGTTTTGGAGTAAGCTAGTGATTAAAATAATGGAACTTGAAAGCTGTATGGACATGACATATGGCAAATGCATAAAATTAATTATTTTTCAATAATATTAGTCAAATATTACAACCCCAAACTTTAGTGTATATCCAACTTATAAAAATGTTATACAGAAGTTAAATAATAGTGGAAGTTTTCTTTTTTTAGACTATGTTCAAGTTTTTAAAATGCACTATTCAATTCAATTCATGTTTATTTCTCTAGTGCTTTTACAATTTAGATTGAGTCAAAGCAGCTTAACATAGAAGTTCTGGTAAAGTCCCAATTTCAGGGTTGAAGTTCAGTTTAGTTCAGTCCAGTGTGGTTTAAATTTCACTGTTGAAAGTTCAAACACTGAAGAGCAAATCCATTGCTGCACAGCTCCACAAGTCCCAATCCAAGCAAGTCAGTGGCAACAGTGGCGAGGAAAAAAATACTTCAAGTGACGAAGCAAAGGGGAATAAAACCTCAAGAGAAACCCGGCTGTGTTGGGCATGACCATTTTCCTTCTGGCCAAACTTCTTGTGCAGAAGCTGGACGTCGATGGTGGAGAACTGCAAGTGTGAGTAGATCACCATCGGGAGTTCAGGCTGGTCCATAAGATCAATGCGGAGACTCGTCTGTCACTGTGATTTTTTGGAAATCAGTCTCACGCTTTCCGCTCCTCCGTGACCACCAGAGCATCAGCTCAGGATATGGCCTGGTCCAGGATTACGGATACCTTGCTATTATTTCTTCACATGTCTTGGATCGCATTTCGTGATTTTAACATCAACATTTAGAGAAATAAATTGTTTAGCACTATTAGTGGCATTAGATTTTGTGTACAATTTTATTGCAAATGGTTGAATTTTTTATGTAAATTTCAGCAGCGTTTATTCAAGAAGGTCATGATGGCTTGTGGCATCTTGAAATACACCTGAATTGTGGTTTCCACAGAACAACTGCCAGTAATAGCATTCTTGAGAGGAGAGCTGGAACAACACTGTTGTGACAACATGATGTGGAAAAGAATGGCAGATAAGTTCCAAAACAGGTTCAGAGTGATAGACAAGCTCCTCTCGGAGGGGTGATGGGAGATTTTAATAACAAACTAACTTTAATGGCTCGCCAGCATCAAGATGCCTGTCAAATAGATATCAGATCACTGTGCTTGAATGAGCTTGTTTATAATGATAACAAAACCATTGAGCTCATGTTTATTCTCTTTTTTTATCAATATTCATTAGAATAATAGCACAAAAGTCTATTGGCCACGGTCTTAAAATATTTAGATAATGTTTGGTAAGACCACATAACACGAGCATGTTGGATGAATTGACCTCCCTTAATAAAGCACTGAAATATTTTACAATGAGCGCTGTCCTGCTTTCGTCATTTGCTGGTGCTTAGCTAAAACAAATAGAGCGCTGAACTATAATCAGTGAAACAGGTGGCTTATATTGCTGATATAGAGCCTTTCAGCACAGCTCTACCGATGGACTAGATATTGATTGGCCAAGACAGATTGTGGCTCAGAGATCAAATGTAGCATCACTGAGTGCAAAACTGCCATGTTTTTAATAGGAGTGTAATTCAAGTGGACCAGGGCCATCTGCCTCCACATCCAGCGCCGGCAATTAAAAAAAAAAAAGTTTTGATAAGTCATGATGCAACAAGAACCAGGTTTATTTTAATTGATGAGTTTTGAACTCACCGTAACAGTGACATTACAAAGCTGTTTATTTAAATATAGTGCACTGTATTCTTATAACGGTTTTATACCTATTTTTCTTTCTATTTATTATTCTTTGCTTTTTGACTGGATGTTGCTGATTGGACTCATTACATCATATATGCAAGGGCAGATTAAAAATTGAAAAATTAATTTTCACTTGGGGGAAAATTAAAAAGGAACACTGCACTTTTTTTTAATTTCGCAAGCCACCTAGAATCAAACACTTGAGATTTACATTTTTTTTTTATCTACTCTGATTCGCTGATTTCCAGGTCTGGCGGGAACACTTTGATCAACAATCAAGAAAATTTGCTGCCGTAGCATGGATGTTACCTGGTTGGGGACTATTTTTCAGGTTCTGTGTAATATAATTGCTCCTGCTCCAGCCATAGTACAGCAGCAAAGTTTCTTGACTATTACACCAGAATGTGTATAGTCATATCAATCAAGAAAATATTCATTTTTCATTGATATAGTACACAATGTAACTAAATAAATAGTTAAGCTTTAAAAAGAAATGTTTGAGTGAGATGCTAGTGGTCTTAACTGATTCATTTATCTATGATAAGCTAAAAGTGCTACAACCGGAATGAATGAATTAAAAAAAAATGGTCAAACTCAACTGTTGTCACTATTGTAAAATGAGTATGTTTCTCAAAAAAAGTGTAGTGTTCCTTTAAAATCTGGATCACTTGTTTGCTAATGAATGAAAACAGATCTGATCTCATAGATCATCAGATCTCTAAGCACAGCCAAAACAAGACGACATATATTGTATATAGACCAGACAACTGTGGAGTGGAGGGAAGTGGTGTAGACACTAGAGGAAAAATGCTCTCTGATCCACTCTTCTGCTCACCACAGGGGCGATTTGAGGACCGCAGCAAGCCCTCATGGGATTTTAGTTTGTTCAAATCTAGAGGTAAAGTTTCTGAATCATAATTGAATGAACGAGTTGAAGAGTTCAGTTTATTTGCTGGTGTTATCAAATGGCAATCTATAATGCAATTGTGGTAGAAGGTTTCTTTATTTTTTACTAACAGCAGCATTTATTAATAAACATTTAAAAATGGGTCAAAGACAATATACTTCATTTCGGTTTCTGCCCCAAATTACAATGGTGTTCTATTGTCATTCAGCATATCAGATATATATTTATGTAAGCAAAAGTAAAAGATTTAAAATTACAAGTAATTTTGGGGCTGCACTGTGATCCTTAAATATTTTTTTATATGCGTCACTGGACCCTCTTATCTTGTAATAGACAAAAATACACTGCATTTTTTTTCTAGATTATCCAATATGATAATAATGGAAAGCTTATTTATTCAGCTTTTCATACGACATATAAATCTCAATTTCCGGAAAAAAAAAAAATTACCCTTAAGACTAGTTTTGTGGTCCAATATGACACACACTACCAGTCAAAAGTTTGGGGTCAGCAGGACTTTTAAATATTTTAAAATAAGCTTATCCTACTTGCATTTTTTTTTATCAAAAATATATTTAAAATTGTGAAATGTTATTGCACTATAAAATAACTGTTCAAAAGTAGTTTATAATTTAATTTAATCATTTAGTTTAATTTAATCTCCAGCCCCGGCACCATAGACTGCAGCTCTGCACAAGACGTCTGGCCATAGGAGAAATGGTCGTGCCCAACTGAGCCTGGTTTCTCTCGAGGTTTTTTAATTCTTCCCTTTCGCCAATTGGTGAAGTTTTTTCCTCGCCGCTGTCGCCTCTGGCTTGCATGGTTCGGGACTTGTAGGGCTGCGCATCGATGGATTAATCTTCAGTGTTTGGACTCTCAGCAGTGATTATTAAACCACGCTGAAATGAACTAAACTGAACTTCAACACTGAAAACTGGACTGACACTGTTTCAATTTTTTATAATGCATGTGAAGCTGCTTTGACACAATCTACATTGTAAAAGCGCTATACAAATAAAGATTAATTGAATTTATTCCAGTGATTTTAAAGATGAATTTTCAGCTTCATTACTCCAGTCTTTAAAGTCTCATGATCCTGCAAAAATTATTCTAATATTCATTGATTTTCTTTTCGGCATAGTCCTTTTACTAATCTGAGGTCGCCACAGCGGAATGAACAGCTAACTTATGCAGCATATGTTTTACGCAGCGGATGCCCTTCCAGCCGCAACCCATCTCTGGGAAACATCCAGACACACTCATACACTATGGACAATTTAGCCTACCCAATTCACCTATGCAAAGTCTTTGGACTTGTGGGGGAAACCGGAGCACCCGGAGGAAACCCAGGCAACCACGGGGAGAACATGAAAACTCCACACAGAAATGCCAACTGACCTAGCTGGGGCTCGAACCAGCGACCTTCTTGCTGTGAGGCAAATGTGCTACTCACTACGCCACCGTGGCGCCTAATCTAATATTCATAATTATTATTATTATTATTAATAAAAACAATAATGACTGGAGTAATCATTTCATTTGAAACTACATGCAATAAAAAAAGGTTATTTAAAATTTGAGTATATATTTAAAAGTTTTACTTTTTTCCATTTACATTTATTAAATGTCACCTTAATAACTTTAGCCCAGTAGCGTATATAGTGACATGACTCAATGCATTGCAGGATTTTTGCAGTTGTTACACTGAATTAATCTTTGTGGCAATATTTTTATCTAACTTTATGTGTGGGTTATTAGCACTTTTTATATTGAAAGGTCTTTTCTTTTAAAGTCGCAATCTTGCAAACAACACATTTTTATTAGCTTATTTTGCAGTGACCATTAAAGCAACTATTCAAAGCTTGTTTTGTGTTTTATCTCGCTTCTACCATGAAAAGAGCCAAGGAAAGCTCATTTTCCATCATCAGCAGTGTGAATACATGAATCACATCTATAAATGCCCAGTTGCTGCTTGCACTATGACATTTATATGTCTGTTTAACTTGAGACATATGGCACTAGGGGAGATAAGAGGGGCAATATTTTTCCACAGAGGCAGCTATCAAACCAGAAAGCAGCTTTCTACACAACCTCCTGGTTTCAAATAATATGATAGCATCAGACAGTAAACCTTGTTTAATGATTTGAAGAAAACAAGCTGATTCGAGATGCGCTGAGAGTGGTATTGCTCATCAGTTGCAAAACAAATGAGAGCTGATATGCCATGTGCCGCTGTGGACTAATGCACTGCTTTGTCCACTGAAACTCAGTGATTGCTCATGATAAGCCAAAACAAACATGTCTCTGTTATGGTTAATTTGAAATAAATGGTGCTTTTAACAATTAATTCAGCGCACAAAAAACAAGCATTAATGCACAGGGTATGTCTGTGTCCTTCCAACTTATTCTCTTGATACAGACCGCATTTTCTTTCAGTTTGTTGTTTAATCTGCTCTGGCCACCATCAGCACGGCAGGTGTGTAAATATCACACACAAAACCCATTCAATGCATGAGTTTTCTTGGAGAGAAAAAAAAAAGATAAATATTCTGTCACAGCATACATTCAAAACGAGACCAGAATGGACAAAAAAAAGATTTGAAACTGATAATAGTAAATCAATAACAGTTTCACGGGGTCTGTAAACATTTGCTATAACATCTATTTTAAATGGCCTTTGATAACTCTTTTATATATAAAAATCTGTGTAAGGAATAAATATATTACTGTTGTTTAAAAAAAAAAGTATACCCAGTATAAGGTATTATTCTGGCTATTGTGTGGCTACCATGTGTAGGAGCATCACCTTGTCGTAGTCACAGAGAAGCACAAAATCAGTTTCCAGAACCTTCTCATTGATTGTTGAAATGATTTTCCAAACCCCATCCCTAAAGCCAAATCCCTGACAATACTCTCAACTTCATATTGCTGAGGGAAAAAAAGCTCTATATTTTAATATATGCAATATTATTACTGCTGCCCTACTCACTAACATGTCAATCGTCCTCTTGACCAAATTAGTCAAAGATTAAAGTTTTGACACATGAGATGTCTGAAAATGAAAGAGAGGAGAAAAACTAGGCTATCTATTTGAGCTCAGCACATTTATTTAAATAAATATTGCCATACTCCAGCAGCTTCAGACCTGATCAGTGAATCTGGCCTATGTGGTTAAAACATTTACTGCAATATTTAAACTTTTTTCGTTTAAACGTTTTTAACTGATGTGATCAAGGAACGGTTTGAAACCTAAGTTTTAATAAGCGATTGATAAAGAGTTAAGCTGAGCTGTCGTTAAGGCGTACTGCCAAATGTGGCCCGATAGGCAGAGAAACTATAATGCCTTGTCGAAAGAGCTCAAATGTCAGCGCTAACCACAAAGCAATTAACCCCTCTTTCATGCACTTTCGCCACCTGTGCATGTATCAGACGTTTGCTTCAAATAGTCATGTTGGCTCGTTCAGAGCGCACTGGCGAATGAAAACACGGCTAGCTGTAATAATTACAATTATAGAAAAGCAATTAATGCGCCGCTTGGATGCGCCGAATCCCTCTCCATCCTGATTCACATGCCAGCTTGAATCCAAAGTGAACAGGTTCAGTCAGCCTTCAGAGCGCAATCTAGAGTACGAGACCAGCTCAATCTAACAGCAGATGGTAAATGGATGGTAAATCGTCAAGCGACACGACAGTAAAATAACACAACCGATCAAAAATCAAAACGCCTGTGGACATTGGCAAAATATCGAAAAGAAACAGGAAACACTTTCAGATTGGGTGTAATTTGCAATAAACTTGCTCGTTCATCTCAAATACGCTACACTTTTGTTGTTTTATGAATGAACCTGCAAACCACTCTCAATTATACAATTATATTTAAATGAATATAATTTACATTATTTTTTAAACGATTAAATTAATTAGCTTGCACTTAAAACTAAATGTTATCAAAAAGATTCATATATTGAACAATTCTTAAACAAAACATTTTTCTAAGTGTGAAGAACATTTAAAAATATATATAAAAACGTTTTTGTACTGTAAATAACCTTTGTGCAGATATAAGTTAACGATTATTCACTGAAACATTGATTCCTTTATGTTTAAGTGTTTTATAGGCTATCCAAATAAATATTTTAGATTTAATTACCACCAAAATTATTTGTTCATATATATATATATATATATATATATATATAT